>CM053774.1:90488167-90499759 GCA_028658325.1 Potorous gilbertii | reverse complement strand
ACAAAACAAAACCAAAAGAATGAAAAAATGGAAGAGAATGTGAAATATCTCATTGGAAAAACAACTAACCTGGAAAATAGATCCAGGAGAGACAATTTAAAAATTATCGGACTCCCTGAAAGCCATGATCAAAAAAAGAGCCTAGGAAATGTGTCACTGCACTGACAATATTACCCCCAGATTATCTTTAATGTGAATACTTAATTATATTTCTTCCCTGAGAGGTAAGCCAATGGAAAGGTGACTAGGGGAGCATATGTGTGCATATTTCTCCTCTCCCTGAATATCTTCTGTGCAATGGTAACAATTCCCCATGGACTGCCTGTCAGTATTTCTAATATTAGGTATGATGATGAATTCCTTCTGAAACAATTCAGGGTCTCTAACCCATGTAGCACCTATATGACAGACTGTTCCAATCATCTTGGCTATGTTTTGAGTAGCCCTAACTTAACGATTAAACTGTATATTTATTAGTTTATAATGAGAAATATAATTGTCAAGTAGACCAGAGAGCCATATCCTTTTCTTAATATATTCTCTTTCCATTATGGAAATCTATTGGGGAAACAGTTAAGATGAAAATGGTACTTTGTGAATATGGAATCCCACCAAAAGAAATAGATTATTTTTAAGAAATTCTCTCTATTTTCCATCAGCTGCTCTGCTTGGTTTCTACTCCAGGAAACATCATGCCTCCCCAAGGATAAACATCACCAAGAATCTTATCACCACGAAGACTGACTCAGTTTTTGATATTCAACACCTTCTCGACTCCCTAAGTTGCCCCTCCCCACGTTGGCGGGCTAGAGGATAAAACAATAAGTTCCTCCCAATGTTTTCTTCCATGGAGATCTCAGAACTTTGCAGTTAAGTCTCCACCTTCTATCAGCAGATCCACTTGGTTTCCACTCCACGAAACATCATACCCCTGCTCTCCACCCTATCCACCCACCTCCATTTATCAGTTTCCTTTTTTGTGTTATCTTCTTCCCATTAGATTTGTTAGTTTTTTAAGGTCAGAGACTATCTTTCTTTTCTTCATTTATATCTCCAGCTCTTAGCTCTGTGTCTGGCACATAATATGGGCTTAATAAATGTTTATTGAATTGAATAAATATTGATATCAAATTATAATGAGTCTTTCCCACCATAGAAATTTGATAGCTAATATGACTGGATATGTCAGCTAGTTAGGGCTCCATCACGTCTGAGCCAACATTGCAACTATTACTTTTCTTGACTTTATTTTGACTTACCTTTTCTGATTTTCATATTCCTGTCATATTACATTTCCTTCACAAAATGTTTGCAATTCAATATTTGACAGTATACTGAATATATTATTAATGGGTTGATTGGCATGGTAGAAAGAGAACAAAAGTTAGAGTCAAGAGATTTAGGTCCAAATTCCACTATGGGCTATTACTAGCTGTGTGATATTGGGCAAGTCACTTAACCTCTCTCAGTCTCAGTTTCCTCAACTGCTAAATGGGAAGATTAAACTCTAGGGCCTCTGAGGTCCTTTCCAGCTCTACATCTATAATTCTGTGATCTTACAGCCTCTTAGAGCCTCTATTTCTTCCTATTAAATGAGAATGAAAATACTTCCACAAGGTTGTTCTGAATAAAGGGCTTGGTAAAAGGTAAGGTACTATTGAACTGTATGTTGCAATCATCACCATCATAAGTTGTCATAAGACAAGTCAAACCTTGTACATAGTGTGCGGACTCCTGTAAGCCTCACAGAGGAATTGAGGTGGGGGAGGGAGCATTTTTGCCTTGTGTTGCCAAAGTTCAAACAATATTGATTGGTACCAGAATGAAGATTTATCTATACATAATGAGAAAGGTAACTGCCAAACATATCAGAAATCCAGAGCAGCCAGTCACTGTATTCTCTCTCAGAAGAGAAAACCTTTCCCCTTTTCCCTGTTTCTTGATGTTCTTTAGCAGTAAGCTTCTAGCCTCCTGATCAGGGGCCTTGATTGCCAAGAGGGATTGCTAAGATTACTAAAGGGGAACAGAGCCAAATGAAATATCAATTTGATTTGGTTCAGAAGAAAAACCTTTTGCTTCCAAGAATGGGCCTCAGCTTATTTCTTCATGTTTAGTGATACTATAAATTACTTTCAAGAGGAATAAATTCAAATCTTTCCTTAAGTGTCATCTTTGCAGCCAAATTACATTTTTCAATAGAGAAAACTTGGAAGATGAGATCTATATCATAGAGTGTGGACAATGAATCCCTTAAATCTTCTTTGGATACATTTTATTTTTGCTTTTCCCATTCAGTTGTCATCCCTTGGTCAAATGGTATATCAGAGCTAGGTCTAAGGTGTGGTAGCCCAGGGCACATTTTCCAAACACCAGAAGGCTGGCCATTATAGTAAGTGTCTCTCATTTCTAGAAGCACCCTTAGGTACAAGCACCTCATATCATCAGTTTGTCTTCTCTGGAGACTCATTTCTTTCCCTTCTCCTATCTGGCATCCTTTAGAGGGAGACCCTCTATACGTTCTCAAGAGCTAAACAAAATAAGGAAAGAAATGACATTCCTGCCATGGCATTCACCTCCTTCTTCACTCCCCCACACATAGATTTGCTCTTTTCATTGCCTCTGTTGTCTCAGTTTCCACAACAATCTAACCCCTAGGCAGCCTCAATTCCCTATTTAGTCATAGATTCATTTCAAACACACCTCAATGGATTTCAAAGTTAAAATGAGATAGTAATGTCTAGCACTTATATGACACTTTAAGCTTTGCAAAGTGCCTTACATATATTATCTCAGTTGATCCCCACAACAACTTTATGAGTATTTATGTAGCACTTAAAGGTTTGGAAAGCATTTTAAATCTATGGGTTCTATCCATTTTACATATGAGAAAACTGAGACACTTAGAATTTGAGTGACCGGTCCAGAGTCTGTAACGATCATTTAAATGGGAAGATCCTTCCTATTTATTAATAGACCCATGTGACCTGTCTGGGTCACATAGAAGCCTGAGTCACATGGAGCCTGTGGTGGGAGGAGTTTGCTGAATGGGTGGAACAGGAAGGGTGGAATGGAAACAGGTGGAGCTAGAACAAAGCTGAGAGGAAATTGATCAGAGATCCGTCAGAGCTAGGAAGGATACAGGCAAGCAGGCAGCTGTATATTGTGAATGAGAGAGCTTGTTTGTAGTTTTGTTTATGGGAACCTGTTTGTGATTTATTTAAGGGAGCTGGATTGTGAGAAGCCTAGCAGGGGGAGGACTTGAGATGGTATTGTTCTCTGCTATCTTATTGTGTATAGATTTTTGTTACTATGATGGATTTGGCTTTCTGGTGTCTGAATAAATGTTTTGATTCTGTCTTCCATGTGGAGAGTGTGTTGTTTGAATTCAGAACTTCTGGATTCTAAGTACAGTATTCTATCCACTAGACCACCTCTCTGGTTAAAGAGTAAGATAAACTAACTACTAATTTGAATCAGGTTCCCTGAGTGGGAGAACCACCAAGGCAAGCACTATAAAAAAAACAAAAAAATGCTTGAGTAATCCTGTTTGGATAATCCTGGAAAGTACTTGCCTTCTATTTATATTGCATAAAAGGATAGCAATTAGATCTGTGATTCCATTGTTATAGACAGTTTCTGGGTGAGTGCATTTAGGATTCAATAAACTCTCTGTCATCTAGCATGATAAGAGAAACAGGTATAGAGTTGGAGTAAGGGAGACTTGAATTCAAATCTCTCCTAAGACCCCTGTGTGATCCTATGTAAGTAACTTAACCTCTTTCTACCTCAATTTCTTCACCTGAAAAAAGAGAATGATAAAAACAGCTTATCTTACAAGGTAGTTTTGGGGATCAGATAAAATAATTTATGTAATGTGAGTTGAAAACCTTAAAGTACTACATAATATTAGTTATTATTACTAAGCAAATTTTCTGATTAAATTTATAATATAAACACACTATATGATTTGGCAGTTTTTAATTTAACAAATTAGAAAAGGAAAAAAATTTATTGTCATTCAACAGACACTAAATGAGTGCTAAATATTTGCCAAGCACTGCTTTAGACATTGGGGACACAAATGCATAGAATTTAAAATATCTACTCTCAGGGGGAGAATTTAATAATAGCATAGAATTTAATAATATCTTTTCTGATAGAGGAGACAACAAAGATAGATGATGTTGAGATACTACACTGTTTTTCCTGTTCCATAAAAAATGAAATTTAATTGAAATAGACTCAATATTGCGAATAACTTACTAAAAAAAAGTTTCATGAACATTTGACCAAGAATTAAAAACAATTAAATGCATTATAATCAGGAAACCATTTACTGAATTAAGAACTATAAGGCCTTCCATTCTTAAAAATGAATGAGAGTCAAAAATTCCATTTGTGGTCCCTATGGTATCAAAGCATCTGGGCTTGACATCAAAAGTTCAGAATCAAATTAGCACTCAGAATATCATTACAGTCAAATGTGAATAAATTCCAAGCTAAATATAACTGTCTTACCAAGCAATATCTTTAGGAGCATAAGGTATGATTAAAATTTCAAACTTACCACAATTCCCAGAAGCTGCCATTCCCCCTAGTGAATGCATTCCACTCAATAGCAAACAAAAATAATTTTTCAACAGAAGAAGTCACATGAGCTTTAGAGAAATACTGAAATCACAGAATAATTTGCAGGAAAACATCAATGAGTATTGATCACATAAATCAACTGCTTTCATGGGCATAACCCATAAACAGCATGCATGAATGGCAGGAAGAAAAGCAAAGATTGTTTTCATCTTCTCAGAAGGCTAGATTCTTCATGTTTCTAGACTGAATTCAATGAAACCCTTGATCTATCTCAGAAAAGAAATTCTTAGCATTCACAAGTCCAGATGTAAATGCTCTAAATGAAGACTTTTTCTTCATATCCAAATGGATGTGGTAAAGTGGATAAAGCACTGCAATCTAGAGTAAGGAAGGACTGAATTGAAATCCTTAGACACTTACTAGCTGTTAGACCCTGGACAAGTCACTTTACCTTTATTTCTATCAATAACTTCATTCTTTAAATAGCAATAGAAATAGCATCTATATGCCAGGTTATTGTGAGAATTAAATAAGCTAATATTTGTCAAGGACTTTCAAATTTTTAAATCTATTATCACTTAACCTCTGTCTGCCTTTGTGTCCCCATCTGTAAAATGAGGACAATGATTGTACCAACCTCAAAAAGAGTGCTGGAGCCAGCTCAGACCAGATCTTCAACTAATTATAAATTTTAATTGTTCAATTTTCGTTGTGAGCACTCACACCACAGAAACCAGCAAACAGTACAAATCAGGGCTTAATTTGTTGTTTTATTGGTTGTCTAGACTTAATAGTTCTGGAGAAATTTTTAATAATGCAGATTAAACTTAAAGGATATCTATCTAGATGGGTAAATAGCTAGGTAATATACAGTATTAGAAATTAAAACTGCTACATTTTAAAATATTTACCAATTCATTTAAATTAATAAACTCATTACATGGTAAAAATCAATAGCATGTTTTTGTGAAAAATAAGTATGCTTTCCAAAACGTTTTAGGGAGAAAGTGGCATTGTTTTACATACTTTTGCAAATCTCTTTAATGTCTGACTTAATAGAAGACAGCTGGATTCTCATATCTGCTTCTGCATTCAATCTGTTGTGATATATAGTTTTGGTTGATGTATATGAAGAAAATATGGCCTCACACAGACAAGTATTTGGAAAGGGGAGGAGAATTTTAATAGGTATATAATGTCTTTGTATTATTATAAACATAATTTTGACCTTACAGACCCCCTACAAGGGTCCCATGAACTCACAAGCAGTCCATGAACCACAGTTTGAAAGCCATTGATCTATGCAACTCTCTAAGTCTTTAAAAGGCAAAGGAAATGTTGAGCTGCATTGGCCAAGGGAGTTCCTCACCCAGAAACTGTCTATAACAATGGAATCACAGATCTAATTGCTATCCTTTTATGGAATATAGAAGGCAAGTATTTTCCAGGATTACTGAAAGAGAGAGAGCTATTTTACTCAAGAAATCATTTGTGAATTCAGAGATTATTACAGCAGTCAACTGGATAGATCTTTTCATTATCATCTCCTTTCAACTAAAAGTCGTTATCAATTTTTAAAAAGATTATAAAATATTAATTCTTTATAAACATTATGAATTGATATCATATGTATCCTCAAGGTAATATATTATCTCAAAGAGATTGTCATTTTATAATCGGCCTCTTAATTTATAAAGTCCCTTTGTCATTTGTAATGAGTCCCTTTGAGTCCTTTTAAGAAAAGAACAGAAATATCATTCAACTCACATTTATTAATTATCTGCTATTAGAGATAGCTTCTCATAGTCAATAGAGAACTGGCCTTGGAATGAAGATTTTTTTTTTGCACAACTCTAGTCCCAAAGCCCATTGGTATGGGACTTTCTCCTTATCAGTAGAGATCAATGTCCTATATTTGTATGGTGTTGGGGAGATGACAACAAGTTGGAGAGAGTGAGAAAGACCCAGTCTCTTCAGTCTTTTTTGAGTTTTCTTTGAGTCATTGAGTCCCTTTGGTCTTCAAGTTCTTCTGGCTTCTAACTTTGAGGGAGAAGATGGAAGATGCCAATCTCACTTTAGTCTGCTGAAGAAAAAGACTCAGAAGAAGCCAACCTGAGAGGAGCTGGCAATCTCCATTCTGCTTCTATCCCCAGCTTTCTAAATTAGAGTCTTTGGTCAACTTCTTCTTGGGTAATATCCCAATGGGAAAATTCCTTCACTTTGTATTGTCAGGCATATATTCTTTTTAAGAATACTTTCTCTGATTTCTGTTTTGCTACTGATTTGAATAGGGTTTTTTTTGTTATTTTCTATGTATGCTTATTATGGAACAGGTATTTGGTTGGAAAAGGGGGTCAAGACTTGAACATAAAGCTCAGGGCCTTATTCTCTTCAATAATGAAACAGAAACCAGATTGAACTTAAAAATCAATCCCCTAGATTAGCAATATTTGAAAAAGATAGATCTAATTCTGGCTGGTATCCCCTCTCTAAGGAAAGCAGAAAGGCTACCATTGACCTCATCTTCTAAAGTTTCCCTTGGAGAAAGATGGAGATAGAAGAAGCTAGAGATATCCATTCTGCCTCCCCTAGAGCTATGCAATGACACCCCTATGCTTCATGTGGGGGACAGTTTTACAAACTCCACATTTGTTTTTTGCAAGAATACTCAACAGGAAGAGAAAGAAACCGAAGTTCTATTTAAAATAATTACAAAAACTGAATCAAGATGGTGGAGAAAGAGTAAACAGTAAAGCTTGGTTCCTTATCATATCATTTCTATAAAGAGCTAGGAAAAAAATACCAGACAAATTTTGATTAGAAAAGTCAACAAAAAGTCACAGGGAATTATTTGTTTCCAACCCAAAATAGTTTGCAGAGATAGAGATAGGTCTGACCAGGACAAGTCTTAGCAAGGAAAATTCTGATACCCAAGGACTGAAAGAAAGTTGAGACTGGGCATCAGGGCATGAAGCAACCAGGGAAGAAAAAGAAACCAACAGATCCTTAAACTAATAATGTTGGGTGCAGGAATAGATACCATCTCACAGCTCTGTCACCCATTGCCCACTTCTGGGTCACAGATCTAGAGCAGAGAAAAATGATCTTCAATGTGGGTGCCAGCTACATACTGAGCAAGCAAGAAGTGTGGGAAACAAAACATAGCTGTGCAGCTCTGTTCCCAGGAGCAAAGAGTGATGACTCAGTTATAGCCTCCAGCCCAGCATGGAAGCCTGCAGTGGAATGACCAGGGCAGAAGCCCAAGATCAAAGGAGTTCCAGCAATAGTCACTTTGAACCTGAAGAGCCCCCAAAGGCTAATAGTGACTGAGTCCAGCAGCAGTCTACTGAAATTTCCAAGAGGGAGCAAGTCTACAGACTCAAACTTAGGTCAGGAACTTACAGAAGTTAGAACAGTAACACAGTAAACAGACCTTGCCCTAGATCACATCATTTTGGGAGCACTGAAAGCTTGTAGGTCCTTAGCCTGAGCTGTGAAAGCAGTAAAAAAACCGAAGAGTACAGAAATTCAAGTCAGACATCCCCCATTCAAATAAGTTCACAGAGTCCAGTACTAACATGAGGTCCAAAGTCATGAAGAAGGCTGAAAGAATGAGCAAACAAACAAAAAAAATGTTACTATAAAGAGCTATTTCAGTGACAGAGAAGCTCAAGACACAAACTCAGAAGAGAATTATTCAAAAACATCTACAAGCAAAACTTGAAGGAAAATATGGCATAGGCATAAAGTGAACAATTCCTAGAAGAATTATAAGATTTTTAAATCTTATTTTTAAATTTTTAAAGGAGCTAAACATGATTTTTAAAACAAAGTGAGGTGGTAAAGATAGAGGAAAGCAACTAACATTGAAAACAGATTGGAGAGAAATAATTTAAGAAACATTGGACTACCTGATAAATTGAAGTATGTATAGAATAATTTTACATGTATACTATTTGTGTCTAATGATAGTCATCTCTAAGGTGGGGAGGAGGGGGAAGAAGAAATTTACATGATAATTTTATTGTGTCTTTGAATGAAATAGCAAGTTGTGAATAGTAGATTTGTGATTTCATATATAATCATATTTTATTGTATTATGTTATGGAAGTGCTTGTTTTATTCCATAAATTAAAAAAAATTAAAATTTAAAAAAACATTTGACTACCTGAAAGCTATGAATAAAACACCTAAGCATAATATTTCAAGAAACCATAAAAGAAAACCCTCAATATGTGTAAGAATCAGAAACCAAAGTAGAAATTAAAAGAATCTATCAATCACCTCCTGAAAGAAACCTCAAAATGAAAAACTCCCATTAATATTATAGTCAAAACCCAACATTCCCAGGTCAAGGAAGAAAGCATTGTAAGAAGTCAGAGAATTCAAGTTAAGGAGCCACAGTCAAGTAGCAATTATTATGATTCTGCTAAAGTAAAAAAGGTAGAAGTGACAATTACAATCTTAGGCAAAACAACATTAAAAATAGATCCAATTAAATAAATAAACCCAAATAAATAAATAAAATAGATCCAAATAAACAAAGAAACTACATTTTGCTAAAAGATATCACAGATGATAAATTATTAGCAACACCAAACACATACATACCAAATGACACAGCATCTATATTATTAAGGAAAAAGTTTAAGGAGATACAGTGAGAAATAGGCAGTAAAAATATAATAGTGGATAATCTGAAATTACTTTTCTCTGACCCAGATAAAAAATAATTTTAAAATATGAGAAAAAGATATGAACCTAGATAATTTTTAGTTGGATGTGATAGACTTCTCAAAAACACTGAAAGAAAATAGAATTTACTATACATATGTCTCATCTATGCATGACATCTTCAAAAAAAAGTCTTTGTATGAGGGCATAAAAAATATCACAAACAAATGCAAAAAAACACCAAAATATTAAACATCCTTTAACTAATCATAACACAATAAAATTATATTCAATAGAGGACCTTTGAAGCAATGATTAATAATTAATTGGAAAGCAAATAACTTAATCCTAAAGAATGGGTAAGTCAAAGAACAAATTATACATGAAATCAATTACTTCATTAAAGTTAATGACAACAATGAGTCAATATACCAAAATTTATGGAATGTAGCAAAGCAATAATGAAAGAAAAATTTATACCTCTAAATAATTTTATTTATAAAAAACAGAAGATCAATGAATTGGACATACAACTAAAAGAATACCTAGAAAACCAACAAATTTAAAAGCCTCAATGGAACACCAAAAAAGAAATCCTAAAAATCAGCAGAAAAAAAGGTCAGTATCACAGAATTTCTATAGACTATGTGGAGGCAACTAAAGTATAAGAAGATTGGAAAGGTAGGAAGAAGTCAGGTTTTTAAGAATTTTGAATGTCAAGCCAAGCACTTTATATCTAACTCTGGAAGTAACAAGGAGTCACTAGACTTTACTGACCAAGTGAGATGACAAGATGAGAGATACATTTCAGGAAAATCACTTTGGTATCTGAGTAAAGTATTGATTGGAGTGGGGAGAGATCTGTGGCAGGAAGAACAACCCAAAGGCTATTGAAATGTCCAAGATTGAGGTGATGAAGGCCTGCCCTGCAGTGGTGATTGCATGAGTAGATAGAGGGAGATACTGAGAGATGTTAAGAGATATAAAGATAGAAATGATATGTGAGTGAGAAATTGAGGATGACAAGGAGATTTCAATTCTGAATGTTGAGATGGATGGTAATGCACTCAATGACAATAAGGAAGTTTGGAAGAAGGGCAAATTTGAAATAGAAAGATTATAAGTTCTATATTATATATTATAAACTATATATATATAGTTTGAGATACATGTGTGATATTCAGTTCCAGATGTTGAAAGAGAAGTTGCTGACACCAGACCAAAGCTCAGGCAAGAACTTAGTCCTGGCTACATAGCTTACTGAGCCTTCCACATAGAGATGCTAATTGAGCCCAAGGCAGCTGATGACAACACCAAAAGCATACAGAGTAAAGAAAGAAGAAGGCCCCAAGACTGCCATGTCAATGACAGCCATAGTTAATGAGCATCATTTGGATAAAGGAGCAGCAAAGGGGCCAGAGAAAGAGCAGTCAGACTGGTAGGAGGAAAACCAGATGAGAGTACTATCATAAAAATAGAGAAGAGAGATAATCCTGAAGAAATGGATCATCAACTCAAAGTTTGCAGAGAAGTCCAGAGCAATGATCACGCAAAGGCATTATATTTATGAAATATTAAGTTTATAAGTCAGTGAGTCAGTAAGTTAAGACTAGTAGTCTCAGCTTCTCTTCCACTTGGAAGTGTTGAGTTACTTAGGCAGCTCTATAATATTCCACATCAAAACATATTTACCACTAAAATAATGCTTCAAAATCTTTAGCGTTAAACTTTGGTATATTATTTGAAATGAATGCATATCATTGATAGCTTTGGAGAAAGCAGTGTTAGTTGAGTGATGAACTAAGAAGTCAGATGTCAGAGAATCTAGAATTAGTTAGAAGAGAGAATATGGGAGACCAGGGGAACCTATTTCCTTTAGGAGCTTCTTCAAGAAGGGAAGGAGAAATATAGGATGATAGCTAGTGAAAATGGTCAGCTAAAGTAAAGATCTTTTTAAGGATGGGGGACACATAGTTTCTGTACACAGTAGTGAAGCAGTCAATAGGTAGGGAGATATTTGAAAATTGATGAGAATAGGGACAATCTGCAAGAGCATATGAATGCAAGGGAACATGTAAGAAGATTGCCTTGGTAAGAAGGGTCACTCCTTCATGTGAGACGGAGGAAGAAGGATAATGAAAAGACATAAGCAAGATATGAGATGAGAAGAAACAGGGAAAAGGGACCTCCTGGCAAATTTTTTTTCAGTAAAGTATGAGGTGATGTCTTTAGCTGAGAATGTGGAGTGGAAGACCTGAAAAGGAATGAAAAGACTTAGAACAACAGGAAGATGTAAGAGGGATTGCCTTGCTGTAGAAGGTCAAGGAT
>CM053774.1:90476744-90488067 GCA_028658325.1 Potorous gilbertii | reverse complement strand
GATCTGCTACATTCTGCGAATGACTTCCATATTTCTTTCTCTGAGTGTGGAAGGCATTAATCTTTTTAAAAAACTCTTCACCTCTTCTCAGGATCCTGTCTACTATTTAGGTCTATAGAATTGACTGGAATCATCCTCCAGAGAATATACTAGTGCTATCTGTTTCCCATGTGAGGAAGATGCTTATCTGAGAAGGAGGCACTGTACTTTCTACATCATATAATGGGTCGATGGAGTTACCATTATGCTGGTGCAGCTCACTCCAGCAAGGGCTACTCATTAATCTCTCCTTTTCATAATAGTATTTGATGCACTGACATTAACAAAGTAAGTATTTAATAAATATTTTAAATGAATGTTTGCATTATAATCCCATTGTTTCACATATATCATAATAAAATTAAATTTAAAATAAATCAAATTTAAAACACATGTGCATATACATATATGAACATATATTTCTTTACCTTTACTTTGATGTGCATATTTCTATACATACACATTTATTTATAAATATTTAGGCATTTTACTTACACATTTTAAAATTTATAAGCACATGTAATGTATTTTTTTCCCTCCAACTGAACTGTAAGCTCCTTGGGGGCAGGTATTGTAGTTACAGTTTCATTGTACCTTACTCATCCCCCTTCCATAGCATTGAGCAGAAAGGACACAGCAGGACTTGAATAAATATTTGCTGAATGAATGAATGAGATCACCAAATAATCAGAGGCAGGGATAGAAAAAAGAACCCTAGGGGACGCAAACACTTTAAAATTCCTTCTGAGGCCGGGGAAGAAAATTTGATTTCTTTTACTTGTAGCCAACTAAAAAAATGCTACAGGGAATTTGGTTAAATTTACTGAAACACAGTTTCACTGTGGCCTGTTTTCAATTGCACATAATTTTCTTTAAAAAAAACTGTACTGATTGGTTATTTTACAGTCTTAGCTTAGTTACAATGGAAACTTTACATAAACATAACAAGGGAGCCTTTGTTTCCTTGAGCATTAGTGTGTGGCTGTCATGTGGCCATTTGGAAAGCTGTTAGAATATAAGAAAGTGTGCCAGTGCACCCTGGGAGAAGGGACTGGGGGAAGGGTTCCCCAAGAACGAGGTTGATATGGGTGGGAATCCTTACCTTTCATTCTCCATGGCCTTGCCCCTCCTTCCTTCTGTTTTTCATCTCTGTAAATGAAAAGGGGTCAGTGCCTTACTCCCCCCTTCATATGTTTGGAGTCTTTGCTTTCCTTCTTTGTCACGTAGTCTAATCCTGGATTTCTGCCCTATTGCTCTGGGCAGAAACAAGAGAGAGAGGCTCTGGCATTCTCCTAATGTCTGAGCCCACCAAGAATCAAAGGACTGTTGAGGATGCCATCAGTGCTCTGATCCACCAATGGAAGTAAGTAGATAAAAATAACGTTATAGCAATAGTGTGAGGATGATGATGGTGATGTTGATGATGAAGATGATGACAATTTTAAAGTAATAATGAAATAAACAGCATCCTGATAGATTCCCTTTGCAGTGATCAAAAGCAATTTGAAAATTGTAACTATTTAAAACCAAGTGTATGAAGCATGGACTTACCCCAGATTTGAAGTAGTAAATCATTAGATGTATCTTGGACGAGCACTAGAGATGCACTGGGAGCACAATTCAGGAAGAAAGCATTTAAGAGACTGCACTACATTTCCAATGATCCCAAGCTCTTTCTGGCCACCAAAGGCCATTATTTAATATTAATAGCTTCCAAAGGATGTTATATGGCTATGTATCTTGAAATACCATGATTGGCAAAGACCCAAATACAATATCATTTTGTATTATATTGAAACAGACCCAAAAAGCAAAGGAAAGGCTCCTGGAAAATGTAGAAAGGTTTCAGCCTGTTAACAATGATGACTTGAGTAAGGAATGATATATAAAATATTATCAGTGATGCAGAAAGGGAAGTGTCAGATGGTAGAGGGTCAAGCACACAAGTCAAATTGTGGATCAAAACACCCCTGCACCCTGTTGGAACCAGATTAAAATGTAATTGACCAATAATAAATAGAAGCATAATAAAAAATAGATAATGTTAATTTGTGATTTTCTAAGTCAAGAAATGGCCAGTAGGCAAACCTCATAAACAGTCTATTAGCCCCATTTCTATTTGAGTTTGATACCAATGGAGTAAAGAGAATGAATAATAAAGGGTGGATGACCTAAGTGCTTCAAAACTAGTGACAACAGTCAAAGAACCAGAGAGAAGTCTAAGACATATGGAGTCACCCTAATAGAAGGAATGTCCACGTGAGGGAACTCTCTGCCAGTGAAGTACAGCACCATCTCTGGAATTTATTGTTCTAGGGAGTTTTCTTTTTTCATTTTTTTATTTTCGGTTCCAAATTCTCTCCCTTCCTCTACCCCCTTTCCCACCCATTAAGAAGGCAAGAAATATGATGCCCATTACAGAGCTCTAAGCAGTGAAGTGACTTGCCCAGAATCACATTATGTGTAACAGGTGGAATTTGAACCGAGGTTCAAAGGTATAATGTGAGGGATAAAGCCAGGTCTTTCTGACTTTGAGGCCATTCTCTGAATATTTTATCATATTGTCTCTCAAGAAAGGTCAGTTATATACTGTATGAATATAATTTTGAAATATTGTAATTGATAATTCCCTGCTGAGTAGATGTTTTGAAAAGTGTCAAGTTAATCAGGTTAATTCAAGATCTTTCATGGCTTTATTTCATTGGTGCTTGTTTTTTCTTCTTTTAGTCTTTTCATTTTCTTAAGATTATAAAATTTTCAGGTAATAAAGATGTCTTAAAAGGCAGCTTGATTGTTGGTTTAGTGACTAGAACATCGACCTTGGAATAAGGAAGATGGAGGTTTTAAATCCAGCCTCTAACAGTGACTGTGGAGCATGAGTTAAGTCATTTGACCTCTGTGTGTCTCTATTATCTATTAAGTCAGAAACGGGTTGTGAGCTTCCTTAGTGGAGGGGGAATTCTCCATAGTGCTGAAGTCAGGTGATCCTCCTCATTTCCCCCTTCAAATTTACCTTCTCTCTGTTGAATATTGGCTTATTTTTTGTACCCTCCTCTAAGAAATTTACCATGTGTTTATTTTGTATTACTTTGTATGTTCTTATTTTTCTGTTCTGATAGAATGAAAGAACCTAGAATGCAGGTACTATCATACTTTTGTTAGTATTCCCCTCCTTACCCTTCAAATTACCTTCTTATTGTTAATTTTTGGCATATATATATATATATATATATATATATATATATATATATATATATATAAATTTACCAAGTATTAATTTAGTATTTCTTTTTTTATGTCCTTAATTTTTATGTTCTGATAGAAGGTTAGCTCCTGGCAGGCATGTACTATTACACTTTCGTCTTTGTATTCCTAGTGCCTGACACACATTTCCTACTGAATAATAGATACTTAGTAAATGCTTACTGAAGGATTGACAGACTCCTTTAATTATTCATCATAAAGAGATCTTAAATCTCATCTAGTCTAGTTATCTCATTTTTAAGTTTGCCATTGGCAAAGAGAAAACAAGAAGCCAATCTCCTGACTCCCAAACTCCCAATACTGTTTTGGAAGAGAACCTCATGACCATCATGCCCAACCCCCTTACTTTGCACACGGGCAGCCCAGGCCACAGGGTTGTCTTCTCACCAGAAACACTTAGCTACTTGAGTGTCTATGCAGCCTTTTTTGAAGGATCACACTGTTCATCTTCTGGTGTGAAGAAGGAGCTAGAAAAGATGTCCTAAAAATTGTCTGCTTCACCCAACCCTCACCTACTTACTGCAGTAGGCAGGGTTAAAAAACACATGTGCAAAAAATATACAAAATGTTTTGCAAAGAATATTTTCTCTTGTGTTATGTTTTAATTTGGTTTGTTTTTTTCGCATGGTTTCTCCCATTCAATTTTAATTCCTCTATGCAACATGACTAATGTGAAAATGTGCTTAATAAGAATGTATGTATAGAAATCATATAAGATTGCATGCTGTCTCAGGGAGGGATGAGGGAGGGAGGGGGAGAAAATCTGAAACTTATGGAAGTGATTGTAGAAAACTGAAAACAAATAAATTGACAACTTAAAAAAAATCTTTTGCAAAGATGATTCCACTCACTATTAGTACATGGAATGAGCATGCTTCTGGTAACACAAAATTCAGTAGACCTGAAAAACAAATAGCTCTTTTTGGGAGAGAGCTTAGTAGACATCCATCCATCCAAATAACAACCTCAAGTGAGACAAAGTTGGCAGATGAAGGCCAGCTTACCTAAGTCAGAGCTGAATACATGATTTTCTGGTGTGGCTACAATGAAGAGGAACACCATGTGGCATAGGTTTTGTAATCAAAACTAATCTAGGCAACAAGCTAGTATACCTATCAAAAGAAGTGAATAACAGACTCATGACAGTGTGATTGCCACTTGCAGGAAAGTACCACACCTGCATTATCAGTGCATGTGTTCCCATGATGAGCCCTGATGGGGTCAAAGAAAACATTTATGAAGATCTGAAGCCCCTCATCATTGAGGGGCTGAAAGAGGGCAAGCTTAGGATTCTGGAAAACTTCAATGCAAAACTAGGCACAGACTATCATACATGACAGGGAGTCCATGGGAGGAATGGCATCAAAAACTGCAAGAGAAATGGTCATTTCCTACTGAAGATTTGGGCATCTCATGACCTTCTCATCACTAACACAGTCTCCGACTTAACCAAGCATAATAAAACTTTGTGGATGCACCCTTGCATCAAACATTGGCATTTAATAGAATATGTCATTGTAAGGAGAAGAGAAAGATAGGATGTGAGAGTGACAAAGATAATGGATGGCACAGGGTGTTGGACTGATTATAGATCTAGCCTCTACAAGCTAAATATTCAAATTCAAAAAAAGCTGAGATTCCAAAGCAAGACAACTATCAGAAGACTTAATATCAGCAAATTAGAGTGCTTCTCCATGGTGAAGAGTTTGTTGCTAATTCAGAAGGAAAACTGAGTCAATGAACAGTTGGCAACAGGGAAGCAGAAAAGGCAGCTTTCAGATATTTGGTATACACCACTCCATTTACTCATCTGGGCCAGAATACTTCCAAACATCAAGACTGGTGTGACAAAAATAATGGGGAAACTCAGAAACTGCTAAGTGGAAAAAAAAGACCTCTGCAGGATTTACCAGCAAAGTACTTCATCCACATCTCTAAGAAGGTAGCATTTAATTCCATCAAAAGTGAAGTGCACAAAGCTTACTGAGATACAGAATTCTTGGCTGTCTATGAAGGCAGATAAAATCAGTTTTACATTGATCATAAGAATCCAAAATGTGTTCATGATGCCCTAAAGGCTATTTATGGGCCAAGGACCTATGGTGCATCTCAACTACTCAGTGCTGATGGAGCCACATAGATTAATGATAAGGATGTGATCTTGGAGACATGGGCTAAACATATCCATAGTACTCTCAACAGATGATCATCAACCAATGCTGAAGCCATTGACCATATACCTCAGGTGTATATCAGTCCCCATCTACTGAAGAAGAGGTTTTGAATGTCATTAGGCTCCTCTCATGTGGTAAAAGTACCTGGTGTTGATTCTACTATAGCCAAGACTGTCAAAGCAAGGGTCCACTGCTCATAAAAAAGACAACTGAATTTTCTGGGTTATATGACAAGAGAAGGTTATCCTCCAGGAGTTCAAGGAGGCCTCCATTGCCCATCTCCATAAAAGTAAAGGAAATAGATTGTCCTGTGACAATCACAGCAGTGGAGGTGGGAAGGGGAGAGGGCTCTCTCTTAATCACTGCTGACAAGATTCTTTTCAGAGTCCTCCTTAATCCTTCACCTGGAAAATGGTCATCTATCTGAGAGCCAGTGTGGCTTCAGAAAGGGCCAAGTAACAGTCATTACAGTGTTTGCTTCCAAACAAATCCAAGAAAAAGGCTAGGAGCAGAACAGAGGTCTGTATACAACTTCATCAATCCAACCGAGATGTTTGATACTTTCAGCCATGACAGCTTATGGAAAATTTTGTCAAAATCTGGTTGCCTAGAAAAGTTTATCAGTATTGTCTTTCAGTTTCATGATGGCATACTTTCATGAGCTCTGAACAATGGTCAGTACTTACACTTTCGCAATCACCAATGAAGTAAAACAAGGCTATGGTTTTAACATTGTTTTCATCAATATTGTCAGATGCCTTCAACGATGATGAAAACAGCCTCAAGGTCAAATACTGCACCCAGGGTAAATTAACTTGACAAGGCTATAAACCTAGACTAAAGTGGAGGGAGTGTTGGTACATGATTTTTTTGTTGTTTGTAAATGACTGTGCAACCTCAGAAGCTGAGATGCACCAAAGTATGTATCAATTTTCTGCTTTTTGTGCTAATTGTGGCCGAACAATTAACACCAAGAAATCAGACGTTCTCCAACAGCCAACACCACATCATCCATATGTGGAACTATTGGTCACACCAAATGGAGAACTTTTGAAAGCTACTTACTTACTTACCTTGGCAGTATACTTTCCAGGGATGCACACAGAGATAATAAGATTAACACATACATTGCCAGAGCTAGCTTGATGTTTAAGAGGATCCAAAAAAAGTATAGGAGAGAAGAGGCATTAGACTGACTACCAGACTGAAGGTCTACAGAACCATTATGTTGACCACATTGTTTTATTTGTGTGAATCCTGGACAGCATACCAGTGTCATGTCCAGAACCTGATTGGATTCTATTTGAATTGTCTCTG
The DNA here is from genome assembly GCA_028658325.1 of Potorous gilbertii. Lineage (NCBI taxonomy): Eukaryota > Metazoa > Chordata > Mammalia > Diprotodontia > Potoroidae > Potorous > Potorous gilbertii. The sequence continues at coordinate 90,481,273 of CM053774.1, read as the reverse complement.
GAAAATTCTGAAGGTCACCTAGCAAGATATGATGCTGTACACTGAGGTCCTTTCTTGAATTAAACTGCCAGACATTTAAACTCTACTGCAGAAAATGCAACTCCAATAGACTGGTCATGTTATTTGAATGCCAAATGTATGTTTGGCCAAAAGATTATTTTATGGTGACCTCCTGTAAGGCAAGGGTCCAAATGGAGGTCAGAAAAAGGACACAAGAACATTCTCCAGGTCTCTCTGAAGAACTCTGGAATCGACTGTGTGACATGGAAGATGACAGCAAAGGACTGCCCAGCATGGCATGCCCACATCAAAGCAGGTGCTGTGCTCTATGAAAAAAGCAGAATTGCAGCGGCTCTAAAGAAACACCAGATGCACAAATTTAGAGACATCCCCACTCCAAACCTTCTTGCGGACTATTTGTGTCCAACATCTGGTAGAGCCCTCAATGACAGCAACCAACCAGCCAAAAGTCATGAGAAACACTGTTTGAGAACTGGTGGCCCCAACACTGTGAGGCTAAAAAAACATAGTATTTTAATTTCCATCACTCTAGACCTAAGACTATGCAATTTGGCCTAAATCTTGACTCTGATCCTTACAAGCTATCTGACTCTAGGCAAGTCACCTAAGGAAGAACTCATTGAGGACCTTCTATGTGCCTGTTATTGTGCCAAGCACTTTATAGATATTATCTTATTTATCCCTCAAAACAACTCTGGGAGGTAGATGCTATTATTTTTAGTAGTATCTTAATATTTTTATAAATGATATCTTTATAACTTTGTAACTGAGGAAACTAAGGAAAACAGAGGTTAAGTTACTTATATGGATTGAAACTCAAGAGCAGCTACAGGGCACAGTAGAAAGAGTGCCAGGCCTGGAATCATAAACACTTGATTTCAGATCTAGTCTCAGATACTTAATAGCCATGTAAGCCTTGATAAGTCACTTAACCCTGTTACCTCAGTTTCTTCACTTGTAAAGTGAGCTAGAGTAGGAAATGGCAAACATCTCCAGTATCTTTGCCAAGGAAATCCCAAATACGGCCAACTGAAATAACTAAATAACAACTTCCTAATTCCAGACCAATCATTCTGTACCCTGAACCATCTATTGTTCAGTCATTTTCAGTCATGTCTGACTCTTTGTGATCTCATTTGGGACTTTCTTGGCAAAGATGCTGAAGTGGTTTGTTATTTCCTTCTTCGGCTCATTTTACAGAGGAGGAAACTGAGGCAAATAGGGTTAAGTGACTAGCCCAGAGTCACACATCTATTAAGTGTCTCAGGCTAGATTTGAACTCACAAAGATAAGTCTTCCTGACTCCAGGCTAGGTACTCTCTCTAACACCTAGCTACCCTGTGTACCACCTAGTGGCCCCTAACTTAACCTCTCTCAGCTTTAGTTTTCTAACATGCATAATTGGATTAAGTAATAACACACACTTCGTTGGACTGGGAGGATCAAATGTGTTTTGCAGTCTTTAAAGTGCTATATAAATATTACCTGCTGTTGCTGTAATTACCATCTCCTCTCTGCCATTGAAATGGCCTCTTTCACCAGCGATCTGCTTTCCCAGGGCAGAAGGCCCTCATAATATATTTGTGAGTCTTCATCATCATTTCAATACCCCATATTTCACTAGCTTGTCTCCCTTCTTTTCCGAACATACAGGAAACACCCTACTCTCAGCACACAGTCGTACAGAAGAATGCTCCAAATGCACAAAGTCCATATCAGGTAAACTTTCACTGTATTATCTTTTATTAAGCATCAAGGGAGATGAGAGGTTATGGGTTTATTTGGGTTTTTTTGACCTGACATGAAATTAGGTGTTCCTTTTTTTTCCACCACAGAAATCCACTGAGGAGAAGCTTTAGTCCATTCCTAGAGACAATTCCATCATCGTTATTGTCTCTGATGAGTCCTCAGATCTTTAAACAAACTCATTCCCTGTCTCTGGGAAGGAAAATGCATGAACAAAACCTTGGTTGACTCTCCTACATGTCACTGTCCCCTCCCCCCAACCCCCATATCTCTGTTCCCCTCACCCCATCTCTTTCCTTGCACCCGGACTATTGCAAAAAAGTTCAGAGATGTTTAGTTTTAAAGCCAAAGCATGGGGGAAAGAGATGCAAAGCCCATTGACCATAGAAAGAAAATAACAATAGTAACCACTTACGACTGGAATGCATTCTGAATAAAAATTCCCCCCAAAGCAAAGCACCATCACGACAGGGATGGAGGTGAAAATTACAGGAACTTAGGGACTGGATTTACTAAAGAGGTTCGCCCAAACCTATGAAAATGGAAATCACCCAACTTCACACAGCTGTGCCACAGACCCAGAAGGGAATGTATTATTATGTTTTGTGCTGATCTGATTAGTGCATTTGCATATTACCTCCTGCCTTGTGAGCCCCTCCCAGTCAGTGAGTGTCCAGCAGATCAGTAGGAACACAGTTCTGGAATCAAAATAAAATAAACACTACAAAAAGTCTCTTTGTCTTTCCCTGCACAATTAAAACAACATGCAAAATGGAGGCTGAGTGTTCTAGCTCAGTACTGTATACCAAACTTTAGATTTTATTTGGCGGTGTTCCTGAGATTTCAAAAGTTTATAAAGTGCAGCCCCTGTGACTGTTCTAGAGACTATCGCTAAATTGTTCCTCAAACTTGGAGAAAAATGTAAAGCAACCCCTTTATGCAATAGGAAGCAGCCTAACAAAGAAATCTTAACAATTATGTAGTAAAGCTTTTTTCCAATGTTCAGGTTCTTTTTCTTTCAGATACTAAAATTCAAAAAAGCAGTTTACTGTGATGGATTTCATGTCTCAGGGACCAAATTAAGTATTGGACTCAGGAGCAAAATCCTAAACTAATGCACAAATTAAAACACATCCATGCAGGATCTACTGAAAATTGACTGAGTCAAAAAAAATTCCAGCAAAAAATATTAAGAAATCTGTCAAACTCCCCTCAATCCTATGGGTCAAAATTGCATTTCTTAGAGAACTAACTCCAAGTGAATCTATCAGAAAACAGGATCCAGACTTGTCATCTGGACAAGAAATTGAGAATCAGAACCACACACTTGTGAAAAGAAGGAGGGAAGGAGGGAGTGAAGGAAGGAAGGAAGGAAGGAAGGAAAATAAAAATAAATTAACAATTTAGGGAATTTAAGATTGGATAAACAAATGGGATTGATGGAAAAGAGTGAGTCTTTGGGAACAATCAATATTGTGTAAAGAAAATCAATCACAGGAACAAAGTAGTGATTTAAAAGAACTAGATAGAGAAAAACCTAAGCCCATAAATCATAATTTTAAATGCCAATAGATTTTAAAATCCAATAAAATTAATTAAATGGAAAAGAAAACAAAACTCAATAATTTGTTGCACATAAGCAACCCATCTAAAAATAAAGACATACAGAATGAAAATTAAACACTAGAACTTTTATTATGCATCACATTGATCAAAAGAGTAGGTGTAGTAACCATGCTATTAGACAAAGCAAAAGTAAAGACTCATAACTGGTGAATCAGTCAACAAGTATTTATTAAACATGAACTGTGTCCCAGGTACTGTGGTTGGTTCTGGAGTTGTAAAGACAAAAATGAAAAAGCAGCTTATACTCTCTTTGAGAGTTGCTTGGGGCATTAAAAGGTTAAATTACTTTTCCAAGGAAATACAACCAGTATGTTTCAGAGCCAGTTCCTGACTCCTATGGCCAACCTTCTATCCATTGTATTACACTGCCTTTCATACCAATTTATACATGATGAAAAATAAGAGCAAATAAAGAATCCTGATGAAGACTTAAAAGGAATGACTAAAAAATAACTTATAATTCTGTATATGCTAAAATCCATTTAAATGTAAATGCTTATTAAGCAAGGTAAATTGGTAGTATTAAATACTTAGTAATTCTTTAAAAAAGAAAATCAGTAGGATTTCTGGCTATGATGAAATGCTAAATGTACATGAAAAGAATGAAAACACACTGTGGGTTAGTGAACATTATGGAGATCTAAAAGTTTTTATTTTATTTAGTTTGTTTAACTTTACTACAAGTTCCTTCAAAGATATTGGGTATTCATATCAAAATAAAGAAATATTGCCCAAGAAAAATGAAAGATTTTTCACAGAATGATTAATAAGCACCAATAGCCCACCATGTTATTTAAGTAAAGAATGAATATTAATGATTTATTCAGTATAAGGATATCCCAGAAGGAATGGCTCATATTAATATGGTAAAGGTTGAATAATTTGAAGCAATTGTATCAAGGGAAACCTTTAAGAAAATATGTATTTATTTTATTATATTTATATAAGTTAATTAATATATTTAATTTATTATTTGTATAATCTGTAAGGAAATAATAAAGGCCAAAAGGGAATCATGATTTAACCTTTTTCCTACTCCTGTAGACATCTTTTCCCCCACCCCACCTCCACCACTTATGGGTCAGTTAAATTAAAGGGTTCATCCCTTGACTCACTTCTTAAAGAGGCCTATTCGC
>CM053774.1:90454753-90476244 GCA_028658325.1 Potorous gilbertii | reverse complement strand
TGCCTCATTGTTTCCATTTCCCATACAGATAGTTTAGAATCAGATAAGTTTTTTTCTCTGCAAATATTTTTTAGTGTTTAGATTGTTTATACCGTAGGACAATTGTATCTTCCAAGAGAGGAATAAAATTCCTTTTGATGAGTTGCCAATACTACAAAGGTCACTTATGCATTAGTATTTATGGCCAGATACAGCTATAAAAGCCAATCACCCTGTGGAGAAGAGGAAAATGAATAAACTCTTTAAATAGTTTTGGATATATAGGTGACTTGACTTTATGGCTGTTTTTATGAGAAGGAGGCTAAGTTATAAAAATAAATCAAGATACAGGAATTTTTCTGATTATTTTTTATTTGTTTTTGAAGAAAATCCAATTTATTTTCAAAATACTTGCCCTTATAAAAACCTAAAAAAGTATGAAAATATTCATAAATAGTATATTTCATTTTATCCTAGCAACAATCCTGAGAGGTAGGCATTGCTATTGTCCCCATTTTACATATAGGGAAATTGAGGCAGGCAGAGGTTAGGTGACTTGCTCAAGGTCACATAGTTATTATGTGTCTGTAGTAAGATTTTTAATTTAGATCATCCTAAATCCTAAAATAGGTCAATCCAGATCCAAGGTTCTATGCACTATGGCACCTAGCTGTCTTAAATTATTTCTGTCAGAAAATATGAGTATTCATTCATCACAAAGTACATTTGTCACAAGTACCTCCTATCCTTCCTATTCTGTTAATAAGTGGGGATTATTCAATGACTGGTAGTTTCTCTAAATAATTGATCCAAAAAAGCATTCTCTACTAAGTAATTTTGAAGACCTTGAGGGGTTCCACATGCTCTAATGAGAAAAGGATAAACTCTTGTTGTTGGCATTCTAGGCCCTCCAAAATAAGGCTTTATCCTATTTTCCTAGTTTTATTTCCCCTTAAGAAATTATCTTTTGCCTCTTTTGTATCTCCAGCACTTTGTACAGTGCCTGGCACATAGTAGGTGCTTAATAAAGATTCTTGATTGATATTCCAGCCCATTTGAACCACTCTCCATTTACCATTCTCAAATCACATTCTTCTATCTCCGTGCCTTTTCTCACACAATCTCCCATCCCTGATATGGATTTCTCTGTTTGTTAAAACAGCCCTCTTCTTTCAAGCCTAACTCAAGGGATACCTCTTACAAAAAGTTTGGGTATATATTCCCCTAGTGGACCGTTAATTCTTTGAGAGCAAGTTGTGTGACACATAGGTAGATATGTGTATACATCTATACATTATGTATAGATGTATACATGCACATGTATGCACATATCGTATATTATGTATGAGGTTGTATCCCTGGCATCTAGCACAGTACTTATACATAGCAAGTGCTTATTACATATTTGTAAAATTTTATTGAAGTTGTTCCTTAAGAATTCTACTTTTTTTCTAAAAGTTCACTGGATTCACAAAATGAAAAGAAATTAAAATCTCCAGGGTCTTGCAAATCAGAGTTAATATTTATATAACAATTTAAGATTGTTTACATTTATTTTACAGATGAAGAAACTAAAGTTCATGTGGTTTACACATTGTTGCTAAGTTGTCAGAGACAGGATTCAGACCTGAGTCTCCCTGTGTCCTCCTGATCCAACACTCAATACACCATACCACACACCATGAATGGAGATGGTTGAGTCTCTCTCCACAACAAATCTTTATATTTTTAATGACCATATTGGCAGGAATTGAAATGTCAGATTCTGATATGCTAATCTATAGAATTTCTTTATATTATCCAAATTCACTTAGATGATTTAGGTTCTCCTAAGATTCATATAGGGGAAACATGACAAACTAAACAGTGATCTCTATTTGGAAAGAATTCGGTTTCCAAGGCAGTGAATTCCTCCACTTAAGAGTTAAATTAAGACTTCTGCCCACTTTCCTTTCATGGATATCCTACAAAGCCAACACCACTAAGCATTTAGTAAGAGCTTGATACATGCCAAGCACTCTGCCACCTGCTAAGGATATAATTAACCAATCAACAAACATTTATTAAATACTTATTATGTGCCAGGCACTATGCTAAATGCTAAGGATAAAGAGGCAAAAAAAATCTCTCAAGGAGATTACAATCTAATAGGGGAGACAAGAAAAAATATGCATATGTATGTATGTGTGTGTGTATATGCAAAATGACATATACAGAATAAATAGAAAATAATTAACAGGGAAGACACTAGAATTAAGAGGGGCTGGGGAGGCTTACTATAGAATATGAGATTTTAGTTAGGATATAAGGGAACTTAGTAGGCAGAAATGAGAAGAGAGAACATTTCAGGCATGAGGGGCCAGTCAGATAAAATGCCCAGAGTTGAGAGATGGATTCTTCTTTGTGGAACAACCAGGAAGCCAGTGTCACTGAATCAAAGAGTACCTGTTGGGGAATAAAGGGTAAGAAGACTAGAAAGTTGGGAGGGAGTAAGTTATACGGTGTTCTGAACATCAAGTGGAGCATTTTGCATTTGCTTGTTGAGTAGGGCATGACATGGTCTGACCAGATCTTTAGGAAAATCACTTCAGTGTCTCAATGCCTGGACTGGTGTGTGGAGACTTGAGTCATGCAGACTCTCCATCAGGTTACTGTAATATTCCAGGCACTGGCTTATTGGCAGTCTCAGAGGAGAGAAGAGGGCATATTCAATACTTGTTGCAAGGGTGGAAACAACAGGTCTTGGCAACAGTTTGGATATGGGGGGGTGAGAGGTAATGAAGAATCTATGAGGATTTCTAGATGGCAAGTCTGAGGAAATGGGAAAATAGTGTGTGTGGTGGAGGGTTTAAGGGAAAGATAATTATGGTTTGGACTTGTTGAGTTTAAGATGTCTAATGGATATCCACTTCAAGGAGTCTGAAATGCGGTTGGTGATGCAAGACTGGAAGTCAGCAGAGAAGTTGAGACAGAATAGGTAAATTTGTGAATCATCAGTATAAACATGGTCATTAAATCCATGGGAGATGATGAGATCACCAAGTGAAGCAGTGTGGAAGAGACGAAGGTCCAGGACAGAATGCTGTAGGACACCTATGGTTAAAAGGTGTGATCTATAGGAGAATTCAGCAAAGGAGAATGAGAACTGGTCCAAAAGGTAGGAGGAGAACCACAAGAGATTGTTGTCCCAAAAACCTAGAGAGAAGAGACTTTCAAGAAGGAGAGTGTGATCGGCAGTGCCAAAGACTGCAGAGAAGTCAAGGAGAATGAGGGTTGAGAAAAGGTCACTGGATTTGGCAATTAATAGACCATTACCAACTTCAGAAAGGGTAAATTTTAGTGGGATAAGGTCAGAAGATGGGTTGTAAGGTATTAAGAGAAGAGTGAGAGGAGAAAAAAGCTTAAAAACTTCCTGCCCTCAAAGAATTTACCTTCTAAAGCAGTGAGACAGGAGATTAACAGGCTAAACTCACAGCACTAGCAGCTGATGGTACAGAAAGTCCTCCCTCAAAAGGTGGGAGTATTCTGAGACTCAGACATGGCCTCACATAGAAATGCACTCTTCCAGACTGTAGGATTTTTCTTTTTAATTACAGCTTTCCTATTTGGTCATTTGGCATGGATGAACTAATACCTTTCTATATTTGTATACCTGTGGTTGGGGCTGGAGGGCTGAAGGGGCAAAGAATCTCTGATTTCATCTGTGTATGGAATTCACAGTGTAGAAACTTCCTTTGCAATGCATATCATGAATTCACCTGTAATTTACAGTCTTAGAGAGTTATTGGGGCACTCAAAAGTTAAGCCATTTGCACAGGGTGAAACAATTGATGTATTAGAGACAGGATCTGAGCATAGCTCTTCCTGGTAACCTGGTCAGTCCTCCCTCAACTACATCTAGCTGACTGCATCCCAAATGATGTCATTAATGAAGGCATATCACTATATTTACTGAGAGACTTCCCAGTTTCCTCTTTAACTCTGCATTGTCCTTCGGAGGACTCCAACAAAGAGAATAAAAATTGCGCACCAATCAGGTTATAAGGAACAAGTCAGCATTCTTTCAGCCTTTGGGGAGTTAGCTCCAGCTCCCATCATGCCTACTACTCAAAATAGAAATACTGTCTCCATTTCATCATTGAAAAACAGAGTATTTCCCATTGAGGAAATGCTTCCCTCGACACTATCTAAACCAAAGGGTCTTAAGGTGGTGATCCAAACTATAGATCCAATACTGTTTCAAAAATTTACGTCCTTTCTCTTCACCACGGGGTGATTGGTTTTCATAACTGTATCTGATCATAAATCTGGCTTTTATATGCTATTTGGCCTTTCCAGTGTACTTTGGTTCTCTCTTGGGTGAAATTTGCTCTGTGAAAATGAGACACTCAAAATGGTAGCCCAGGTGAAACCTGCCATTTTAGAAGAGGTTGAGAAGCATGAAATTCGACCTCATGGTGTGCACCTATGGAGTCATGCTGTTTCAAGAAAATATTCAACAAGTTACAGAGAAGTTGGGAAGAAGGGCATAGAAATAATCACTGGGAGGAAATTTGTAGCCTTTTTTTGTCACAGAATCTCCATCAAGTCCAGCCCACCTCCAAAGAAGAATGTCCTCTGTCACATACCTGAAAGTATTCATCAATCTTCTCCTGGGAAACCTCCAAGGAGGGGGGATACATTTTCTCCTGATGCAGACACTTGTGCAGAGCTATAGCTGTTAGGACTGTTTCTGGACATGTTTGTAGGTCTCTAGTTGGCTTGATGGGTAGAGTGCTGGTCCTGGATTCAAAATGACCTGAGTTCAAATCTGTCCTCAGACACTTACTCGTTGTGTGACATTGAGTAAGTTAACTTCTGTTTGCCTTAATTTACTGGAGAAGGGAAAGGAAAATTTGGGCAGTTAGGTAGCACAATAGAGTGCTAGGCCTGAAGACTCATCTTCCTGAGTTCAAATCTGTCCTCAAATACTTTCCAGGTGGATGAGCCTGAACAAGTCTTTTAACACTGTTTGCTTCAGTCTCCTTATCTGTAAAATGAGCTGGAGAAAGAAATGGCAAACCATTACAATATCTTTGCCAAGGAAACCAATGGGGTTTTCTTTACTGAATTGTCTTGACTGAAAATGACTGAACAATGACAGTAGGTAAATCATTTAAATTATCTGGGCCTCAGTTTTCTCATCTATAAATTAGAAGATCAACTTAGATGGCTTTCTAAGGTCCCTTCCAACTGTAAATCTGTGATTCTTTGAGAAATCTCTTGAACCTCCATTGAGCTGTTTCCTCATCTGTAAAATGGGCATTATACATGTACGGCCATAATCACTAGGTGGCTTTAAGTAAAGTGTTTTGTAATTCTTACAGGTCTATATTAATACCTATTATTGTACTCCTAGCACCTTGAAGGTGGCTAGGAGGATAAAGCACTAGACCTGTAATCATGAAAATCTGAATTCAAATCCAGCCCCAGATACTCTACCTGCTTTGTAACACTGGGCAAGTCACTTCATCAGAGTCTGCTTTCATTTCCTCATCTGTAAAGCCAGGATAACAACAGTACTTCCTCTCCAAGGGTGGTTGTGAGGACAAAATGACATCATATTTCTAAAATGCTTTGTAAAATTATTATTTTGGTCAATTACATGAGTATTAACATATTTTACCTAACTTTTGATTTAGTTTAATATTCCTTTTCTATTCATATTCATGGCAAGCCTTAGCCATTGTAAACATTCTGAACATAGATGATCACCTAGGTGTTCTGGATACTTTCTATTTCTTGAAATGCTTCAAACACACTCTCAGAGGCATGCGCGCCTACACACACACACGCACACTTAAACCATGACTTTATCACATCAATAAAGATTATTAAAGTGTGACCTGGTATGGTAGTCATAGAACAAACAGTTTCAAGAATTTTAAAACTCAAACTAGGTAAACTCCATAGGCCCTATCCCCTGGAACAGACAGCCAGCCCGGCTGTTTTCGAACGGCTGCTCTGATCACAGCAAGAAACAGTCTAGAGAGCTTTTGATTTGATATACGATAAGGCAATTTAAGACACTACATTTTTGTGAGTCACTTCTTTATCTTAACCATGTTCCAATGGTAACTTCTGGTTTTAATTTAAAATCATTAGAAATTGTTTATAACTTATCAGTAATATGTACATTTAGGGAGAGTCAACCTCCGGTCACAAAAGAGTTCTTTGGTTCTGTTTAGGGGAAAAAATTCTCTCATGCCTACATGAGAGAACATTAGATATGCCAAAAAAAATTTTCCTTAGTGATTTAAATTTTTTTTCATTTTGTTTTAAATATTTGCCATGGTCAATTTTGAACTTAAGAACCAAATTTGAACTTAAGAAACATTTTTTTAAAGAAAAAGATGTAATAGTTTTAACATCAACTCTCTAGGTCTGCTCAGTGGTCAAGTTACCTGCTTATTAGAACCTGATGTCAATTGGACCTTGTTCCCACCCCATACTCTTCAGTCAATCTACTTGTTTGGATGAATCTGTGAGAAAAAGTGAAATTTTAGAACTGGGCTCGGAGTACAATGCAGCAATTTTAACACAGCATGTTCTGAAATCTTTTCTTCATTTCTGGTTACCCTGAGATGGACAGGATAGTTTTACATTGTTCTTGTTGAGATTTAGAAAGAGATAAATGTCAAAAACCTGACACCATATGGATTCCTCTCAGGTTGTGGGTTTACAGTGTGTGATAACCAGGTTTATTCATTTCCCAAGTTCTGGATTTAAACTTAGAATCAAGAAAAACAAGGCATCCCAAGTTTTACTTGGAGAGCCACGGAAGGAATTATAACCAATATCATACACAATAGGGCATGACACAACTAAGCATGGTGGACAAAATGAATTCCAATAGAAGATAAACAACTCTGACATAGCATCTGTTTGGAAGGCAAAGCTAAATTAGAAAAAAGGAATAACTAGGGGGGAGAAAAAGGTTGGCAGGAAGTGAGTGATATGAGGACATAGAAGATGTTTATATTTTGAAACCTATAACGTTTTTGGACAGTTATGAGGAGAAATAGCTGAGAAATGAATATCCAACTGGCAAGAAGAAAGAAACAAGTGCTGGTTATTGAATCAGCATGGTACAACAAAAAGTAACAAGTACTACGACTGTTTTATTGGGCAAATCTCTTAAATTTCTGGATCCTCAATTTCCTCATCTGCAAAAGCTTATAAGAATATCTTCCCTTTCCTCTGTGCACATGCATAAATGAGTACAAAAACACTAGGAAAATTTCATAAGAAAGGAAGATAACAACATTCATTAAGCACCTGCTATGTGCCAGGTACTGTGTTAAGCACTTTGTAAATATTACCTTATGATAAGTACCTTGAGACTTCCTTAGTTGTTAGTACCCTTTCCCAAGCCAGTGGAAATCACTTTGCATTTACTTTCTATATTTGTCATATACATTTTGAGAACACGTTTTATTTCTACCTCTGTCTCAAAAGAATAAAACACCTTGATCATAAAAAATGAATAAATAAATAAATATTATCTCCTTTGATTCTCACAACAACCAACCCTGGTAGGTACATGCTATTAGCATCCTTGATGAGGAAACTTTAAGGAAGTAGAGGTTAAGTGACTTGCCCAAGGCCATTCAGCTATTGTGTCCGAGGTTACATTTGAATTTAGGTCTTTCTGACTCTAGGCCCAGAGTTGTATCCACTGTGCCATCTGCTTGGGTGGGGATTTTATGAGTCAGTGGAGGCAAAAATCCTATGATAACTTTACGAAGTACTATACCAACAAGGTATAGGTTACTGGTATACATTTATCTATTATGGGAGAAATATATACTATTGCCCAGATTAGGGGCAGTGAATGCAGTTGAATACATACCTAATCAAGAAGGCAGTGATCAGGGCTTCATTATATTGTGGGGATGACCTCAAGTTTTCAAATGTCATGACAGGGGATGCAAGCCCTGGTAGGTTTTATCATGCTGGAATATCTTCCATTACATGCCCAATGAAGGAGGGGTTATATGTGTATTAACTAAAGAGCCAACCCAATCAAGTGAGAAATAAGCAAACAGGTCAAGTACAGAACATGATCATGCACTTGCATGATCATCCAGTGGCTTGATCCATCAGGACACATATCTTGGACAATTGCCGTAGATGAACAATGAGATGTACTCCAAGGACAAAGAACTAAAGAAAGGCCTACAGCATGATGGTTAAAATCTCTTTGGAAGAATGACACAAAGAAATGGATAAAAATCAGAGAATCAGAAGGCATATGAATGAGTTACTATTTACTGTGCTACAAGCACCACATTAACGAGACTACAAAAATCTAAGAAAGCATGGAAACACATTATGGTGTTTGAAATTATTTATCAGTTTTCATATATGTGGCCTAAAATAAGTCACTTAACTACTAAATATAAATTGCAGCACAGGTGTCAATTTGCAGGGTAGAAGCAATGTCCTCTGCAGGTCTCTATTATAAAAGGAGCCCAGGTTTAGTCTCATTCCATCCCATGTCTCCAGCATTTCTGGTTATTGAAAAAATGAATTTCAGCTGGAATTATTTTTTTCTGGGAAAATTTCAGTCAATATCACCAATATTTGTTCAGTGGCTACTGAGCTTCCTCTTTAGGCATGGAAATCCAATTCATTTCCCATTCTACTGAAAGTTGCATAATAGACTTAGGGTTTTTAGCCATGCATCTTCACTATGAAAAGAATTTAATGGCAATGGCAACCATGGCAATGGTGTATCTTGCCAACTCACGGAAGGGTTGCAGTCTTCATCCATGGAGATATTCATGTCACACTATTGCATCGGTCATAGAAGCACTGAAATAAAAAACACCTCAACACTCATGAAGTCCACTTCTCTCAGGAATCATGAGTGCCTGAAGAGAATTTTTATAAAAGGGAGTGGTTGTCATAGCCTCTGACTTTTTTTGACCCCTTTGAAGTTTCCTTGGCCACAATACTAGAATGGTTTGCCATTTCCTTCTCCAAATCATTTTACAAATGAAAAAACTGAGGCAAACAGGTTTAAGTGATTTGCTCAAAGTCACACAACTAGTAAGTGGCTGAGATCGGATTTGAACTCAAGAAGATGAGTCTTCCTGATCCCAGGCCCAGTACCCTATCCACTGAGCTACCTAGCTGGTTACATTTCTACAGAGAAAGGCAACTTGATTCAGTGAAGAGAGAAGGAGACAGCTTCAAGAACTGAAAATAGCTGCGTTCAAATCCTGCCTCTGGCAAAAACAGTTTTGTGACTCTAAGCAAGTCATATTAGGCACTTCATAATTACTTGTTCTTTCCCACTTAATGCATCTGCAGGGAGGAGCAGCTAGGTGGACACAACACCAGTACAGGAGTCAGGAGAACCTGAGTTCAAATCTCACCTCAGACACTTGACATTCACTAACTGCGTGACCTTGGGCAAGTCACTTAACCCCAGTTGCCTCATCCTGGGTCATCTCCAGTCATCCTGATGAATATCTTGTCACTGGATTCACATGGCTCTGGAGGAGAAGTGAGGCTGGTGACCTGCACATCCCTCCCTCACCCAAAACAAAGTCAAGTGCAAGTCATGTCATCATTTCTCTGATGGCATGGTCTTCTTCAGCAATGCAGGACAAACACACACACATCTGCAGGGAATACTCTAAAACTACCAATTGCCTAGAAGAAGCTAAAATACAGCTTTCAAATATCTAAAAATCTGAATAGTCCTCAATAGATCAAGTACCAACACAATGCCATAGACATGAGAGAAGAAGGATGCTAGGCAAGAGATACTGACCTTTCCAACACTGCTACTGCCATGAATTGCTTAGATAGTACATGTTTGATAAGTTTATTTATAGAAAAGACATCTACACATTTAATTCAACAAATATTGGTGAAATGTCTAGTATCTATAACAGTCTTGGGAGAGGGAGGAGAAAATGATAGTTCTTATGTTTTTTCACCTGTTTCCCAAAGTATCTTTCTCTTCCAGGAACAATCTAAAAGTCTGGTCGAGTATTTCACATTTTTATTTTATTCATGGGCTCCTGAGAGTCCTTTGGTAGACAGTCAACAAACATTTATCAGGTACCTATTATGTGCTAAATACCGTGTTATGTGCTAAGGGATACAAATAAAAAGGAAGACAGTCTTTGCTCTCAAAGAACTTCCAATGTAATGAAGGAAGACAAGACATTTGAAAAAAGTTGAAAAGTAGAAAGGGAGAATGGAGATACCTGGTTTGGGGGTGAGGTGGAGTATGGGGCAAGGGACAGGATGACAGGTAAATCAAAAGAGATCCAGAAGTAGAGCAGCTGTTGGACAATAGGGAGAATATTGTCTTGGGCCCCCTCCTTGAACATCGGTTTTAGCATTCATTGCTCTGCCCTCCAGTCAGAGAGTTTGATCAGAGGGACCAAAGTTAATGACAATGATGAGATGTGGTTATCAAGGTTGATTCAATCTTTCCGCATAAGAAGATCTCCCAATAACAAGGTTCCTAGGGCATGAAAGCATCATGAGGAAGTCTGAAGCGTCATAGGTGCTTTTTGTGTGGTTGGGTACATGGGATAAAAATTTCTTACCTTGAGATTTCCCCAGAGCTTCCTGGATATGAACCACAAAGAGAGAAACTGACCTCCATGGGTCCATCCCTGAGGACCAAACACACAACTCCAGAAGCCTTGGGAAGGGAGAAGGTAGGAATGGTGTCCTCAGCCATGAATGACACCAAGATATTTCAGGAAACCAACATCTATGCTTGTAACTGACTGATTGCCACAACCAACTCTTTTCATTAGTGAACACCTTAGATTTGGTTGGATAGAATCTCAGATTTAAGGCCTTATTTCTGGTTGTTTTAATGAAGTACTTTATTTCTTCATTCACTTGTATTTATGTGACATAAGAAGCAGTAAAGTATAGTATAGTACAGCACGGTATGGTATGATACCTTGTGGTGTAGTGTAGTGTGGCATTGCATGGCATAGTATGGCATGGCATGACATGGTATGGTGCGGTATAGTGAGACCTAGAGTTGACATTGGACAAGACCCAGAATCAGATCCTACTTTTGACCTTTACAAGGTGTATGGCCATTGGCATGACACTTAAGCTTTCTAGGGGAGGCTCAGTTTCTTCGTGACATATGAGTATAATAATGCCAATAGCATACAATTCTTGTAATGATAAAATGAGATAATATAAGCGAAATGTTTTATAAATCTTAAAGTATTATCTAACAGTCAGTTATTGTTTTTATTTCCATTGATTCTGTGCTATTTCTTTGCCTAAGACAAGGAATAAGTCCAAAAATAGCAAAATTATATTCCCATAACTTTTCGATGACAAGAAGGATGAAGACATGACTTTGATAGCCCTTCAGTCCACTGAGCATTACCACATGCTAGATAAATGAAGATTTTACCTTTTTTTAACTTTTCACAGTCACTGATGGAGAGCAACACCCCTCCTTCCTCAACATATTCTTGAAATCACATCCAACAGTCCGAACTTTCACTTACAGAACTGAATGATGATAAATGGTTTTCTCTTCCTTTTCTCCTTGCACACTCCCCAACACAAACTTTCCACACATGCAAAAAAAGCACTAACACCATAAAGTTCATAAATGTAGCAAGAGTACATTCACTTGTCATGGAGTAAGAAGAGAAATCATACACTGTATGCTCCTTGGCAAATGGATGGCAGTCATCCAAGAGTTACTATAATCCAAATGTAATTTAACTAAGAAATGGTAACTTTTGCCCAAATCTTGAAATGGTCCAAATATCCCTGAAGATTGATCATTTTTCCAATGCATTCCTTTCATGGCTGTGATTTTCCCATGTGCTGCTCTAGTTCCAAGAGCCAAAATAGAATATATCAAAATATCCTGAGAAACACTTGCATATATAGTATTTCCAGCCTCATTGGCAGGAAGATATGAAGAAATCTCACTGGGGAAAAATCTATTCATATGAGACTTCCTATCCCATTTTGTAGTCCCTGGGGAAACTGGACATATATCCAAACTAGAAACTTCAAGCCTTTTGATATCCATCCATCACTACAGTCCTGTGTCAATTGTCATTTCTGTAACTTTTCTTACTTATTTCTTTGAAAAAAGACAATAGAAATTACACACTGCACAGGCATGAGAACCTTTACCTAAACCACAGAATGGGAAAAACAGTGCATCACATATCCAAGCCAGTTATAACTGAATAGTTCTTGAAGAGTTTTGACAATCAAACTGAACTAGTTTTAGAATACAAAAAAGAGAAAGCGGCTAAAGGCATGCCACTGTCTCTGGACACTTCATAAGCTGCTTCTGCCTTTACACTCCTGGAGGGAAAACCAGGGACAGGACACCGGACTCACAGATTAGAAGAATCCCAGAAAATGAATCCTTGTCAGTTTCACCAAAGAGAAGGGACTTAGAGAATAGGTAACAAGCTCTTTTTGTGACCATGCTGAATATTGTCAGCAAAGCAAGAGGGGAAAGGTCCCCCTTCACAGAACCAAGGAAGGGTAATACAAGCATGAAGAAATTTCCTTGCTGACTATAGGTGTGATAGACCTTTAATTTGGATACCAGAAACAAGGAAATATGAATATGCAGACACAATTCAGAGAGTGTTGACATCTAGCTTTATGAAATATAAGCCTTTTTTTTGAAACAGGATGCAAATTTAAGCAAGTTTTAGGCTCCACCTCATACTCATTACATGAAAGAAAGAAGGGAGGAGGGAGAGATGGAGGAAGGAAAGAGGAAAGGAAGGGAAGGAGAGAAAAAAAGTAGAAAGAAGAAGGGGGAGGGGGGAAGATGGAAGAGAAAGAAAGAAAGAGCAAGAAAGAGAGAGAAGAAAAGAATAAATGGAGGGAGGGAGGAAAGAAGGAAGAAAAGAAAGAAGACAAGGAAAGAGAAAGAAAAGAAACTAAGAAAGAAGGAAGGAAAAAGGAAGAAACAAAGAAAGAAAGAGAGAGTATTAGCAAACCCCTGCTACATCCAGGATGTCAGGCTAGCACAGGTTCTTAGATCTGCTTTTCTAAAAGGAAAGTAACTTTTGAGGAGTCAACAAATCTTCTTTAATCACATATATCAACAGAGAAAAATACAAGCAGAGAAATAAAGACCGATAGACAGGGCTTCTAACTGTCTGACCTTAAGCAATACATACACCACAGGTCAACAGACAGATCCAACTGTCTGACCATTACATATATACATACATAGTTACCAGAGAGAGAAGCACTAACATCTGAGTTTTCAAAGGCAAGGGGCTCCTTAATGGCTATCCAGAGTCTCATCTTGCACCTGAACCTTTTTTCCAAAGAGTAAGCCTCAAAGTAAAATCTTACTTCAGAGTATATATACACTTATCAGAGCTGGAGAGCATCAGTACCCTCATGACCCAGGGCCTCATTAGAATTTGATAAAAAGTTTGGGCCTTCCTACAAAACAAGCCTTCCCTAATCAAGCATCCCTTAATGGGCTCCGCCTGAGGCTTTTTAATGGATGGGGAAGATCTTTAGAAAGAAAGAAAGAAAGAAAGAAAGAAAGAAAGAAAGAAAGAAAGAAAGAAAGAAGGAAGGAAGGAAGGAAAGAAGGAAGGAAGGAAGGAAAGAAGGAAAGAAAAAGAAAAGAAGGAAGAAAAGAAAGAGAGAGAGAAGGGAAGGGAAGGAGGAAATAACAGATTTTGAAGGACTGTGGAAAAATAGGTACACTGATGTGAGTTGTGTACAATCATCCTGGAAAGCAGTTTTGTGCCATATGCAAAAAGATGAAAAGTTATCCTTTGACCCAGTTATACTATTTCCAAAGAGGCTGCTCAAAAGAGATCAAAGAAAAAGGAAAAGGTTCTACATGTGGTCAGTAGACTAGCATTTACACCTACTACGTGCAAGGCTCTGTACTCAGAACTAAGGATACAAAGAAAGGGGATGAGACAGTGTTTCCAGTTATAAGGGATAATCAGTGAAACTTTTGGAGATAGAAGACAGAGTGGCAAGCGGCAAAGAGGTCAGTGTCACTGGAGAGAATGAAGATTTAAGAATAATGGAAAAGGAGGAAATGGTCAGTGATAAAGGGCCAAACAGAGCACTATGTATTTGATCCTGGAGATAAGAGAGAGCCACTGACAGCTAAGTGGAGGATAGACTGGAGTGGGGAGAAATAGAGGCAGAGAGATCATCCAGCAGGTACTGTAACAGTCCAGGGATGAGGTGATGAGGACTTGCACCAGGATGGCAACAATATCAGAGAATAGAAAAGAGATGTTATAAAGGTAGGAATAACAGGACTTCACACCTCATTGTCTATGGGGGAGGAATGAAAGGGAGTGAGGAATCAAGAATGACTGGGAGAACTCTGGCCAATAATAAGAAAGTTAGGAATTGGAGGGGGAAGGGAGGTTATTTGGGAAGATATTAAGTTCAGTTTTGGACATTCTGAATCGTCTATGAGACATCCAGACAAGAGATCTAATAAGGTGGTTAGACATGTGGGGCTGGAGGCCAGCAAAGAGGTTAAGAATGGAAAAGTAGATTTGAGCATCTTTGATTTGATGCTAATTGAATTCATGGCAGCTAATATCACCAAATGAAATAGTTTGGAGAGAGAAGAGAAGACAGTCTAGGACAGAGCCTTAGGGGACAGTTAACAAGCTAAACAGCTGCAAAGACAAAGGAAACTGCTGCAAGCTACAGAGGACAAGCTCCTGGCCAGCTATGCATTCACCAAAAGAGGCAGCAGCAGAAGCAACAGAATATTTTAAAGAAATTTCCTTGGTTCCTCCCCTACAGAAAAAAGCCATGCTGACTTCCTGATCTCCAGTCTCCAGGCATTGAAACATGCTCTCCAGTCATTTCCCCCTTCTTTTAGAACCTTCTCCCTTTGGGGAGAAATCCACTTAGTTGGACTTCAAACTTAGCAAGATAAAAAGGGGAGGATGAGAGGCTAAGAAAGAAGGAAGAACCAGTGATTCAAATAATGAAGACAAAATCCATTCCCCTTTTTCAAAACATCCTTCTTGAAGAGGTCTAGTGAGGAGAACACAAGAAGATACTCACTTATACACAAGGTGTCCCCAAAGTCTTCAATTTAAATTTTTGCGTAGTTTTAAGCGATTTCAGCTTGCAACCAAATTGGACACACCTGGTGTAAGTTTTCACATTGTCTAGAGAACTTTTCAAATATTATTAGTTGTTTTGCTTGAAGTGATTTCAAAAGACTATAAGGCTTATTATTACTATTACTCCCTGTCCATGCCTTGGGGATATTTATAAATTAAACTGATTTAGAATAAGTTTCTGTCATTGATTTAGGGACCAATCCAAAGGAGACCTTCACTTTTTAAACATTTTTCTTGATCTCTTTTGGTCTTATATCACCTTTGTTTTTTAATGTTTCTACTTCTCACCTTCATATCCCTTGATATAAAGATGTTTTTGAAGTGGAAAAGAAAATAAATCATTAAGTAGAATGAATCAAACCATCAACTACATCTGAGGGAGAAGGATGTGTTCAACACCCATAATCCCCCACCTTTGCAAAGGAACATAGGATCATGGATTTAAAGTTGGAGGAGATTTAGGGATTATTAAGTCCTTATTTTACAGATGAGAAAACTGACAAAAAGTGAGGGTAAGTGATTTGCCCTGGGCCAGGTCATACAACTTGTAAATGTCTGAGGTCACATTTGAACCCAGACCTTTCTGACAATTCCAGTACCCTCTATCATGCTGCTGCTCATACAAGAGAGGTCTATTTTCTCAGCTTTTCTTCAAGACCAAGCTGAGTTGTTATTTTTCAGTCATGTCTGACTCTTCATGACCCCATTTGGGGTTTTCTGAGCAAAGATACCAGAACAGTTTTCCATTTCCTTCTCCATCTCATTTGACAGATGAGGAAACTGAGGCCAAATTTAGACCCATCTTTTTTACTAATCCTACTGATGCTACTAAAAAGTATCACAAAGAAGTTGAAAAGCTTAATGAATTTCCCATTCAGTGACCAACAAATAAGAATAAGTATTTTTCCTATTTCTTATTCTCAAAACAATGGAATACCATGAAGGCCTGCCTATTTCATGGCCCAATCTAACCACATTTAAAACACATGGACTCATCATATCCTCCTTTCATATTAACAGGAAGAGAGGCTCAAGAAGTCTGATCCCTGCAATATTACTATGATCAGAGAAGAAAGGCTAGGGAAATGGTCCATCCCCCTGCAGCTGTCAGGCCACATATTTATTCTCCGATTCTTGGCAGCCTGTTCAGGTCACCACTCACAGATAATAAGCCATGAAGCCAGTGGATTAATGATGAGAAGACAATGCTTCTTTCCTAATAAAAGTGGTTGTAAAATGGATCCAGGTAAAATTACTTCGGTACTGCCTGAAGGAGGGTAAGATCAGCTCCATCATGAGGTACCTAGAGGGTTCATGTTGATAGGCCTTTATAAAAGTGACATCTTTTTTTAAAACCCTGTCAAGAGTTAACAATAAACATTGCAATCCAGGGAGGCATCTTTGGCTCTTGCCTCTTCCTCACTCTGCACTTTCAATCAGTTGCCAGATCCTATCGATCCTAACCCTACAAAAGTCTCATTTCTCTACTCTCCTTGTTGCCATCTGGGTTCAACCCCTCATCATCTCTCTCTTGGACTATTACAATGGCCTCCTGACTAATCTTCTTGCCCCCAATTTTTTGCTTTGTGGATTCATTGTTCATAGGATTAGGGACAGTGACTGGATCTGTGATTTCATTTATACAGGGAACTCTTTGTCACTATCACATAGTAGGTGCTTATTGTTGTTCGGTTGTTTCAGTTGTGTGGTTTTCTTGGCAAAGATACTGAAGTGGTCTTCCATTTCCTTCTCCAGCTCATTTTACAGATGAGAAAAGTAAAGCAAACAGAGTGAAGTAACTTGCCCAGGGTCACACAGCTAGTAAGTGTCTGAGGTCATAATTGACCTCCGAAACATGAGTCTTCCTTATTCAAAACCTGGCACACTATCTCATCTATATGCCCCATGGCATGTGGTTAATAAACATTGATTGATGGATTTATTGATGATTGATTTGTTGCTAAGAGAGTAATCCTTCTGAACTTCAGGCAACTTAGAATATTTACAGGTTTCCTCTCCTGTTAGAGCTGCATTCATTTGGATCTGAGTAGCATAGATTTAGAGCTGAAAGATACCTTGAAGGTTATTTTTACAAATCAGGAAAGTGAGACTCAGAGTGGTTCAGTGTCTTGCCCAGGGTCACATAGCCAGGAATATCTGGAAAAGATTCAAACCTAGTCCTTCCTTACTTCCAAGTACAGGACTCCATTCAATATATCATAATTTCTTTATTCTAAATAAATTAGTCTGCCAGAGAATATTTTCCATACGGCTATCCATACAACATTCCATTTGCCTAGCATTGTTGAATTATTGTGAATAGCTGTCTTGCTTAAGAAGCAGCATTTTGTAATGTTGTAATATAAAGAGCTTATGGTCATAAGATATGGATTCAAGCTCAAGATCTACCATTTGTGAGAGGTGTGATTTTTGGCCAAACCACTTAACCTTACATAAGTGGATTATTGATTGATTGATCAATTGTGTTTATCTGCAATGCCTACCTAGAGTGTATATTTTATTAATTATCCAGTAAACTGCATACAATAGAGTTTATGAACAATAGCGATTCTTTATCCACTTGGTTTTCCTGTATAGACGGTAAAGCTAGAGGCACTCAAAAGAGACAAATATATGTGAAAACCCTACATGGGAATTATTTTTTTGGTCACCACACCTTTGTAAACTAGAGCTCTTGGCAGAAGGTCCTCAAGTTAAGAAGCTCCAATGATGGTAGCAGTGAGTAATAACCAACAAAGACTAAATGGCTAGCCATCATCATGGAATTAGTGGAGCAACCTATCTCGTAAAGATGCCACAGTAAGGAAAACTAACCAAATGAGAATAGTACAATAACATCACCAGAAAAAGGCATCAATGGTCTTACAGAGTTGGAGACAGGAGTTGTCCTTCATGTATTCTGGCCATATATGCAACCTACAAGTGATCCCTATGTATGCCCCCTCTTCCTGGGAGAGTATGTGTATTCATGGGAGAGCATGTCCCTGGTTGGGGGGATACAATGAGAATGATATATTATTTTTCCTACTATGTCATTTCACTAAACAGACTTGCTTTGAACTAGTTGTGTATTTTAGCAGACGAAAAAAGTAAACACATTAATGGGGGCTCAGGGGTTATGATTTTGAATGGATGCAGACCCATTGCCCATCTTGAAATTGGAGGAGCTATTCTAGCAACCTCACATGTTAGAGGAGGGTGCCCTAGGTGGAACACTGAAGGAAGCTATTTCAGATTTGGCACAGAGACATAAATAGTCCTCACAGAAAACTGTTTACAGAATGATTCTCTTCCCCATGTTTTAGCTATTTATTTTACTTAGCTTATTTCAGTAGAGGCACTGTAACAATATTTATCATGCTATAACAGACAATGATTAGATCATTTCTAATTTTAATAACCACAACTACCAGGTGGCACCATGACTAAACTGCTCATTTTTTAATACTAAGGGAACACACACAGTGATTTGGCAAAGGGAGAAGAGTCCAAAGAAAGGCTAGTAGGAGCTGATTCATTGTAATCCAAAGCATCCATAGCTCAAAAGTTGACACATTTCTGCTATGTGCTTGCTTCCTGGATAGAAGCAGGAGGCTTTTGGAGAAGAATGCAGATTATGAGGAAGAATGCTGTTAACAACGGATGCAGGACCCACCCTGCGTTAACATCAATTTGACACAGAGGTATAAGATATATAGTCCAAATGGACTTTAAAATTTGAGGCAGTGCTATGAAATCTATGAAAAATGGAGGAAACACCCATTTGATCACAGGAATAAATTACAAATGTAAAAGCATATACAATGTAATTATACTACCTCTGCTGCATCAATTATTTGGAGAGAAGACAAAAAGTTTAATTCAAAGTTTTTGTATTAGATTTTTTTTTCCAGTTAAACCATTGGAAAAAACCAAGGGCACACAAAACAGATCTGTGTTGGAAGTAATACAATTTTGAGGGTATTGAGAGATTACTCCCCAACATATTTGAAAGAGGGAAGGATGAAAGGGTCTTGGGGAGGGAATAATCACAGGCATTGTTAGTTATTACTTATTTATCTATATTTATTATTACCAAAAAGAGGTAATGAAGAATGTATCAGTAACTATGGGTCCATGTATCCACAAATTTGTTTATAAATCTCCATAAAAATTCATGGAAAGAATCTATAAAGGCATCAAGCTCATATTTGATGAAGGTATGAGAAAAGAGTGGGCAGATTGTTGCAAATAATATTCAACAGCCAACATAAAAGTGACTAAAACTTAAAAAGAATAAGAGATCCCATTGTGTTATTATATATTCACTTTTTAAAAAAATATTTGATTCTTTGTTGTAAAAACAACACTTTCCAAACTGTTTTTCTACAAGACATCTCTTGTGTGTAGCTTAACATCTTCCAAAATTCCACCAAAGATATACTATCAGAGATAACTTGGTTCAATGGTTCTCAGATTATTAATATCAGCAAAGGCATAAAATAGGTATATATAAGATCATCAAATCTGTTTGCTACTATCATGGAGAACATGTAACTCACGATTCAACTTGAGGAGAGTCTCCCTAAAGACATGGGTACAAGAGTACAAGTACGTGAGCACAGACTTCAAGTCTTAATCAATTAGTAGCTGAGGTTCTTAGTAAGGAGGAGGGGAAAGGAAGTTATGTGGGATGTTTGAGGAGAAAAGATATTCATATCCACTGTGATAACTGGGATAGAGAATCAATTAGAAAAGAGTAAAACGATTGCCTTGCTGCAGTGAAAGCCCAGTTGAAATTAGATACATAAATTTGCAATGAACTCAGTCATAAACTTGTAGTGAGTTGTGTCCCTTCTTCCATCTCTATTTTCACCAGCAAGAAGTATTAGGGGTAGAGGAGGTAAATAATTGGAGTAGCCTAATGTGGGATCTAAAATTGACCAGAAGATCACATTAGATTATATTTGGAAAATTATCAAGTACTTTTTAAGTATTTTCAAGCTCCTCTCTATTCATCTTTCTAAATCACATTATTCTTCCATGGATACTATATAACTTCAAGTCATGATGGAATGCCATGGCTTCCAAAGGAATGAAGTTTTAGTTCTGCCAAAGGAGAGGTCAGTGCTAGGCAGGGATAGTACATTATACTATATTACAGAGAATTATATAAGGGAAGCCTGGTCAAGAATAGTATCCAAGAGATCTATAAACTGAAAAGATGTAGGTCAATCATGGACCAAGAGTAAGAAATCAGTGATAGTGCATATATTCCTTGTGCTCCTTGGGTAACCACACAGTGAGATAACACCAGCACACTGAACAGAACTGTTCTGGAGAGTTTGTAGAAGCACATAGACAAAAATATCACAAGAGGAAAAGGCATGGATGGGTTGTAATTGCACAACTGGAAGAAAGATCACAGGGCCCTAATTAAGAGTATAACTTCCATGGCAAGAAGACCAGAAGGTAGTAGTTTTAATTGAACACTTCTTACGATGTAAAAAGGAAACCACTTATAAGATTATAGATACTTCAGGGGCAGCTTTATAGAGATGTTCAGGTACCCTTACTTGAAATGGATACAGTGATTACAGTACTGGAAATATGATAAGGAAGTCAGTTGTTAAGAGCTGAGGTGCATTTTATGCTCTCTTTTCTCTAACAGATAGTTCTCCTTAGAAGGAATAATTCCCTCCTTGATCCACTATCTGCATTTGAAATCTGATGAGAAAGAGTTGTGAATAGAATTTGCTAGAGAATATTCCCACCAGCAGTCAGAAACTGGGAATGGCCCTAGCTATTATTATGATAGGGGCAGGTATCATTCTTCCACAGTCTAGAGGGATCTTATAGGCTCACAATGACAGATTAGTCACATGTTCAACTCATTTCTCTCCTGAGAGCCAGCAGAGCCCAGCAGGCATCAGGGACCTGAATCTCTGGCGGCCGCGAAGGTCCCTCCACCCACAGACTCACAGGTCAGTGAGAGAGACAGGCTGAGAGGGGAGCGGGGTATCTCTGGGACTCGGACCCCCTTGGGAGGTGGCGGCTGAGGCAGAGGCTGCTTAGCCAGAGGCCCAAAGAGCAGGCAGGAGCTCCACCCCAGCTCCACTACAAAAGGTCTCTGCATAAACCCCCTGAGGGAACTGAGCCTGAGAGGCGGCCCTGCCCCTACCTGAGAACCAGCAGATAAGCTTCCATTGAAGAGCAGTCAGGCCTGCCGCCAAAAGCCCTGAGGTTGGGGAGCAGCATTTGAATCCCAGACCCCAAGCACTAGCAGGGCAGATCTAGGCCAGGGGGTGGAGAGGACTCTCAGAAATCAAGTAACTGGCTGGGAAAATG
>CM053774.1:90430758-90454253 GCA_028658325.1 Potorous gilbertii | reverse complement strand
CACTGAAGAAAATAGTTCTCTCAAAATTAGAATGGAACAAATGGAGGCCAATGACTTTCTGAGAAACCAAGAAATCACAAAACAAAACCAAAAGAATGACAAAATGGAAGAGAATGTGAAATATCTCATTGGAAAAATGATCATTTCTCTCCTGAGTTCCCGTCTTATATCTCCAACTGCCTGCTTGACATCTTCAACATGGATCTACCACAGGCATCTCAAATTCAACATAGCAAAACTGTACTCATTATTTTTCCCCTGACCCGATTCTCTCCTCGTAACTCTTATTTCTGATAGGAGGACCATTATTCCTCCAGTCATTTAGCTTACCAACTTTGGAGTTACCCTTAATTATTCCCTAATATTCAATCAATTTCCAGGTCTTCTCAATTCCATCTTGCAATTATTTTCACATCTATCTCCTTCTACCTACTCATCCCAAAACCATCAAGATTGATATTGTTGCATTCCTTTTGCCTGGAATATGGTAATATCCTCCTAATTGATCACCGTAAATACAACATGTCCTCCTTTCTAATCCATCACACAGTGGTCTAATCAGGGCACTCTTCTTCTGAGAAAGATTCAGTGATTTCCTGTTGCCTTTAAGATAAAATACAAATTATGCTGTTATACATTTGAAGCCCTTTACAATATGTCCCCAGACTACCTTTCCAGAATGATTACATGTTGTTCCCTCTCGAGTAATCCATGATCTCACCATTTCCCCTAAGCAATATTCTATTTCCCACCTCCCATTTCCCCTAAGCAATATTCTATTTCCCACCTCCATGCCCTTTAACAAGCTCTTATATACCTTAAAAACACACCTTTCTCCTCTTGGAACTTTCAGCTCCTTTCAAGGTTCAGCACAAGTACCAGCTTCCTAAAGAGACCTTTTCCTTATCTCCTCCACTATTTGTTAGTGTCCCCCTCCAAATAAATGTGTATTGCTTTCATTTGTAAAGTGTTTACTTTTCTGTGAGTATATTGTATTTCCCTAATAGAATGAAAGCTACTGGTGATGATGAACTGTTTCATTCTTTTTTGTCTATATTTCCAGCATCCAATGCACTGTCTCATACATGGAAGGCATTTGATAAATTCTCCTTGATTGATTGATTTCCATGCCTGCCCAAGAGGTAGGTTCTTTCTATGGATACAGCCTTGGTCCTAGAGTTAGGAAGGCTTGAACTCAAATTCTGGCTCTGACACATAACAGTTGGGTAATCATAAGCAAGTCCACTATGACTGACTCAGTCAAGTTTCTAAGACTACAAATCACAGAAGAGCTGCTAGTCTACTTTGGAGAAGGGAGTTTTCATACTATAAGTTCCCTACATCAATTAAATAATAGGTTCAAATTCTACTAGAAGGGTAAACATACAAAGCAAACGTAAGCTTTGATGAACTGAGAAAGCAACCCCTCTGAAGGAAAATTCAAGCTACTTTTTAAAACATTAAGGCAGATTTAAATGAGATCATGGTTAATTTTGAAGGACAAAGACTCTAGAGTAAAATCCTTCTTGATAAAACATGAATATTTTCCTGTAATCATACTCTCTCAGATTCAGAGGACAGATATTCAGACATTTTGACCATCACTAAACCTGGTGACTTAAAATTAGAATTACCATGATCTGGACTATTCACCTGATTTTCCATTTTGTACCCCAAATTGTTATGTTCTCCTAAATTTCTGTGGAAATCATGGGCATTACCTATCCTTACGAGGGTGGAGTTGGGAGAAAACTATGAGTTATGGGAAATTTACATAGTTAACAGAAGCAGAAGTTATCAACTTGGTCAAAAAAGGGGACATATCCTGGAAAGCCTAGTGGATTGTAGAGTTACTGTGAGTCAAAAGCATAATGTGATAGTCAAGAAAGCTAAGGTGAGCTTGGGCTACCAAGAGAAGCGTAACATCCAAGAATAAGGAAGTGATAATCTCACTGTATTCTGTCAGGATCAGACCACAATTGAAGAATTGTATCCAGTTCTAAGCATTTCATTTTAGAAGGGAAATTGATAAACTGAAGAACATTCAGAGCAGAGCATTTGGGATGGTGAAGGGCCCTGAACTCATGCCTGTCATATGCACATCACTTAAAGGAAGTGATAATTACTAGCCTGGAGAAGAGAAAACATCAATAAGACATGATAGCTGTCCTCAGGTATTTGAAAGGTTGGCATATGGAAGAGGAAATGGACTTGTCCTGCTTGGCCTCAGTGGGCAGAACTATGAGCAATGGATAAAAAATTGCAAAGAGACAATTCTACACTTGATATCAGAAAAAAAATTTCCTAACAATCAGAACTGCCCATAAGAGAAATTGGCTGCCTTGAAAATGGACTCTCTCTCATTGGAAATCTTCAAGTAAAGGCCAAATTAAAGTTAAGTCATTTTTCAGTTGTGTCCCATTCTCTGTGACCTCAGTGGACATTTTCTTAGCAAAGAATGGTTTGCCATTTCTTTCTCCAACTCATTTTACAGATGAGAAAATTAGATAAACAGGATTAAGTGACTTACCCAGGATCACAAAGTTACTATCTGAGGTCAGATTTGAACCCAGGAAGATAAATCTTTCTGATTCCAACCCCAGGGCTCAATCTACTGCACCACCTACCTGCCCTAAAGTCTGAATTACCAATTGCCAGACATTTTGTAGCAGGTCTCTTCTAGATCTAAGTTTATGATTCCAGGATCCTAAAGAAAAGGGATTCTTTCTCAGGTATAGGTTAGATTAGGCTGTTGTACCTCAGATATTATGCTCTAACTCAATTCCATGACTTTTCAGTGATTGTCCCCCTTGCCTAGGATAGTCTCCTTTCTCACATTCACCTCCTGGCTTCCTGACTTCCTTCAAGATTCAACTCAAATCCCACTTTCTGTAGAAGACATTTTCTGCTCCTTCTGCCTTATCCTATCCTATCACTGTTAGTGTCTGGTGTCACCTTTCATTTACCTGCTTTAAAGCTTATATGTGGCAGCTAGGTGGCACAGTAGACAGAGCACTATGCCTGGAATCAGGACAACATCTTCCTGAGTTCAAATCTGGCCTCAGACACTTCCTAGTTGTGTGACCTTTGGCAAGTCACTTAACTCTGCCCCAGTTTCCTGATCTGTAAAATGAGCTGGAGAAAGAAAAGGCAAACCACTCCAATATCTCTGCCAAGAAAACCCCAAATGGGGTCACAGAGAGATAAAAACAACTGAAAAATTACTGAACATATCTTGTATATACATTGTTATTGGTATATTATCTCCTGTGAACACCTTAAGACAAGAAACCATGTTTTTGCCTTTGTGTCTCCAACACTTAGCTCAGTGCCTGGCACCCAGCAAGTGTTTAATAAATGCTTATGAATTGAATAAGTAAGTACTTTCTGCTTTTGAAATTCTGTGCTTCAGTATCCACACACACAAATTAATGAAAAATGTTCATGACTCTCCTTAGGAATTTTCAAGAAATGCAAATAGAGAAGCCTAATCACCTTCCCCTGGGTGATGAAGAAGAGAGAGGGGAAAGAGTCCAAAATATAGCATCCTTTCAGCACCATGGCTAGGGAAGAAGCTGTTCTAGTGGCATATAAGCTTGGTCACCACTATTAATAGCAGTGAAGCTGATCACAGATGGACACCCTTATCATTCCATGTGTGCTTGAGTGGAATGCAACATGGACCTTTAAGGAACGACAACAGGAAATAGTGTTTGATACTTACCCAGTGGCTGGAAGTCAGATTTCCATTTCTGATATAGCCTAGCCTTGAGATTCTGCCCTGTCAGTCATAAAGTATGTTTGAGGACTCCAGAGTCTAACTTATTCTACCCAATGTTGAGTAATCCCCTTGTCTTTACTTTTGATGTTAAATGACTATTCTACTCCCAACTTCCTTCATATCTTTCTCTGTATGTATATGTGTTTTCTGCTGAGATCCAAAAATAAATACATTATTCAAAATGAATGAGACTGAACTTAAGGACTAGGATGTTTGCCCCAGTTCTGTCAGCAAGTCATTTAGCCAGCCCAGAAGTGACTTGTTTTCACTGTACTTTGATTTTCCTATTTATAAAATCTGAAATATTTTGAAATATCTCATGAGATGTTGTGATTTCCTCAAAATAGTACTTCCTCTGAAGTTGGCCATTTAAGAGAAATAAATTAATATTTCAAACCGGAAAGGGCCATTTGGCCCATCAGACATTGACATTCATTGAAACCCTGTAGTATTGCATTGGACAAAGCATTTACAAAATGAATATTACACTTACTTGCTATGTGACCATAAATACATCATTAAATCTCTCTGTCTCAGTTTCCTCATCTAAAAAATGGGGATAGACTTCTGTCTCACAGGATTGTTTTGAGGATCAAATGATATAATATATGTCAAATGTTTTTTAAATTTTAAGTGGTTGCCTTAGCTATTATAATTTAAATTATTATGATTTAGTAGTATATTCTCTTTCCTTTACTTTACTTTTCCTCTGACTTATTAAGAGATCATCATCAAAGGTCTTGGTCTGAACTGTCAAAGAGCTATGAATGACCCCATTTGAGGAAAATCATTTGAAGAATGTTTGAAGAGGTATTAGCAGTAGAGAAACTATCCTGACCAAACCTTCAGAGGTTCTGCCAAAATCGAATTAGGCCCTTAACATCAGTGGCTTCAGATCCAAGTTCATCCTGCCAATTGTCATAGACAGGAAGATGTCTTTCTGCCTAATGTCTGTCACTCTGCCTGCTTTGAAATCTCTTTAGAGGCAAAGTATAGGCTAAAGCTGGGGACAGTGACTTGGCAAGGAGGGGTGGATTATATGAAGATGATATGGTCTCTGCTCTTATCAGCAAATATAAAGCAATATCATACAGTATATTCCAAAAGTGTTATGGCATTTTAAAGTTTTAATTGTTTAAAACTGCACTTAAATGTTTGTAACCCCTATCATATATTGCCATAAGGTGTGAGAGGACAGAGTAAATTGCATATTTCAATATGTCCTGAATAGTGAATCAAGCTAATTTATACCTGGGTCTAACTATCTTCTTTACCCATTGGTGAAGCAAACTCTTTTATCATGATTGAGGAGTCTAAACTTGCCCAAAGAAAAAATTGTGATTTTTTTTTTGTTCTCCTGTGCCCTGTTAGAAAACTTTAAATCTTTTCTCTTCAGACAGGCCAAAGAAAAGAGTAGAAGGACCCAAGTATTTTTATGAAAAGTTATCTTGAGTTCAATTCAGCAAACATCGATAAGCATTGGCTTTATGCAAGGCAACAGACATCATGGTATTGTGCACAGATGGCTAGATTTGCAATAAGAAAGACTTGAATTCAAGGCCTGCCTCTGACACATACTTTCACATACAAGGCAAATCACTATACCTCTCCATGGCCTCAAGCAGTCATCTAACACTGCAAGTTACAAAAGAGTCATCAATCCATATATGGGAAGGAGGGGTGGGAAGGGGAAGGCTTAAGAATGGTGGTGTCCTCTACAGTGCTAATGTATATTGACTTTTTGGTTACTATGATGGCTTTGGCTTTCTGGTGTTGGGTTTCAGCTTTCCGGCATTTGAATAAATGTTTTTCTTCTGCCTTTTATATAGAGAGTTTGTTATATTTTGTGACTCAGAACTATGCCAACATATTCATAGTCTCCATAGATGCTGTAAATATTGCCTTGGTGATACATAGGGTGGGAAATGGCTAAAGAAATTTGAGTGCAGGAATCTACTGCTATAAGATAATATAAATATAAAGAAGTATGCAAAGATCTATATGACTGATGCAGAGTGAAGAAAACAGAATCAAGAAATCAATATGCACTATATAACAGTGTAATGACTATAACAATGTAAACAGAAAGAACAATAATAGGGGAATAAATCAAAATGAAGTTTGCAAAATTATAAGGAACAAGCACAGAAGAAAGAGATATGAGATGATACCCCCAGCCCCTCTCCTTGGCAGTGGTAAGAGGTCCATGAAAACAATGAGGATATTAAAAACCAATAAAAAATTATTATCAACAAAACACATTTAACAAATTATAAGATGTGATAGTATATTATTTTAAAATAAATTATTGTCAATGCAAATGACTGAACAAGTTGTGATAGCTAATTGTGATGGAATACTACTGCTCTATTAAGAAATGATGAGCTAAATTATCTCAGAAAAACATGGACAGACTTACATGAAATAACAGAGAGCAAAATGAGCAGAACCAAGACAACATTGTATACAGTCGTAGCAATATTGTTTTCAGAACAACTTTGAGTGAATAAGTCATTTTTACTATTATAAATACACAAATCAATGATAAAGGACATATAAAGGAAGATGCTATCTGCCTCCAAAGAAAGGAGTGAAAGAGAAGAATGAATAAAATGATTTTACACACACACACACACACACACACACACACACACACATACACATATTTGTGTCTAATGGTAGTCATCTTGGAGGAGGAGAAGAGAAAAAAATGAGAAAAATATTATATTTAAAAGGAATTGCAAGTATGCATAATAGAATCGCAATTTTATGCACAATCACCTTTTTAAAAATTATACTTTATTATGGAAATGCTTGTTTCATTCCATAAGTTAAAAATAAAATAAATAAACTTAAACTTATTTTAAAAACAAGTAGAAGAAAATAAGTTCATAAGGTGAAACCAATAAGGTGATTTTGTTATTACTGTCTAAAGTAATTCAGGAATGGGGAACCTGCAGGATTGCGGCCACATGTGGTCTAATACTTCCTTGGGTGCAGCCTTTTAAGTGAGTCCAAGTTTTACAGAACAAATCCTTTTATTAAGGGAATTTATTCTGTGAAGTTTGTATTCAGTCAAAGGGTCACACTTGAGGACCTAGACAGCCACATGTGGCCTTCAGGACATAGACTCCCCACTTTCGTAATAAATAAATACTTTTTCACTGGGGGAAAAAAAAGCAAAGGAGAGCATTTGGAACAGACATAATCAGTGGGAAATCTTTTATGACAACATTCTTGCTTTCCAGAGAAAAGGGTTAGATTAGAATTCAGAATTTCTTAACCTGAGATGAGTCCATGAACTAGTTTCCTTAAAATAAAATAATTGATTTCTAATTATACATATTTTCTTTAATATGTTTAAAAATATTACTCTGAAAAAAAAGAGGTCCATAGGCTTAAGTCAAATACCAGAGAAATCCAGGGCACACAAAACAGGGGAAGAGCCAGATGATCTTTAAGCTCTGATCTTCCAGTTCTAAAATCTATAATACTTGATTCAACTTTATGTATATTTATTAAGCACTATATGAGAGCAAGACAAAAACAAGAACCAATCACTGTCCTCAGGGTTCTTACATTCTCCTGGGAGAGAGAAGGAGGGTACCCAGACAACTAAATGAGATTATTTGAGGAGGAAGAGAGACCTGAGACTGTGTGAATTTGGAAAAGTCACTTAAACTCTCTGGGCCTCAATTTCCTGATCTGTAAAATGAGGTGTTAGAGTAGATAGCCTCTAAAATTCCTTCCAGGTCTTAATCTATGATCATATAAACCTCCAAACAAAGGAAAGGCTTCATATAGGAGGGGGTGACTGAGCTGAGTCTTGGATAATCTAAGCAATCCTAAAACTCTTTACAGCCCAAAGTATATACGGTTATCATGACAGACATCAATTCCCTTTATGTATGTAAGACAGTAAATATACAATTATAGACATAATGGAAAAATAATATGAAAAATGCGACCTCTACTGCCTGCATCTGAATATCCTACAATGGAAATCATCAGATGTAACACCATTAACCTCCTTTTTACTGGACCAGGGAACTCTGAGGACAAATTAAGTGTTTTAGTTAAGAGTCCCAGACTAGGAAACTGGAGTTTGAAGTTCTCTTCCTGGATCTATGAAATCCTAAATAAATTACTTCCACCTCTGAGTCTCTGTTACCTCCTCTGCAGAATGAGAAAACTGAACCAAATGCTCTCTAAGCTCCTTTCCAACACTAATAGCCCATGATGAAAGAGGGAAAAGAAACAGGTCTAGAATGAGTGATTTTTGTCACCAAAGATAATGGCAAAGTTATTAGGAAAAGTCAGTTTAAACAACGAAAGTAGTGCTCAGTGGAATCTCTCCCAAATGTTCCTAATGTGAGGAGACCATACAGGACTGTGAAAATGAAATGTTTAAATCTGCAATAAAATAAATTTTAAAAAATATTTGTCCCTCTAATTTCTGAGATGGTAAACAGTGAAATGGTGAAAGTGTCTCTTTAGTAATGGATAATTTCACTCCTGTCCAAGTATAGTGCCTATAAGCAAAGTTTATTAGAGATTTATAAAATTAATTCAAAAGTCCCAAAGTAGTATATAAACAGTAAGGAAATTTTCAAGTTTTTTATATGGGAAAATTGCTAGAAAGCAAATTGACATAAGTTTATTGACAAAATATATATACTCTAAAGGAATAAAGGCAAGACATATAGGATCAATCTCTACAGAATGATAAGTACTCTAAGAAAATTGTTTACCCATTCAAGGGTAATACATGTCTCATGGAAGATCTCATTTAGGAAAGATCAAAGAATTTGGAACTAGAGGAGACCTAAAAAGTCAAATGACCAAGTGCCCAAATTATAAATCAAGGAAGCTAACATCAGGTGACTTACATGAGGTCAATGAATCCAAGATTCAAACCCAAGTCTTTTGACTCAAATCAAAATTCTTGTCGCTGTACCACATAATAGTGTAGAAACACAAATAAACTTAATTCAGTACATGACCAACATGGAAACTGTTTTATTTATGCATATTTGTTGCAAGAGTTTGGGGTTTTTTTGTTTGTTTCTGTATTTCAACTAGAGGGTGAAGATGGAAGGGAGAGAAAATAATTTTTTGCTGTTAAAAAACACAACAATTTTAAAATACACTGATGTTCAGGGCTGCTTCTCAGGAGGGTCCAGTAACCTCATCATGCAGGGCAGGTAGGTGGCACCATGGATTAAGTGCTACGCCTGGAGTCAGAAAGATTTGTGTTCAAATCGAGTCTCTTACTAGCTGTGTGTGACCCTGAGTGAGACCCCATTTGCCTCAGTTTCTTCATCTGTCAAATGAGTTAGAGAAGGAAATGGCAAACCATTGCAGTATTTTTGCCTAAAAATGGGATCACAAAGAGTCAGACACAACCAAACAACGACAACGAAAACTATTCATGAGTTTGCCAGTGGCCAGAGCTACCTTTCAATGGACCTTAGGGCAGAGATGATATGATGATGCCATGGAGTTATTGATTGTGATATATAGTTATAACTACATACTGTTATAAATATTTATCACCTACCTCTACCAGCATTTGGAAAACTGAGGAGAATACTGTAGCCAATAGTATCAGATCCTGCAGAACTCAAGAAGATGGAGAATTGGTCATAGGACCTAAGAATTAAGAAATCAGACAGAAAAAAACTGCTATTAATAAATCTTTTTTAAATTCAGAGAAAAAAAACAGAAGGAAGACCAGAAAGAAACACAGATAAGCAAGACAACCTCAAGCTAGAAATTGAATCTATTATATACATAAGAAAATGAAGCTGCACTTAAAAGAGATCTGCAGTTTCATGTACAATCTTCATTTTCTTCTCTACTATGTACATAAATACCCATTTTATTAAATGCTTGTTAGGTTCAGCAATTTCAAAATCATAATAAAGAGATCATTAGTGACCTTGGAAATTCTTTATCTAGAGCCCTTCACATTTCTCCTACATAAGAGCTTTCCTGATTTTCCTTCAGTCCTCTCTTTCCTCCCCCCATGCCTCAAAATTTCTTTGGGGCTACTTTGTATTTTTACTTGTCTGTGTATAAATTGTATCCTCCGGTAGAATCTAAGCTTTTTGAGGGCAAGTATGGCTTCCTTTTGGTTATCATGTTTTTCCAGTGCTTTGTACAGAGTATTTACAAAAGGGCAAAATGAATTGGACTGAACTGAAGTGAATTTAATTTAATTGTAACAGCACCCCCCACCCCGAGTCGTGCCCTTCAAAATAATACCAATTCATGCTTATCTGGACATATTTTAGTTATGTTATCTCATTTAATTTTCACAATAAGACTGGTCTGCTCCTTCGTTTCCAATCCCAGACAGAGCTGAGCATTGAGCACATTTGATTTTATTAGATCTGGGAACAAGATGGTGGTAGGAGAGTATCCCCAACCCTGTTCTCATATGACTTTGTACCCTTTCCATTGATTCATCTATAATGGTTGCCACTCACCCAAAATATCTGGTCCTGCCTAAAGTAATGGAATTCAGAGAGACATTCCTGTATCTTGGAATGAAAGGGTGAAAGAGAGATTGGTTGAAAGAACTGGAGGTTAGCCTGAAGAAAATACTGGGGAACACATGAGGGCTACTCCATTCAAGAATTCGCATGGAGGTAGATTTAGATTTGCAAAGAGGTAAATGTAGGTTTGAGGATTTAGGACTACCTAAGTTGGGAGAGGCTGACTCAAGTAGGTGATAAGTTACCCCTCCTTAGAGCTATTCAAGGTGAAAGTGGACAAATACTTATTGGGTATTGATTGGACTAAAAGGCCATCAATGTCTTTTCCATTTCATATATTATCTCTCAGTGATTCTGTAACACATTTTCACATCATCAGAGGCCAAGTGGTGTCAAACTTAAGTTGGAGAAAGGGGAAGAGGAAGTAGAGTAAAGGCTAAGGCACCATGTCACTGTTTTTTGCCTTTCCATCAGTGGCTTCTTATAAAAAGGTCCTTAGGAGGGCCTTTAGGAGACTGTATACTTTACCAAGGCAAAACAGTGCTTGGAAGCCATCTGTTTTTCTGTGCCCTCTGAAGCTAATCTTTCTCCCTTTGTGGAGAAAGTGGGAAAATACCACCCTTCTAATATGTCATTATGACATATTAGAGGGTATTTGAGAAATTCCTCACTGACTTGGGCTTCTTTGATCTCCTTCCTAGACCAAGGTGGGTGAGTAAACCATATTGGGGCCCACTACCTTTCTGACTGCCAAGACCATGGTTAAGTATGGGCTTACCTAGGCCTTAAAATTTGAACTCTTGTCTTTTTTCTACCCCTCCTTTTCTTTGTCTCTCTTTCCTTCATTCCTTTTTTGCCATGATCCAAACTTAATTTTTGTTTGTTTGTTTATTTCTGACATATGGTTCTCCAAGATGAGGCAGTCAAGGAATCTTTGAGTCACAGTAATTTAATTCAGCTTTACAACTTATCCAAATCAAACTCTGTTCTTTTTAACCTTTCCTCTACTGCTCCACTGCCACACTTGCTATTACATTATTACAAAGCTCCAATGAAATCCACTCTTCAACCATACTCTTGGCAAACCTAAGAGAGAGGCTCAAGGATGTCATATGCATAAAAGCTCTTTAGCGTCTTTCCTTTGATTGAACACTCCCCTACAGGCCTGGCTGGACATAAAATGAAGGAACAATGGAAAGAAGCTGGATTGGGTTTGTGAGTGGACAGGTTTCAGGCAAATGTTTAAGACAATGGGAGGAAGGGATCTAGGGAATAAAGCATTGAGTTCTTTTGAAAGTCCTCCTACTAATTAGTTGTGTGATGGTGACCAAGTTTCTGTATCTCCTTGTGCTTTGAGAGGCAAAATTGCTGATAAAGTGGGAAAAGGCCTAAAATCAGGAATTTACCTGATTTTCATTACTGACTACTACCATCTTAATGACCTTGAGAGGTCACTGAACCTCATGGTATCTCAGTTTCTTATCTTTAAAGAAGAAATGAATTAAACAGTCTTGAAGTCCTACTCCCTCCAAAACTTTCACAGTCCCTAATTCTATTGAATTATGAATTGCAGCACATATGATGAATGTGGTATATGAAAATGTTTCACAGGGACTCTCGGGCTCAGTCTCACAACCCCCTTACTTTGGCAACTCAGATTCACCAGAAGGATGAAAGGTGGCTACCACTTCATTCCTCAGAATTGTAGGGGTAATACTAGTCTCCTAATTCTATTTCTCACAGTTCTAATTGTGAGTTCTAATTCTTTGACTTGGGGCAGCTACATGGCACAGTAAATAGAAGGCTCTACCTAGAGTCAGGAAGACTCATCTATGTGAGTTCAAATCTGGTCTATCTGTATGACACTGAGCAAGTCATTTTACCCTGTTTGCCCCAGTTCTTCTTCAGTAAAATGAACTGGAAAAAGAAATGGCAAACCATTCCAGTATATTTGTCAAGAAAACCTCTAAAGAGTATAATAAAAATGACAGTTCTGCCTAAATTAATTTACTTAATTGCCATGCCAATCAAACTACCAGAAAATTATTTTCTGGCGCTAGAAAAAAATAATTTCAAAATTCATCTGGAAGAATAAAAGTTTCAGAACGTCAAGGGAAGTAATGAAAAGAAATGCTAGGGAAGGTAGTCTAGCCTACCCGATCTCAAATTGTATTATAAAGCAGCAATCATCAAAACCACTTGGTACTGGCTAAGAAACAGAGGGGTAGACAAGTGGAATATGCTAGGTACTCAAGACACAATAGTCAATGAATATAGCAGTCTACTGTTTGACAAACCCAAGGATCCCAGCTTCTGGGGTAAGAACTCACTGTTTTACAAAAACTGCTGGGAAAACTGGATAATAGTGTGACAGAAACTGGGTATAGACCTATGCCCAACACTGTACACAAGAATCTAGTCCGAATGGTTACATGATCTAGGTATAAAGGCTGATACTATGAAAAAAATAAAGGGAGCAAAGAATAGTGTATTTGTCAGATTTATGGAATATAGAAAAATTATGACCAAACAAGAGATAAAGAACATTATGAAATGTAAAATGGATAATATTCATTACATTAAATTGAAAAGTTTTTGCACAAACAAACTCAATGCAACCAAGATTGGGAGGGAAGCAGAAAACTGGGAAATAATTTTTACCATTAGTGTCTGTGATAAAGGCTTCATTTCTAAAATATATAGAGAACTGTGTCAAATGTACAACAATACAAGTCATTTCCCAATTGATAAATGGTCAAATGATGCGAACAGGTTTTCAGAGGAAGAAATTAAAGCTATCTATAGTCATATGAAAAAAAATGCTCTAAATCACTATTGATTAGAGAGATAAAAATTAAAACAACTCTGAGGTACCACGTCACACCTGTCAGATTGGCTAACATGACAAAACAGGAAGATGATAAATGTTGGAGAAGATGTGGGAGAGTTGGAACACTACTTCATTATTGGTGGAGTTGTGAGCTGATTCAACCATTCTGGAGAGCAGTTTGGAACTATGCCCAAAGGGCTACAAAAATGTGCATACCCTTCAACCCAGCAATATCACTTCTAGGGCTATATTCCAAAGAGATTATAAAAATGGGAAAAGGTCCCACACATACAAAAATATTTATAGCAGCTCTTTCTGTTGTGTACAAGAACTGGAAATCAAAGGGATGTCCATCAATTGGAGAATGGCTGAACAAATTGTGGTATATGAAAGTAATGGAATAATACTGTGCTATAAGAAATGATAAACAGGAAGACTTCATAGAGGCCTGGAAGGATTTGTATGAACTGATGCTGAGTGAAAGGAGCAGAATCAGGAGAACTTTTTACACAGTAGCAACCATAGTGTACGAGTTTTTCTGGTAGACTTAGTCCTTCAAAGCAATTCAAAGACCTAAAACATACCCAATGGACTCTTCAGGCAGAATGCCTTCCACATCCAGAGAAAGAAGTGTGGAACTGGATCACAGAATAAAGCAGAATATTTTCTCTTGTGTTTTGTTTTGTTTGGGTTTTTCTCATGGTTTCTCCCATTCATTTTAATTCCTCAATGCAACATGACTAAGGTAAAAATGTATTTAATAGGAATGTGCTATAGAACCCATATAAGATTGTATGCCCTCTCAGGGAAGGAGGGTGGAGTGAGGGGGAGAGAATGAAAGAAAATTTAAGACTTATGGAAGTGATTATAGAAAACTGAAAACAAATAATTTTATTTTTTAAAAAAAGAGTGTATGTGTAGAACTCATGTAAGATTGCTTGCCATCTCAAGGAGGGAAGGGAAAGGGAGGGAAGAGAGAGGAAGGGGGAGAAAATTTAAGACTTGTGAAAGTGATTGTTAAAAACTGAAAACAAATAAATTAATTACATTTTTTTAAAAATGAAAAAAAAATGAAACCCCAATTGGTGTTCCAGATTCAAGTGACTGAAAAAAATGATCAACAATTCTATCACCTACAAACCCCAATCTGGTGAGTTCCTCCTAATTTCAATCTAGTAGACAATGTCCACCTGACACCAATTTACCAGTTAACATCAATTTGCTTTTATAAAAGAAATATTTACTGAGAAAGTATAGAAAACAAGGACTATGGTCCACAATATCCCTTCCAATTAGGGGTTTACTCTTCCCTTTTCTCCACTCAGTCCCTGGGAATAATGAACTCAGATTTAAAGATGCAATCCAGGGTTGGGGGAGGAAATACTTGTTCTGGAATGTCCTTTTCTCTCAGTAAGTGCACTTCTGGACCTGGCATAGCTGAAAGATGACTCTCTCCCTTAATCAGTTGGACTGGCTCCTCACTTGGCTAGAGCAAACAAGTCACTTGGCCACTTTATTGTATCCTCATTGGATTTTGCTGACTCCAGTTCATAACTTGGTCCATTCCATCGCCAACACTCATACACCTAACATCAGGAAAGAACAAAAACCCAAGTGACAAAAGAAATATCAGCTCCATGTGTTTCTCAGCACTTGGCTGCTGGGTGAAAGTATTTCCCTGTGCTCTCCTCAACCTCCTCATGCAGAGGTCCACAGCAGTTCACCCTCACTTGCCACCAGGCAATGTAGAGGAAGAGATGGCCTGACTTCTCTTAACCTTTTGTTTGAACACTTAGATCCATCTCAGCAACAAATTAAAAGACTTTTCCCCATCATGCAACAAGCCAACAGGAAAAGTGGCAGAGGATACTTCTATGTACTTTGCTGTGAGGAGGAAAAAAGCATGCTGTCATACATTCCTGGGAACAATCTTAGGAAATCTAAGAGGGCAGACTATATAGTATGTGCTCTGAGGACTGGCCCCTGCTATCGTATTCCACCATCTCTCCCCATTATATCAAAATAAACCAAAAGTCATATGGTTTTAGAACTTATATGTCTCTCTACACCTGAAAAGAATATTATTAATTATTTAATCTAGTATCATCCTCTTCCAGATGAGAAAACTGAGGAAATGACTTGCCCAAGGTCACATAGTCATGTTATCTGATCCCGCTTATCCTACTTCTTCATTATATCATATTTGAAAGTGAATTAAATGGTCTCAAATTTCCCACTTCCCCCAAAGGTTTTATTCTATGATGAAAATGTAGTTTACTATAGTTTAAACTTAGTGTAGAAACACTGAATAACTATAAAGCGTTACTGTTATCTTCATGCTGTGTATGATTTTATTGATTTTATTAGGGGCAGGATTTTATTTTTTTCCAACAGAACCCATTCCCAGAGTTACTTGGCCATGAGTATGGGGGTGATTTGGGTTCCTCTCTTGTAGAGGTATTAAAATGGAGGAGGCTATAATAGTTTGTTTTTCACTTCTGTATTGCCTAGAGGCATGCTGACCACTACTTATTACCTCTATGATCTTTTTTATTTCCCAAGCATATGGTCAGACCTAGCCACTGCCCAGAATAGCAGACTGAAGCTCCCCTAGGCTTAGACCCATTTTATGAATTGCTTGGCCTTGGGGAAAAGTCAGTGTTATGTACAGAGGAGGGCTGATACACATTAGACATCTCTCCGGGCAAGGAGTGCACATGTTTTCTGGGTATCTTAGTAACATCATGCTGCTACCTCTCTTTGTAAGCTCACAGGACTCTCCACTTACAGAAATCTAAGACATGGGATAGAAATTTTAAAAGGAGAAAAGAAGACAAAAGTGAAAATCTCAAGAGACTGGGTTCAAAGTTACAAAGATTGCCAAATACAGTAGAATTTAAAAGCTACAAAAATTTAGGGAAATATACTTCACAAAGAAGGTTGAGTCTAATTTATTCTGCTTCTGTTTTTTTTATTTTCCATTTTTCTTGTCCTTTTTTCTAATAATATCTGATTGAAAGTCTTAGCTTTGTTATATAAAATTTTGTCTAACCCAGTGAATATTTCGCACTTAAATTTCAACCCATAGAGTTCTTTTAAGGCACATCACATCCAAGAGTTAAACTTTTCCCTAATCAAAAATTATTATTTAGCCAAAATATTAAGCTTTCTGGGCTGCTAATTGGGCTTTAAGGGATCTTACGCATAATGTAATAGATTGCACAAATAGTGTAATAGATTTAACAAATCTCTGGCATGACTATTCCAAATTCATGATAAGGTTTGTGCTTCCAATGTTCCAAGAAGCTCTAACTACTGATCCAGCTATTGAGCTGCAGTAGAAATTAGTCATGGTGACTAGAGAATAGTCAAGGATAGCACAGGAGTAGAAGCTGCTATAGTGACAGAAGCTATCTAAGATAAGGAGAGATTATGAGAGTATAATGGAAGTATATCAGCCCCTCTGAGGGTACTTCCCCTACCTGCACTTTCACTCATGGATGGGGTTCCACAATTCCAGAAGGATGGTTGCTGTTAACTCTCACAATAGTAGGGATAACCCTGAAGGACTGAGTTTCTAGTACTATCACTTATAAGCTCCCACCAGTATGCTTCCAATAAGTCAGTGAACTCAATAAGCTTTTAGCAAAGATGGTATAATAAAATCAACTGGGACAAAACATCACTCTCAAGCCCTCCAAAAAAAATAATAATAAATCCTGAAACATACTTTTCCAGTGCTTGGAAAGTGAGTTCAAACTTAAACCCAATGGTAATGAGAAAGACATTCAGGATACACATGATGCAAAGGGAGTAAAACTCACAATTCCTGGTGATTTATAATCTGAAAGTCCATTCCTGAATCCATAGCTGGCATCCTTCTCTGAGCAAGGGATTACCCTTCTTGGAGGTCTTTTGTTCCTCAAAAATGCTTATTTTCTGTTTCCATATACATCTAAGTTTATCCATGTTTGTCCTTAGTATGAATCTCTTTACAACTGGCTGGATGTGTTCTCTCTGACCCAAGATGGAAACTTTGTTTGCTACCAGTTCAGTATCTCTTGTTTCTAATGATATAGTCATATTCAGAGTCTTCTGGCTCTCTCCTTAAAGAAAGTACTTTTATTCTGTAGACTTGATGCTTTTGTATGAACAATAATAGTCGTAGCATTTGTGAAACACTATAGATTT
This sequence comes from Potorous gilbertii, assembly GCA_028658325.1. NCBI lineage: Eukaryota > Metazoa > Chordata > Mammalia > Diprotodontia > Potoroidae > Potorous > Potorous gilbertii. The sequence goes on along the minus strand of CM053774.1, from coordinate 90,436,951 downwards.
GCAAAGTGTTTTATATATATGTTATCTTATTTGTGAGGTGGTTTTGTTATCCCTGAGTATCTAACTGAGTCTCTAAGAAGACTTAGTGATGTGCCCAAGATTGCATAGCTTATTAAAGACTAAGCAAGAATTTAAACTATTAATAATTCCTCTAGGTTCCTGAATTGAACCTTTTGAATCTACTCTAGGACCACCATTGTCTAGTAAGTCTAGGGGACTTGGAAAGTCCAAAATTTAAAAAAAATGATTGTTTTTTTCTAAACACTTTCTTGAAGCAATTGATCAGTCATGATGGGCAAAACATTTATGTTCTATTTTGTGTAAGACTCTTGATTGAATTCTAGCCTCCATTCCCACCACCACCACTATACCGTGAAACAGCTAGGAATTATGCCATGTTAACCCTGGAACTTTGAAAATTACCAATTTTCAAGAGCCACTAAGAAAAAATTTAATTTTTCCTTAAGGTTTTTTCCTACAAGTAAACCCACAAAGTGGAATTGACTTCCATAAATCCCTTTGGGCATAAGAATAAGAGTCAATGATAAAGTGTTTTAACTATTGGTGTGAAAAGGAGACACTACTTCTATCAACCAAAAATAATACCTCATCCTTGGATCTCCTGCAGAATGTCTATGAAATCCAGATAATAAAGTAGGAAAAACAGAAGGAAAAGGGGCATTTTGTTACTCTTCCTACTTAGAATAAAATAAATTTTAGAACCTGAGGATCCTTCAGATACATACTCCAAAAGCCTCATTTTACTCTTGAAGAAAATGGAGCTCTGAGAGAATATGTACAACTAGTTAAATGCAGAGGCAGGATTTTAGCCCATCCCATGTTCTTTCCACTATACCACATTTCCTTCCATCCTCTACTTCCTTGTTTCCTTCCTCCTTCCCTTCTACTAATAGTCCAGTGACAAAGGTGAAAATAATTTCCTTAATGTAAATGTATTCAAATAAGAACATTAAACTTTCTTCCTTATAAAGATTTCCCCTAATGAAGACAGAATTTTTGGAGATCAACCAAGCTGTTGCACGATACCAAAGACACTGAAGACCAAGAAAGCTGGAAAAAGTTCGGCTCTAGTCAAAAGATTCCCACCATCTGGTAAATGTGCTATTCCATCGCAGTGATTTAAGAAATCAAGAATGTCCTTAAAATCTGCTTTGGAAAATTTTCCTCTCAGATCCACCTAGCAACAGACATTTATGATGGTCTTTCAGTGCCATGTCAATACAACAAAAACACTCACATCTCCAGGTGAGAGACTGACAATTCACTTCAGCACCAGAGACTGAAATCACTGGAGGTTTAGATCAGAGGAAAATCACATGCACATCTTCTGTGGAATGTCAAAGCTACAGCAAGTGGCCTTCCCATCCTTTTCATTTATATTTGCTCAGTGGGAGATAGGGGTGAATGGACTTAACATTAGAGGACCTTCAAGGCGTGGAACGCAGTCTCTGTCAGGACAGACATTTCAGTCTTCCTGTAAAAACCAAGGGCCCAAGTATATACAAGATTAAGCGAACTCAGAGGGCTGTAATTTAAACTCTTGGAATGTTTTTTTTTTTAAATACTGTAAACTGCTCCAGGTGAAGTCCTCCCTTGCCTTTTATTAACCCCAGAGAGACCACAGAAGCTGTTCAGCTTTTCAGGGTTCCCCTAAAAGCCCACCAGGGAGCTTTCTAAGATCTGTCTTACAACTGGAATAGACCTTCCAGGGTCTCTCCCTGCAGATATAGGTATAGATTCTCTTTTGCCAGCATAGCTTTTTTTCTCAGAATTGACCAGGTCTGTAGGGAAGTCTTGGATGAATTTGCCAAACACATAGAGCAGCTGCAAACGTAACACAATAATGTGACAGTATTGTTAACTACAAGTTCCCCAAGTCCCTAGGAAATATTACCATGTCCATCTTAAACCTACCTGTAAAAACAGGTATAAATCCACAGAGATGATCACAGCAAAGTAAGAGGATATTAGGAAGGGATTTTATTGAAACATCACTAACATGTCACAACAATAATCACTGCTAATGGGTGATGACAGGCTTAGGGCTATGTTTCCAGTCTGACCCACAACCAGAAATTCTATGAATGCAGAGGGTGCAAACTGCCAGGGCTATTTGGGAAGTAGTGTCTTCATTTAAAAAACTGGATGAAAGATCAAGGCTTTCTAAAATCCAAAGCTAGGATAATTCTTCTACCTGCAATTAGTACATAAAGAAAATTCGCCATATGAACATACAACTCGAAAAACTGAACAAGCAATCAGTGATCATTGATTAAATAATAAATACGTATCAAGCACTATGTTAGATGCTAGGAATACAAAAACAATAAAACAATTCTACTAATAAAGAGCTTATATTTGAATTGAGTAAAAAATATATACTCATAAAAATATAAATATATGTTTATATATACTTATATATAGATATACACACACTTCAATACAAGGTAGTTAGGGAAGGAAAGTACTAGCAGGTGAGGTGGGGATTGAAAGAGACTTCATATAAGAAGATTGTGCTTAGATTGAGTCATCAATGAAATGAGAGATTCTGACTGGGAGGTGAGAAAGTATATTCCAGGCATGTGGGGTGGGTAAGGGGGAGGGGCAACTAAAGCCAAGGTACAGAGATGGGAGATGGAGAATAATGTGAGGAACAGAAAGAGGACCCCTTCAACTGATAAATTAAATTAAAACTGATTGTTAGTTACTTTTTGAAATTTTTGTAAGTTCCTTTAAATAATACCTTCTGTTGTGAGTTGAAAGTTTTTCTTTATAGATTGGTAGGTAGAAAAGATATTTAAATTAAAATGAACTGAGAGATTGCCAATTGAATACTAATCAGAAATGTAGGTTGAAAAAGCAAGGTAAAGGGATCCCTATACAGATTGGGATTCATCCTAAGGAATGTGTGTATGTACATATATACATACATAAATAACTACACACACATAGGTACATGCATGTGTGTATATTATATATATATATATATGAATTGTATGTATGTACGTATGAAATAGTCCCAGATTCCCAAAAGGGGAGGGCCATATCTTTTTCTCTCATTGGCTCTGCCCCCATCCCAATAAAACTCAAAGGAATTCTCTGAAATAGAGTTTAGATATAACTCATAACTACAATTACCACCCCCCCAAAAAAATGTAAGTAACAGTGTCTTCAACTCAAAGTGAAAGGTGAATATCAAGTATGAGGCAGCTCTTTATTTCCTCCACTGCAGAAAATGCTTAAGTCAAAAGTTTCAGACTATGCATTAGCAAATACAGAAATATAAGTCAATTAACTATCATGTTTATCATACTCAACACAAAAGGTGAAGGTCCTTTGTGTGATGTTGTTGTTGATAACTTCATTTTTGGTTTACCATTTCTTTCTCCAGCTCATTTGACAGATAAGGAAACTGAGGCAAATATGGTTAAGTAACTTGCCCAGGGTCACATAGCTAATAAATGCCTGAGGACAGATTTGAACTCATAAAGATGAGTTCAAGTCCAATGTTCTATCCACTGAGCCACCTAGCTAGCTGCCATTTGTGTGACTAGTGAATAAATGTCCCACAAATATTTTGGCAGAGCTGCTAAATGGTCAACAAAGTCCATGCCTCCTGGCCGGCCAGAGCCTTTTCCCAACAAGGATCATCTCCTTCAAAGTTACAGAAATCACCATCCACTGGGCAGATGGCACCCTACCTCAGAACTACTTGAACTCTCAAATTAATGAGACAACTTCCACAGCTGACTGTGGTCATTTCTCAGGGTTTCACAACCTCTCCCGATTCTTTCCACCTGTTGTTGCTCTCCTTTCCTCACTACCTTGTACTTAAGCACCATGTACTTACTTTGGTTTATCATTGTGTTGATGAGAGTTCTAAAGTCTTTGGAAGTTCTTTTATTCTCTAGAATGTTATTATTATATAAATTATTCTTAGTTTTGCTCACTTCACTCTGCATCACTTCCTGAAGATCTTCCTCTGAACTTGTCCATATCATCATTTCTTGTGGTCCAATATCATTCCATTCCATTCCATTCATATAACACAATTTGTTTAGTCACACACCCCCAATAGAAAGACATTCCCTTAGTTTTCAGTTTTGGGCTATCACAAAAAGAGTCGCTATAAATATTTTTGTATGTATAAATCTCTATTTTCTTTCTTGTATTTCATTGGAGAAATAGGTGATACAGATATAGTGATATAACTGAGTCGCAAGATATGGACAGTTTGCTTATTTTCTTGGGCTACTTCCAAATTGTTTTCCAGAATGGCTGGACCAAGTCATAATTCCACCATGTGTATTCTCACAATTTCTGCAACATTTATCCATTTCTTCTTCTGTCATTTTTGTCAGTGTGATAGGTGTGTGAAAGAACTTCAAAGGAGTTTTAATTTGCATTTCTCTATTAGTGATTTAGAAAGTTTAAGACAGCAACATTTCCATGCCTTAATTGTCTGACCAGAGTCCAACCTCCTGAGTCACAAAAGTTTACTCACCTAACTTGCAATGACCAATCCTTTTTTGGGGAAAAAAATAGTCATAGGTACTTATGGGAAGTGGCTAAATTTTTTTCTCTGTCATCTAGATATATATCCTTCAGCAAGAGTTCAAAAAACATGTCCCAGAAAAAGGGGTCAGTGAACATGCCTAACTCCCTGGGATGTCTCTCAGTCCAGAAAAATCAAAGATTTCCCTTAAATACCCCTATTAAACAACTCAGTGAGAACTTAGTATTTTGATTACAAACATTCAATCTACACACAACTCTTCGACACTTTTCTTAGAGTGGAAATCTCAAAGTCTATTAAGTGAATGCATGTATCTCCTGTTTAAAGTGAGGTGCACCTGTTATTTCTTTGGGTGGTTTTCAGAAAAAGTAGGAAAGTGAGGATCCTATGGGAGAAATGAAATTCAATTGACCTTTGATCTATGACTAAAACATACCAGTCAGACAAAGCAAGCTTATGTCTGTCCCTTTTCAAAAGAGAAAAAGGATGTCCATCTAAATATTACCACCTGCTAGTTTCCAGAGTACCGCTCATAATTTCCATTTGCAATCTGCTTGCCTTAGGAAGAGGTCTTTATGTTAAATACAAACAAACCAGGCTTGGTCCATGGGCCTGGTCAACACCTGTGTCTCCATTTGCATGTACTGTTTTATGTCTCTGATGTGAAGACAACTCTGTTCAGTGTTTGAAAAAGACCAAAGCTGGCCCTTACCTCTTGCAAGTCTCACTCACAAGCTAGTTATTTCTCACCTAGAGAAGGGGAGTGTTATAGAAACTGGAATAGTAAATACTTTTTTCATGTCTATATCTTGATTTTTGAAAGTAAGCATCAAAAAATATAAATTCCTATTAAATATCTTGATGTGATTCCCAGATTAAATAGGATCCTATAATCTATGGACTGTTCTTTCAACTTTAGAACTTGTGAAGAGCCTTGGAAATCTTCTGCTGCAAACAATCAACAAGCATTTATTAAGCACCTACTATGTGTCTCTGACATCAAAGTGCTCTTTTTCTATAGAAGGAGACAATAGACATACTTTAAAGACTATACAAAATAAATATAAACAAATTATATACAAAATCAATGTGAAAATGGGGAAGGAAAAAGAAAAGAAAGAAGGAAGGAAAGAAAGAAGAAAGGAAGGAAAAAAGGAAGGAAGGGAGAAAAATGGAAGGATTATGAAGCACCTACTACCGCATGCCAGGTACAGTTCCAAATACTTTACAAATATTATCTTATTTGATCTCTTGGAGGTAAGTACTTTTATTATTCATATTTTACAGTTGAGGAAACTAAGTGAAAAGGAGGTTAAACTATTTATTCAGGGTCATGCAGCTATTAGATATTTGAGTCCATATTTGAACTCAGATCTTCCTGATTTCAAGTCTAGTACTCTATTCACTGTATCAACTAACTGCTTCTAGAGAAATCAAGGGTGACAGTAAGGTTGCATATTTGAGTCTAGACATAAACAGGGAAATTCTAAAGCAAGAATGGGTCTGGGGGAAAGATAAAATTCATATCTTGGACATGTTGAGTTTGAGATGTCCATGAAATCCAAATTAAAGGATCCAGTAGGCATACAGTGATACAAGAGTAGAGTTCAAGGGGGAAAGTGGACTGGATATATAATTCTCCAAATTATATATATA
>CM053774.1:90379287-90430258 GCA_028658325.1 Potorous gilbertii | reverse complement strand
TCAAGGGAAGCAGCATAATCAGAAGATAGCCAGGGTTCAGTGAATTGCAAAAGATGGAAAGGAATGATAAAGGAGAGACAAGGAGAAAACAGTTTGTCATGGAACTGGCATTCCAAAAATACAGTGAAGCAGGCAGGGAGTTCTGAAGTAAAATATTAGGAGCATAGAATTTAGGGATTATCCAAGAGAAAGGACAGACCAATACTGACTTAACAGAGAGCTGATATCCAAGAAAAATAAAAGAGCACCCAGCTGCCCTTAATGAAGCCAAGTGGTCAGACCCAGAACTATATCCTTGCTCACTAACGAAACTAACAGGTGTATTGCCTTAGTCACTGCCAATTTTCTTTGGAAATTCACTGACCCAGACTTAATTTGAGTGAACAGTGTGGTATAGTAGTCAAGAAACTTCATGAGATCTTGCGATGAATTAAAAGAGACAAAGTTCAGATCTAGCGAGTACAGAGCATAGTTCTCCTTCACTCTACCTTGGTGAGATATCATCCAGAGTATTGTGTTCAGTTCTGGGTCCCACATTTTAGGAAGGTCATTGATAAAGGAGGGGAAAACATTATAATATAGTGCAAAGGACAACCGATTTGGCATCAGATAACTGTGGTTCAAATCACTTCATAACTAAATGATTTTGGACAAATCATACAACTTCCATGAACCTCAGTTTCCCCATCTATTAAAGAAATGAATTGGATTAGAGGATCTTCAAAGTCCGTTTCAATTCTAAATATATGATCTTATGAATGCATCAAGTGGACAGTAATTAGAATGACAAAAGCCTCAACATCTTGCCAAATCTGTTGAACAAACTATTTAGGTGTATCATGGAGAAAAGAAGACTTAAGAGTCATATCATGACTTTGTTCAAGTATTTGAAAGGTTGCTATTTGAACATGAGAGTAGAAGGGCTCTGCTTGGTCCTAGAGGGCTGAACTAGAAGAAACAAATAGATACTGCAGAGTTTTACTCCCAAGTAAAGAAAGTTATCCTGCAATTAAAGCTAGCCCCAAGTAAAATGATTTCAGTGGGCAGTACAGAGGATTCTATCCCCAACTTTCCTTCACAGGGGGTGTTTAAATCTAATGACCACTTATCAGGTACGTTACAAGGGTCATTCTTGTTCAAGTTTGGGTTGAACTACCTCTGAGATTCTCTTACTGTAATCTATGTTCTATTTAATTGTGGACCAAGCTCATTGCCCCTCTGCAGTAAACACCTGCATATATCCAAAGTATATAAACTGTTGGACTAACTCAATAGAACACCATATAATCCATCATAATTTGGGCATCATTCATTCTTCCCTTTTGATTTTTCCTGTGTGGATTACATCTCCTTTGAATGGCTATGAATCTCATTTAGGAGGCTAAAGCCCTGAAGATTCATGCAACGAGAAAACTATCATCTACTAACAGGAATATCTGCTTACTGTTTATAGTAAATCTCACCTCTCTTTAGACTTTGGGTAGGGCATGCTCCATGACACTGGTGAACCCACTGATAAGCATGTATATAGCCTTTTTAAAATATTTTTTCATTGATGCTGATAGTCAGAGAGTTGTTAAAAATGTTATTCATGTGGTTGTATCTAACATGGAATCTTGTGTTATCTTAATATATGCATGGAAAATACCTTATTGAAAGAGTACATTCACCATTACATTTTGTCTTCATAAGACATAAAATGTTTTCTTGCAATCAGCCAACCAACACAGAAAGATTATATTCTCTACACCTCTCAGTTAATTGTGTTGACTATGAAGATACAAACTACTATAGAAGATGATTTATGAAAATCTTTATGTTCCCCTTCCATGTTTTCATCAAGAATGCCTATTTCTCATTCTCACGGTATCAAAGAATTTCAAACTGGTGGGAAAACGTTGAGATCATGCAAAGTAATGAAGTTATTCATCCACAGTCATATAGGTAGAAATGGCAAAGCCATAATTCAAACTCAGATTTTCTGACACCTAATCTAGTGGGACTACATTATTCCAGGCTTCCTCATAATCAAAAAGGGAAGGTTAGTGACTTCTAGTGTCTTAGTCATAGTCTTTTTTAGGTAATAATGCCATCTGTAATCTTTTCTGTTCTTTTGGAATCTTTCGTTCTTTGACATGTTCTGAAAATCCTTTCATGCCTTTAAAATTATGCCTCTTCAAGCTTGAATTTGTTTCATATATTTTTAATCAGGTCCATCCACTCCTTCCAAAATCTATTACCTAAGTATCAATGCCATTTCCACAAGTTGTCTATCAGAGCTGAATTATTAGAATCCAAATTCGTTAATATCCATAAATCCATTTCCATTATTATCAATGATGGGAATAAGTAACCATAGTAATATCATAGCTTTTCCATTTCACATCTATTTGTTGTCCTTCTTCTAATGTTACAGGACTTAGGCCACTCAAGGTCCAATATATGAATTCAACTGTGTGACGTCATGCTGGTCAACCTAGAAATCATCCTCCTATTAGTACCAGACAATAGCAGAACATTAAAACCATGACTTTTGTGCTACAATTCTTGTGAACTTACCAGAATAATAAAGTAAAAGAAAGAATATTTTTCCTTGATAACTGAATGCTAAAGTAGTGACATGATATTTCTCCAATTCAACTCAAAAGTATCTCTCAATGCTAGTTAAAAGATTATGAGATAATCAATCAAGAAGAATTTATTAAGTTCCTATCATATACCAGTCAACATGATAGAAGTTGCATGTCCCAAGACAAAAAAATGAAATGATCTCTATTCTCTACGAGCTCCCCATTCTATTAGTTAAGATGAAATAGGGGATCTGATTTTATGCCAGAGAGCATTGGAGTGTTGTGTTTGCTTTTGTATTTCTTTGAGTTCTTGTACCATTTCATTGTTGAATTCTTATAGTTAAATGCTTCAGTGATATCTAGGATGAGATTTCATCCAAAATGATTTTGTTGAAGGGAAAAGACTATCATGATCTTTTCCTGTTACTACTAGTTGAACAGGAGATGGAGGCTCTATATTCAAGATTCAGGATATTTATGTTCAAGATTCAACCCAAGTTTACTCCTGAACCAATGCCATAGACTAGGAAGACAATGCTGCTAGAGGTATAATGGACATTAACACTGCAAGAAGTGCTGAAATATACTTCAGCCACAGTGGTAGCTTTTGTGATTCAGAAAGCTGCCAAAGCCTTGGAGAAATATCAAGCTCATATTTGTGAAGTTGCTTCCAATTCTGAGGAACCTCTATTTATATAAAGTTTGTTGCAGACCTGTGTAAGTACAAAATCAACACGACTAAGGCTAATGACAATTTTAGAATGTAATGAATAGATAGGTCCTTGCAAAATCAACGAGAATGAAAGCTCTGTAAAGTGATTGATTGTAGCTGTATGTTGTTAAGGATTATAGTAAGGACAAAAGATGTCATTGAAGAATATTTTAATTGTCTTGGGGGTGGGGGATTCAGGGAGGCAGATAGATGAGTGATAAGTAACTACTTAGATACATAGGTAGAAAGGGGGAGAGAGATAATAGGTAGGTAGGTAGGTTGGTAGGAAGGATAGATAGACAGACAGACAGAGAGAAAGATAGTAGATAGACAGACAGACACATGACAGAGAGGGGGAGGGCTGTCAAGAAAAAGGCTACTTTTCCCTTTTCTTTTAGCAATGCCCTTGAAAGACACAATAAGACAAGAGCGCTGACCTACAGAAAATTCTAAAATTGACAACTTAATAGAACAGGTAAACTTACCTGCCCTGAAGGAACTCAAGCATGAAAGTTTTTAGACCATCCAAATCCATGACTTAGGGTAACTGGAGTGTACTTGCAAAAAAATAAACACATGGTATGTCACCATGTGTGTTATATTTACCGGATGTTATTAGGTGTGATTGCCAACATTAGGCAGTTACAACGGAGCTATCAAGTTCTCACATTTTGTTGGTTTCACTAAAAAGTAGGCTCCTGCCCAGAACTTTCTCATACAAATCACATGCCTTTCACCACTGGACTTTGGCCAGTATTTGACACTTGAGAAAAGTGGTTTGGGACAGTGAAGATTGTGAATGAGGAGAAAACTGAAGGTTATACAGACTGATCCATATGGTCAGCAGCTTTCACACTCAAAAGTAAGAAGTAAAGAAGGAATAAAACTCCAGAAAAAGGCTGGGAATAAAATGCCTCTCAATTTTAGATCTAGGTTTCAGACATTCATTTGTTGTTCTAGATAACTGAAGAAAATATCAATATCATGTGTATTTGCTGCTTTTTTTCCATTTAAAGATAGAATAAAATTAAAAGCCGCTATGTAATAGATAGAGAGCTCAAGTCAGATTCAAGAAACCCCTATTCAAGTTTTATCTCTACCATATACTATGTGACCCTGGGCAAGTCACAAGCACTACCAGGAATATGTCTAAAGCTATGAGTTACAGAAAAAAATTCTGTTGATATAGGAAGTTTCCTCACTTGGAGTTCCCTGTACATAAGAATCATAGGTCCAGTCCAGTCCAAGAGAGAGGGTCATATTCACAAAGATAGATACAAAGAGAGAAACAGGGAAAGGTAGAGAAAGCTAGAGAGAGGGAGACAGAGACAAAGGAGAGAGAGACACAGAGAGAGAGAATAATTATGAGAGAGCAAAATTCTTTGAGAAAAGTGGCACCCAATATATCAGCACAGCATCTTTTCCCCCACAAGCAGGAAATATGTTATTGGAATTACTATATGAAAGGACAAAAATGGAATCATAGACTCATTCAGCCTTTGGGCTGGGAAAGTGCCCAGAAGTCATCTAGTCAAACCCTCATATTTCACAAATGACTAAAACAGTCTGAAGAAATCTAGTGACAACACAAATCCCATTGCTAGGAATTGCAGAGCCAGGACTAGAATCCAGGTCACCTGATTTTTAGGACTACGTTCTTGCTAATATTCCATAAATAAAACCCTTGAGGACAGAAAGAGAAGTCAAATTTGTGTCCCTGAGAATAGATAGTAATCATGTTTCATTTTCTTTAAATGATGTTAAAGTAGGGGATTAAAAGACAAAAGGAATTCAGACACATTAGAAATAGCTCCACAGACAATGTGTACTATAACTGATGAATTTTCTATTTGAACTTTAAAAATAAATAGTAAAAGTGCAGACTTCCTAGAGTTCCAAATAAGCTACATTTGGTAGCAGAGCCATCGGTAAGATTACAAGAGTAGAGACCTTGCAGATCTTGAACTTAATCTAATCATACACAGCTTCCTTTGGCACTAAAAGCCCCTAAACCTACACAAAATTGGAACCTGCTGCTGCTGCTAACGTTTTGGCAAGTTACTGGGTTTCCACTAAGTTGGATCTATTCACTTATAGGTTTCAACTGTTCTCACGAAGGAAGTTTCCAATGAATGCAGGTTTTTCTTTTAAATGCAATAATTAGAAAACAGGAGGGAAATCATAAAAGAGGAAAGAGGAACATAATGGATCAAATCTTCAAAACAGATGGTAGGAATGAAATCCAATCATTATTTCAACATCTTGGTAAGTGACTATGGTGCAGGTGTCTTTTTGTAAGTGCTACCAAGTTAATGCCACTGCCCAACACTAGATACTTCAGCAAAGGGAAATTCAGAGAAGAAACTACAGGAAATCAGTGCATCTCTTCAGTCTCTGACTCAAAAGGTAAGCAAGGTTGACATATTGCATACGTGAACAAACCTGGGGACTTCCATGTGTTTTATTCAATCCAGTCCAAGCCTACACAACAAATATTTATTAAGCTCCTGAAACATACAAGGCATTGTGATAGACATTTAAGGTTACAAAGACAAAATGAAAAAATAGTTCCTGCTCTCAGTGAACTCACATCCTAAAGAGGAATCACAATATGTAATATTCCTGATAATTTAAGGAGAGAAAGAAAAATAGAAACTATGGGGATAAGAAGAAGCCTTTTGTAGTAGGTGGGCCATGAAAGGAACCATAAAGGAAGCTAAGGATTCTAAGAGGTAGATATGAGAAGGTGTGAAAATTGATGGAGGTAAAAGATGAACCAGTCATAAACTCATTGAATGAGTTCTGATGTTTGTTTTTTAAGGATGCACTGAAATATCAGTAATTTCTTGCTAAAAAACAATGCTAATGAAGAGAACACAACGTTCAAAATAAATGTGTTTCTATAGTTGATTCAAGACCAGTCAATGAGGGGTGTTTTTTGTTTTGGGTTTTGTTGTTTGTTTTTGTCATGACCTATATCTGAAAATAGGTACCAATGGTCGCTTGCTTTGCTGAGAGAGAAGGATGTTGTGAAGAGCTCTTTGTGCTCACTATAGAGATAAACAAAACACTTATTGCCATGACACTAAAACTAGACAAATGTTAGTGACCAAGAATGGTTATTCCACTGATTTTTTTTTGTAATCAGGCAGATTTCTTTGACTGATACTTGTGAGTTAATTTTAGCCATATAATGCCAGACAGTATAAAGTATTCAAAAAAGAAATTCCTCCATCCAAATTATTCCATGATATATCACAAGAAAACACAATCTTTGAAGAGATGCTAGCCAGTATTATCGGATTATCAACCGTTAATTATTAAATTCTGCGTGTCAGGCGATGTGCTAAATGTAGCGGATACAAACTTTAAAAGTGAAACAGTTCCCATCCGTAAGGAGCTTATATTCCATTGGAGAAATGATAGACACAATTTAGCCATCACAACCGTAAGTGTGGAAAAAAGATGTATCCATTGCTGCAGGTGGAGTGGGCTGATTTTGAATAACAAATTCACCTCCCTTTCAACTTTCAAAAAAAGATTTGTGGGTAAGAGCCAAAAATAAAAGCCAAAGAAGTAGGGAGATATGGAGGCCAAAGAGGTGAACATAATCACAGGTGGGAGGTGTGGTAAAGAGATATGAAAATGAGAAGTTACTGATAAGCCATGAGAATGTCAGAGGATCTGTCAGAGTCTGTACTGTTCCTAGACTGTGATGTCTCCAGAGGAGAACCTAAATGTTCCTATGGTATTATTTGATCAATTTAACTTCCTTGCTTCCCTCGGAGGTTGATATGCCTTAATTTTAGTTTTAAATGAAAACTTTGATTTCTAAGCTGATAACTTCTGATTTTAAAAAAGTGGCCAACATAAGCCCAAATTGTTTGTAATTCTTCACTATTTTTATATGTATAAGTAAAGGGAAGAGAGTGGCACAAGTCCTTCTTTGGAGACAGGAGACTATCACATCAGTTCACCTGGGGGCTCCGAGCTAATTTATAGTCATTTAGGAACCTGAGGAGATTAATATTATACTCTGTACACCTGGCAAGAACCTAAGATCAAGATACTTCTAGAAATGAAATATAAGCAACTGTGAGTCCCTGACTATGAGAGAATGAAATGTGAGCATTTTCAATTCCTTTGTTTCTTGGTGGTAGTTTTTTGGCACCCCCAAATTTAAAAAACACACTCCCATGAAGGGAAAGGGTGTGAGTTGCTTCAAAAGAGAAAGACATGACAATGAAGGGAGGGAGATTTATAAAAGAATTTCTACTTATAGGACGGAAATGGGAGAAAAACAAATTGTCCGAGCATGCTCAAATAGGTCCTCTAGCTCAAGAAATGATTAATCCCTCAACTTACATTATTTACCTACCTCATAATGCTTACATAAAATATATACAAAACAAATTCAATTTTGTTGTGGAGAGGAATTAACAGTTAAGGAGATCAGGAAAGGCCTCATGAAGTAAGTGGTGCTTAAACTAAATTTTGATAAAGATAAGGGCTTGTAAGAGGCAGAATTGAAGGTGTGCCTTTCAGATGGAGAATGGCCAGTGCAAATGTTCTAGAGAAGCAATGTGTATGAAGACCAGAAAGCTGAATTGGACTTTAAAGTGTGTGAAGGGCAATTAGATTAGAGATGGAACTGAGAATTTCAAAAAGATGATATTCAGAGGCAGAGCATACATTCTTATGAATCAGCTTGTAATAATGTAAGGGGTGATGGAGAGGTAAAGGAAAGTAGATGGGGAAAGCAGTAAGGCATGGTCGTGATTTAGGACAGGAAAGAAAATAAATGGAACCTGAATAGGAAAAGGCAATAGTACAAGTTGTGAGACTCATTATTTCAGCAATTTTGGAAATGATTAACGTAATAAATGGGACCAGTCAAGCCACAGTGTTTAGGAATAGGCAAGGATATTCACATGGTGAACTTGCACTCCCATTTCATCCACACAAACCTCATTAACTTCAACTTCTGACTATTTTTTTCCCTTCCCACCTCACCCCTCCACCTGCCTATGATTGCCTAAGGGCAATCTTGGGCTCACCAAAAGAAACTTTCAGTGACAGGAAAGTAATTAGGAGCAAAGAGTTAGTGTTACATCCCTTTACTAAGGTGATCCCAAATCGAATTTGGGATATTTACCCCTCCCCCGCCCCAAGACACATATGCTTTCAATTTTAAATAATATTAATATTATTATGAAACTAGTGTACCATTGCCTAGTGTCAATGGGTTGCTATTATTCCATATTTCATAAAGAAGTATCCAATAACAATCTCATTTCAACTATTAAACAATCAGCACTTGGAACAAAAGGGAATATGTTCCTATTTCTGCTGGAGTTCATCCCTGGGTCTACTGATTGCTTCTATTCACTGGCTCTCTCCTTAATGCTTCATTTCAATTCCTAACTTCTTGAGTTTGAATTATTTCTTTTTTTTAAGATCAGGAAACTTACTGACATCAATCTGTTCCTTACCTTTCAGAATGGTATTTACTACTTTAACTTCTCCCTTTTTTTCCAATTTTCCTTCCACATCCACAATGTTGGCAATGCTTTATTCACCCATTCCCATTCATACCTAGTCCAAAAGAAAAAGACCCTTCAGTTGCCACCTGCTAAACATGTTCAATCTTTGCAATTTCCTCTCAATATAATGCTGACCAGAATTACAACAGTATTCCAAATGTGTTCTCACTGGCTCCCTATTTAATGCCAGAATAACTTACTGCTGATGTACTATGCTCTCCATATTTATACACTCTTGGACTTTGCATTTCACTACTGCCAAATCTTGTGCAGATGGTTTCAATGTAGGCGCTCCAATCCGCCCCAGGTCTCTTTCCTGATCAGTATTCTGCATGGAGCTCTCTTTTCAGACTGTTCTTCCCAAGAGGTTTCTGGCCCCTGTCCTTATGACTTATCAAAGTTCTCCACAAATTCCCTTTCCATCCCAAAATGTGATGCATTGAGATCATTAGAAAGTGGTTTCCCTTCTCCACTATCCCCTTGCATTTGTCATCACCCAAATCACTACATCCTGATTACCCATTTCTAGTTCACTATGCATACCATTGAGTTGGGTCTAATATTATTTCTTGAACACTCACTTTTTCTTCCTCTCTCCACTCGTGATGAGGGTTACTCATCATGTACTTTTTATTTCCCAACTCTAAGTCCAATGTCAATTTAGTGTTTCCCTTTTCTATCTGATATTAAACTTGAAAACGAACTCCATTCACAGTCATGAAAACTCTCAAACACCTGTGGACACTCACTCTACAGGGTTTTGACTCATCTAGAAAAAGGCTACCTTGAAAGTTGAATGCCCCCATTACTCCATTAGAAATAAATGAAGTTATTTATAGGAAGAAGAATTCAAGTCGGGGTTCCCTGATTCCAGCAAGAATACTAAATCAGGAGAACATATTTTACTCAATTTACAAAACATAGATTGGTTTGGTGTTTCAATTCGAAATCAAGCCAAAGACAATTTCAATTTGTGAAGAAGAAAGAGTTCTAACATACATTGAATAGTCTAAATGTCCTTGAGCATTTTGATTAATTATGTGTGAAATAATTAGTAACATGTGGGATATGCTTTCTCACAAACACATGAGTTTAAAAATTAACAGAAAAAGCATTTGACTAAACACATTTTGGGTATTGCTGGGTGCTAGACTTTGGGGATATAATTGGATTGCGGAGGGAATTTGATCACTGATAAGCAGAGGAATCAAATGATTATGCTATCCTTGATTCACATAAGATCATTCTTATACAAAAACCTCAGAGTACCATATATGCTTATTTGTATTATGTGGAGATTAGATAGATAGATATGCTCACATTTATACAGAATTTTAGACGAAGAGATAATATAACACCAATAGGAGATTACTCTGTTTTCTGTAGAACCAGTGAAGTGAAGGTATTTTCTAAATTGCCAGATAAAGAGTGAGGAATAAAGGGCAGGAGTGTAGGAATTGCCATCAAACAAGGAGCTGGGAGGCAGGAGGAAGGGAAAGCCTGGTCTCTAGGTGATATATACATGGGGGGAAGGAAGGGGATTGGGCCATACCAAATTGTTTTTCACCAGTTTACAACTACCCATCTAAATTGTTGGAATAACCTCATAGCTATTATTTCTGACTCCATCATACTACTGTCAAAATAATTACCCCTGCAATTGGATCTGGCAATGTTCTGCTCTAAAAATTTCCAGTGCCTATTGCCTTGAATTAAATTCAGACTTTTCCCCTGAGTATTCTAGATATTCCACAATCAATCAGCACCCCATATTTCCAATTTTATTTCCTAATATTTCCCTCCCTGTAACCTAGAGTTTTTACAGAATTGACCACTCTTTGCTCTCCAAAAAACACTCTGCTTTTTAAAAATTCTCTATGCCTCTTTCATATTATTCCCTTTGCCTGGAAGATCCTCAATGACCCTCTTTGCCGACTTAGTGCACTAAAAGCCAGTTCAAGTACTGCCTCCTCCCTGAAGTCTTTCCAGATCCTTTGAGTCAACCTTCTCTTTGGAATCTCTCTTAGTAGTTGGATTTCCACTTCTCGAGAACTAGCTTTGGAGTCAGCAAGACCTGTTTTGAAGTCCCACCTCTCATACAAACTGACTATGTGGCCCTGAGAAAGTGACTTAGCCTCTCAGTCCTGTAAAGATGTTGCCAATCTGTACTGGTAAAGAGAGTTTCTTCCCTGGGAACTCTCTACAAAATCAGAGATAAAACACATGTATGCATTTGCAGTTATCTATGTATATATTTTAACTCTATGATTATAAGGCCTAGAAAAGATAGAAACCATCCTATTGATCTGGAGCATATCTTACCCAGGCAGAGTACTCTATACACAACAGGTGTTTAATTTAACTACCCAATCAAAACTTTTACCATAAGTAACGTCCTCCTCAGCAGAATAGCACTTCTATACAAGCTAGACATTATTACCATACCTAGGGTTTTGTTTCTTTAAGAAAAGTATTTCAAATTCCTACTCAAAAAAACCACTACAGATATCTCAGACTTCCCTATTGAATCAACCAATTCAGAGGTAGGGAAACCGCAACCTCAAGGCCACATATGGCCTTCTAGGTCCTTGGACAAAGTCTTTTGACCAAATCCAAGTTTTACAGAACAAATCCTTTTATTAAGAGGATTTGTTCTCTGAAGTTTGGATTTGGTCAGAGGACCTATGTAACCTTGAGGTCACAAGTTCCCTACTCTTGAACCAATCAATCAATCAAAGGCATAAACTAGTTATAAACAACCAATCAAAAAAGGAGGGAAGTGTTTTTGAGCTATTGTATGAAAGCAAATGAAGTCACACTAGAAAGGCCTTGTGGATCATTGAAGGAAGTCAGTCATACCCTATATGGGTTAAGTAAAAACAAACCATTTTGGAATCTAATGTTCTAGTGTAAGATCAGTCTAGTGGTGGGGTCATTCTAAATAAGCCCTTGAAAGAGATTTGATTGGGAAGGGAGTGGTGATAGAAAAGAGACCCATTACCCCTTCACCTCCACTTTGGACTAGAGGATGACTGTGAACTTGGATTTGTTATTCATAACTCATTTATGCCTCTGATTGAGTGATTCAATAGAGAAGTCTGAGACCTCTGTAATGACTGCGGCAGGGATTTGGAATTCTTCTCTTAAGCAAACAAAACCCTAGATATATTAATGTCTCAGTCGATATTCCTTAGAAAAACTAACTGATTTTCATTCATTAATTGAAATTGAGGAGATGTTAACTAGTAAAAATTTATATTAGGGGCTCATGATCTGAGATGACAAACCACCTCCCAACCCCACCGAGTTATCATCCCCTTCAAAGTCTGAAGAGAAAAGTAGTCAGCTACTTCTGATTGGTGGATCCTAGACCACCGAAGTGAAAGACAGGGGAATTAGTGCCAGAGCCTAAGTTTGCCTTCATGCATATGTGTGAATATTCATTCACACCTTCATTCAAACTCCCTTTCTTCTTATACATACCCAAACTTCCAACCAAGGTCCTTTATAAATCTTCTGAACCACTCAATCTATGACCCAGAAGAGAAGCAACCTTATGGATTTTGATGTAAAATTAAGAAAGACAGTGGTTTCAGACGAGCTTAGGATTGGTCCCCCAAAAATGGAGAAGAGAATGAGAATTTGGATAAAACATTAAAGACCCTTGGCACTACCTGGGAACACTCCCCAACACTCTATACCTAGAACCAAAGTATTTGGGAAGCAATATATAATGGAGAGAGCATTGAAATTCACACCAGACTTGAATTTGAGTGTCTACCCCACTAATTACTTGCCCTGAGGCCTTGGACAAGTTATTTAGTGGAGTGGTGGGGAAGGGGTTCATTTTCCTCATCTCCAAAATGAGTCTCCTCTGCCAGACAAGGAAGTTGAGATGTGTGTGCGTGTGTGTGTGCGTGTGTGTGTATATGTGTGTAGTAACTTTTCCTGTATCATACAGGCAGTGTGAGATGCAAGATTTATGGCTTTCCAGAGGTATCGTTGCTTTTTCCTCCCTTCCATATCACCTTCCGACTCAAAAATTGCAATAATAAAATCCTATATCTTCCGTTCGCCCTTTAAAGGACTTCCTAATCTGAGCTCACCTACCTTGAGGTACCTTATTTCATATCACTCCCCTTCACATCTCGCCCACCTAACCCCTACCCCATGAAATTACTGGTTTACTTCAAACATGGCAGGAGAGGTACCCCCGATATAAAGCTCTTCCTGCCCCCATAGTCTTTAGTTTGACTCTTGAAGCTCTCTCATCCTTGAAACGATTCTTTTACTTTGCATTACTTACACATATCTATGTTGTATTTCCCTTCCTCCCCCTACCTAGTAGAATGTAAGGTTATTGACCTTTTTATTTCTATCCCTAGTACCTTAGACTATGCCTTGCAAATAGTAGGTGCTTAATATATGTTTGTTGAATTGAAGAGCAGGTGGGTAGTAAGAGAGTTTTGGAGTTTTTTTTTACTCTATGAGGGCTATGGAGGTATTTATCTAATTTGCCTATACATAAAGCTTCCTTCCCATTTTGTCAAGATATACTGGTTTTACTCAGAAAATAAATGCAGAGCTTTGTAAAGTAGGCATGCCAAGACCAAGATACATAGAAGACAACTTATCACATAAAACGATGCTTGGCAAAGATGAGCCAACAAAATCTCTAGCATGGGTATAGCAATCTGTGTCTTCTTCCCCTAATTTCCTCCCTTTAGAAGTTTTATGAAGAAAGTCTGGTGGACTGGAGGAAAAATATTACCCATGTTTTTGGTTAAATTCCATAGACCCAGACGATGATGCTTACCTGGGGCAGAAAGAAACTATACAAAATGCATCTATGATTGCTTTCCCAGGGATGTTTTCAAGGGAATTTCATCTCCTATGCTGTTTCCAAGGCCCTTGATTCAAAAAAACTAGGTAGGTGGTAGAGGATTGGACTCATCCAAGAGTTCTTTAGCAATTTGATAAAAACCTATGGCCCCCTACTCAGAATAATTATTTTGTGGAATTACATGTATACATGTTTCTTTTGTAATATATGTGCATATATATGTACAATATATATTAAAAATATATGTGTATATATCACATATACACATATACATACATATAAATGTATATGTTTATTATATTTATATACATACATAAATACATGTGTTTTTGTAATATATATGCATATATATAGGTATATATGTGTGGTATATGTGTGTCTATACATATATATGATATGTGTGTATAAATACTATTATCCAAATATTTTTTTAAGTTCATGGACCCCAGGTTTAAAAGTCCCTGGAGTAAATTATTTCCACGTTCCCTTCCTGTTTTAAATCTTATGAATTGTGAGGGCTAGGAAAATAGAGCCCTAAATGGTGGGGCTTGTGATAGGTGAAGGAATAAGGAATTAAAAGTGTATATGTGGTAAGAAGGGGTAGGGAAGGGGAGCCAAGCCAGAGAAGTAATCTTAAAACAGAATCTGCTTCACAATTTTGCATAGGACTGGACTTTTTGAGTCTGCACCATTAAAAAAACTTCAATGCCTCTGTTTCAAATCCTACTCTTTTCTGTCTGAAGCCTATAAAGGTCATTTTTATTACAGCTCTCTTTTCCTCATCCCTCTCGGTTCATGAAGATTTAAATTCAGACTTCTGCTATCCTACATTGTCTGGCCCACTCCCTGCCTAGGAAACCCTATGGAACCCAGTAAAAATACAAAGCTTCTTTCAGAGTTGTTCAGTTTGGCAGTGAATCAAATAAGCAAGGGAGGGGTGCTCATGATAAAGAAGGAAAGTGTCCATTCACATTCCTGAGTTGGGAAAAAAGGAAACCTCTTTGACCTGATAATATGGACATAAAAATACAGTAACCAGATCAGATATTTCCATATATTTTTGAAAAGTCCCATGCTAACAAAAATGGCAAATTAGCAAGTATTTCTTAAGAGGCTACAGGGTGGAGCACAGAGAACTAAGACTTTGTAATATATACACTAGACATACCTAACCTCTTTCTCCAAGGAGCTCAGAGGCATTTTCTAGGATCTGAATCACTTTGGTGCCTGGACCCTTTGTCTGTTGGCATGATGTGAAAGCCGAAATAACGATGCTCAGTACTTCAAATGCACTTTGTAGGGTTTTAAATTGCTCCAAAAATAATTCCCTCAAAAGTCCATCCAA
Organism: Potorous gilbertii; assembly: GCA_028658325.1. Lineage (NCBI taxonomy): Eukaryota > Metazoa > Chordata > Mammalia > Diprotodontia > Potoroidae > Potorous > Potorous gilbertii. Next base: position 90,415,245 of record CM053774.1, on the reverse strand, counting down.
TTACACAGTTCTTTCAAACTTCTTGGCTATTCCTCAAGGCAACATGTTTTTAACATCCAGGATCATAGATAAGATCATAGGATTTAGAAATAGAAGCAAGCTGAATGACTACCTAGTCCTACCCTGTCATTTTTACAAATGAGGAAATGAGACCACTATTTAGGCACCTAACTGGCTAGAAAAAATTTGTGATTTATTTTTTTGTCACATTTTTGTTTCTATATTCTCAGTATTTGGGAAAGCTAGGTGGTGTATTGAATAGCGTATTGGACCAAACCCGGTCTCAGATACATACTAGCTTCATGTACTTGAGCAATTCACTTAATAGCTATCTGCCTCAGTTTTTTCAATTGTAAAATGTTGTATGTTGTTTGTCCTTCATTTTCAAAGAGGAACAATGGTATCCCAAGTCCATGAATTGACTTGTACATGAATTAACTTTAAGTGGGGCAGAATTGCACAAAGTCATCGGCCCCACTCTTTCTTCCATAGTCAAGTCCCTTGGCAAGACAAAAGTCAGGATGACTGAAAAGGGACCAGCATACATTGAATGACCTTGGTAGCTTCAATATCTGACCAAGCTTTAATTGCTTCATAGTGCCTACTTCTGCCACCTCCATGGCCATTGAAACAAACTGTTCTTATCCACCCATTGCATGGGGGATAGTCTTCACATGCTTTCAGTAGATTCTCCTATAACTAACTCACTGGCAGGTTTGAGGCCGGTAGGTTGCCCTCACCCTGATGTGGCCCGTCTGCCAAGATGGTTTACCAGGGCATGGCCAATGCATTTTCTATAGCTTCTTAAAGTTACAGGTGAAAGTTGGATGGATGAACAGCCCTAAAAGTCATGGCAACCCCTTATACCATATGTGCTGGTGTAGAAGACCCCATATATTCCAGTCTGTAATATGGGGCTTATACTAATACCCATGGCACAGGATTATTCTGAGAAGTAAATGAGATGATATTTGTAAAGCGCTTAGCACAATACTTGGATATGAGGCACTTAATGAATTCTTCTTTCCTTCCTTCTTCATTTCCAAAGAACAAATTAACAATTAGGTAGTGAATAGAGTGTTGGACCTGGAATCAGGAATATTTTAATTCAAATTCTACCTCAGATATTTACCAGTTCTATGACCCTGGGCAAGTCACTTTCTGAGTCTAAATTGCCTCAACTACAAAATGAAGAGGTCAGATGCAATGGCCTCTAAGGGTTCTTCCAATTCTAATTTGTGATCCTATGACCTTATGACCTCCTTAAACCTCTGCCCAAAGGATATGTTGTCATCATCTGTGATACAGGCAATGAGTAATGAGGATTAACGGGCAAAAAATAGACTGCTCTTTTAGAACTGGATATTTAGGGAGGCAGCGAGGTGGCTCAGTGGATAGAGCACTGGGACTCAAGTCAGGAAGACTCATCTCCCTGATTTCAAATCTGACCTCGGACACTTACTAGCTGTGTGATCCTGATCAAGTCACTTAACCATGTTTGCTTCAATATCCTCATCTGTAAAATAAGCTGAGAAGTAAATGTCAAGCCACTCCAATACATTTTCCAAGAAAACCCCAAATGGGGTCACAAAGCGTCAGATATGACCGAAATGACTGAACGACAAATATGCTCTACCATTCATTTGTGAAAGTTCTCCAAGAACAAAACATTCTCTTGTCTGCTGTCAAAAAAAAATAGCAATAAGAAAGATGACAAAAACTAGTTAAAGTCAATGTATGGGCTGTCCATTTCAGTAATATGAAGTATTCTCTTCCTCCCCAGCCCTCATTTTGTGGTAAACAGACAAGATCAAAACAACTGCACAATCACCTAGAAATCAGTGGCTGAGCTGGGACTGAGCTAATGTTAAGTCTAATGCTTCATTCTCTAGACCATACTGCCCCCCTGTGGGAGTTTTTCTGGGTGAAAAACATCTATTGTATGTTACATTTCAAATACTGTTTAACTACAATTAAGTGTGAGTTTATACAGGATGTCTCTTCCTAAAAACCTGGCTATGAATGGGACCAGTGGTGGAATTGATTGTTTAAAATTATACTTTCTGTTTTGCTTCTTGTTTTGATCTGTTATAACTGGATTTGAAGTAGAAAGTGGTAAAATAATTCAGAAATTGAGTCCATCCTTTAAAAGGCAAAGATTGAAGAAGTAAAATACCCACCAACTAACGTAAAATAATCCAACAACTAATTGTTTTAGTGATAGAGAATGGACCTGTACAAGGAATTTCCAGGTGAGGAAATTCTCTCAATTAATGCAGGTCAAGACCATCTCTGTAATTATAGTCTCAACCAATTGCCTGGGGCATTGAAAGATTCACTGATTTGACCAAGTTCACAGCCAATATCTGTCAGAGGTAGGACTTGAACCCAGGTCTTCCTAACTTCAAGACCAGCTTTCCATCCACTCTCAAAGTCATCCTGTTTTTTTGTTCATGTAAGGTAAGAAAATTATCATTATATATCTCCAATCACTCACTTATTTTGTGTTTAAGGAAAAAATAATTCCAACAGGTTTCTATGATATTTTATTAATTTTTTATTTGATAGAAATCTATTTACTCTCTTTCATGCCCTGACCCCACTAGAAAAAAAATATTCCTTGCAACAAATGTGCATAGTCAAGAAAAACAAATCCTCCCTTTGGCTATGTTCAAAAAATGAATAACTCATTCTGCGTCTTGAATCCATTGCCATTCTTCCAAGAGGTAGATGGCGTGCTTCATCTTTGTTCCTCTGGAATCAGAGATGGTCATTGCATTGCCCAAAGGTCTTACAGCTTTCAAAACTGCTTGGTTTTACAATGCTGTTGTTATTGTATAAATTGCCTTTCTGAAAATTCCTACTTTTATAAAAGAGGTTTTTCCATTTGCTGCCTTCCAAATGGACAACTTTCTTGTTTCTTCTATCATCATTCCATTTGTAGGGTACTGGACTCTGTACTAGGTATCTTCCATCACCATGGCAAATATCTCTTACAAGTCCACATTTTCCTGTTTTATTTTTCACTTGGATGCTGTTCATCAGAAAGGGATCAAATAAAGCTGTTTTTAGATCTTGCAAGTCACCTTGTGTGATTTTGCCATATAAATGGAGGCACATTTTTGGAATCCAGCCTCTAGGATAACAATGGACTCTACTCAATCCAATTCTTTTTCTGATGATAGACAATAAGCACAGAAAGAGCTTAGACACTCTGTACCTTTCAGTCAGTTCTGTAATTGTGAAGATGTAGTCTGCTGCAGAACCCCATATACAAAATCCTACCTGTTCAGTCTCACCGGGAGAAATGCAAGCTCTCCAAATCCATGACAGAATGCTCCAACTCTTTTGAGCTAAGAAAAGTGCATGTTAAAAAAATCCTAGGTTTCACTTGATACCCAATAGATTACAAAAGATGATCCCCAAATTAGCTAATGTTACTGGGTTTATAGGAAGACAGATACATTAATGCAGTCTTGGTGGAGTTGTGAGTTGATCCAACTGTTCTAAAAAACAATTTGGAATTACACTAGAAAAGTCATTAGATTATACATGTCATTGACCTAGTGATGCTACTGCTAAGTACAATGCACTTGGTGGAACCAAGATGGCAGAGAAAAGGAAGAAACTTGCCTGAGCTGTCCCAAATACCCCTCCAAAATCATATCTCATAATAAATTCTGAAAGGGAACAACCCACGAAAGTAGGAATGAAACAATTTTCCAGCCAAAGATAACTTAGAAGGACTATAGGAAAGGTCTGTCTCATCTGACCATGTCTGGGCAAGCCAAAGGAAGCCCACACAGACTGGCAAGCCGGTCAGTGCCAGTTATGAGGCTTCCAGCCCCTGGAGCAATAGACAAGTAGCCAGGCCTAGTGGACCTGGATGCCCTGGCACAACAGGTAAGCCACTAAGTCCAGATACCCCAACGGCAGGCTAGTGGGCAGGCTCTTGGCCTCTGGCATAAGAAGCTTGGGACAGCATCCCCTGTGCCCCAGGAATAGAGCTCAACTTTAAAAGTCATGAAACAGACTGGAAACAAGCAAACAAAAAAAAACTTGACCACAGAATGTTACTATGAGAAAAAGGAAAGTAAAAACACAAACTCAGAAGAGGACAACAATGTCAAAACACCTACATATGAATCATCAAAGAGAAATGTGAATTGGTTTCAGGCCCCAAAAGAACTCATGTCAGAGCTCAAAAGCAGTTTTTAAAAATTAGAGAAGTAGAAGCAAATTTGAGAAAAGAAATGAGAGTTATGCAAGAAAATCATGAAAATATAATAAACAGATTGGTGAAGGAAGCCCAAAAAATGGAAGATGGACAAAAATTCACTGAAGAAAAAACTCCTCAACAAGTAGTATTTGCCAAATGAAGAAGAAGGTGTAAAATTTAACCGAAGAAAATAATTCTTTAAAAATCAGAATTCGGCAAGTGAAAGATAATGACTCCATGAGATATCAAGAATCAATCACCAAAAAGGTAATGAAAAATAGAAGAAAATGTGACTTATCTTGTTAGAAAAACAACTGACCTAGAAAACAGATCCAGGAGAGATAATTTTAAAATTATTGAACTGCCTAAAAGACATGATCAAAAAAATGGGCCTAGATAGTATTTTTCAAGATTTATCCTGATATCCTAGAATCAAAGGATAAAATAGTAATTGAAAGAATCCACTGATCACTTCCTGAAAGAAAGCCCAAAACGAAAATTCCCAGGAATATTATAACCAAATTCCAAAACTCTCAGGTCAAGGAGAAAATACTACAAGTAGTAAGAAAGAAACAATTCAAATTCAAACCACAATCAGGATTACAAAGGACTCAGCAGTGTCTGCATTAAAGGATCAGAGGGCTTGAAATATGATATTCTGGAAGGCAAAGTAGTTTGGATTACAACAAGAATCACTTACCTAGCAAAACTGAACATAATATTTCAGAGGGAAAGATGAACATTCAATAAAATAGAGGACTTTCAAATATTCCCGATAAAAAGACCAACTAACCAGAAAATTTGATTTTCAAATACAAGACTCAAGGGAAGCACAAAAAGGTAAATAGAAATGAGATAACATACGTTATTCAATAAAGTTAAATTGTTTGCATCCCTACATAGGAAGATGATACTTGGAACTCTTAAGAACTCTATCACTATTAGGGTGGTTAAAAGGACTATACATAGAAAGAGGGTGCCTTTGATGGAATGATATAAAAAAAATAAGGAATGAAAAAAGAGAATATATATATGTTCACATTGGAAATTTAACAATTGGCTTGTGATCTGGTCAGACCTGGCTCCAGTACACCCCCTGTAAAGCTATACTGTTTTTAAGAATCAATAATAAAATAATTCAAACACATTTTTAAAGCCCACCTGTTCCCTTCTCCTACCTTCAACAATAATGCTATGAACATATAGTTTTTTCCAAAACAAAATTTGGAGAATTGAAAATGTAGGTATAGGGTCAGTAGTAAAGATTTTTAATTGACTTTTCTTCTGCTTAAGACTGGTGATTTTTTCCCCCCAGTCTTTGGCATGCTACCTGTTTTCAAATATCTTGAGAAGGCTTTCTCAATATTCTCAGAATTAAAACTTCATTAGCATGGACTTTCTCAGTAGGTACTTAATACTTCTGTTTGCAACTGACATTGTGCTGATTGCATCAAGTTTCTGAATACTATAGAATCTTCCTCTTGTTCAAAAATCTCCATGGACTTCCTATTGCTTCTAGGACAAAATATAAACTCCTCTATTTGTAACTTCAAGCCCTTCACAATCTGGCTCCAGCTTCATTATACATTATTCCTCTCATGCAGTCTACAATCCAGACAAACTGGTCTACTTGCTGTAGCTCAGCATTCTTGATATTCTTGTCTCTATGCCTTTACAAAGGTTGTCCTCCATGCCTTGAATACACTCTTTTCTCAACTCCAACTCTCAGAATCCCAAGCTGCCTTTAAATTTCAATTTAATCTCTCTCTATCCTTCTAGAAGGTCCGTTCCCTTCTCCCACTGGTGAATTTCTCTCCTGGGTCTCCATTTTGTACAGGGGGCCAGGTTGACTTTCTGGTATTGTTCCTGGCTTCTGGAATGGACCATCCCCACCTCATGTATCTTCATTTCCCTCAGGTCTTCTCTCCACTCCCTTCAGCTTCCAATAGAATATACTCTTCTTTTTGCTTGTATTTGTTTCTCTAGTACTTAGCACAGTCCCTGGCATATAGTATGCTTGCTTCCTTCATTTCTTCTTCCATCTTGCTCAAGTAATAACATTTATGTGAAGGTTTTCCTGATTCCCTAGTGCCTTGGCACATCATTTATGTGTGTACTCACTGTATCTACTAATAAAAGGTAAGCATCTTGAGGGCAGAGAGTCTCATTTTTTGTCAATATCCCCAGAGTATCATAATACTGTGGCACATACAGTACTTAATACATACTTATTGAAGGAATTAATTCATACTCACTCAAAGGAGCACAGCCTAACTATCCAAATGGCAAAAACCAAATGTCTAAAGTATACTGTACAAATTATGATATATAACTATGAGCAATCCATAAAATTGGTCTATGAGTACTTATATCTTTGTCAGACAAATCTAGACAAAAGAGCCTAGAATAGAGAAGGGATTAAAAAGGACTACATTACTCTTAAAATACTGTACTATATACTTAAGCAACCCAGACTTCAAGGTGGAGCCAAGATGGCAGAGTGACAGGTGGCAATAAAATGTGCCCTTCTCCACAAAACCTTCCTAACAGATCTAGAAAATACACCAGCAGACTGAATTCTGCTGGAGAAATGCAGAAAAGGTCACAGTAAGTCCTTTGTCCTACCTTCTTTGGCACAGGGAGACAGAGAGGAAGGTCTTTGAACACAGGAGGCAGGATCATACCAGGAGCATACTATGAAAAAATCACTCCAGTACCCAAGGAGAGGCTATGCACCAGGGTTAGAGGAGGTCTTGGACCTGTACCTGGGCATCCTTGGACCTACACTGCAGCACTGCAGCATGAACAGGTGAAAACTGGTAGTTTTGTCACTTAACTCAGTCACTTGTCTCAGATTTAGGGCAGAATAAGAAGATTTCTGCATATCGCAGTGGTGTTCCTGAGGAGGGAGTCTCTAGGAGACAAACAGAAAAGAACAAGTTCCGAAGTCAGCAGTCATAGTTTTGGATCATTTTCCTTTGTTTTTCAGTATTTATTCATAGATTCTTGAATTAATTTACTGTATCTGGAAACCATGTTTCCTTTTGTGTTTTTTGTTTTGTTTTTTACCCTTTTCCCTGCTGATTTATCTGCTTATGTTAAAGATCTTCGAGTTTTCTTCTTCCTGAAATCTTTGGTAATTTCAGCCTTTTTACTCCATTACTTTCATTTACTACTCACTTCCTGACTCCTACACTGCTAATTGTGGTTTCCTTGGGGGTTGAATCACAAGGCTTCTCGGTCTCCTTCAATGTTCCTCCCCTAAGTTCACCAACTTAGGTCTTATCTTGAGTGACTTTTAGTTGGTCAGAAATGGCCCCAGCTGAATGTTATAGTTTTCCTCTTAGACTTAGTGGAGTAATGCATACCTCTCTCCCCCATACACTGTGTCCTATCCTGTTGTCCTATCCTACTCCCTCTGTTAATTAGTTCTTTGACCTGGCATTAGCAGTTCAGAGCTTTGCAGCACTGGTGAAGCAGGGTTGTGACTCCTGGCAGGCTTTTGCTCCTGAAACACCACTATGGCTTTGCTGACTGTCATGACCAGGGAAAGTTTATAGGACCTAGAGCCAAGATCTCCACAGTACTGGAAAGAGAGTGGTAGGATCAAGGTTGTGTTGTTAGCCTATGTCATATCCCTGAGTGTAATGTACAAGATGGGGGAGGAGTTATGAATAATCTTAGGTTCATTAATGATCCAGTTTATGCATTTGGGTACCTTCTTTTAGATTCTGAGTATCCTAGACCATGGAGACAGCTAAAGTTGCCATCTCTTTGGCATATAATTTCTGTTTTAGAAAAATCTTGGAGGTTGTGAGATCAAAGAAAATGCCTAGTCCTCCATCTTGTTGCTCACATGACCCAGGAATCAGAAAAAAAAAATTAGAAGGAGAATTAACAGCATAGTACAAGAATTACCTGCTCAGTGGGCCGCTAGGTGGCACAATGGATAGAGCGCTGAGCCTTGACTAAGGAAGACCTGAGTTCAAACATGATTTCAAATACTTACTAGTTGTGTGATCCTGGGCAAGTCACTTAACCCTGTTTGACTCAGTTTCCTCATCTACAAAATGAGCTGGAGAAGGAAATGACAAGCCACTCAAGTATTTTGCCAAGAAAACCCCTTATGAGGTTACAGAGAGTTGGACACAACTGAAATGACTGAACACTAACAACCATCAACTGATCCACAGTGTTCTAGAAGCTAGGTGTTGCAGGGGATAGGGAGGCAGGAAGACCTAAGTTCAAATTCATCCTCAGACACTTACTGGTTGTGTGATCCTGGGCAAGTCACTTACCCTGTTTGCCTTAATTTTCTCATTTGTCAAATGAACTGGAGAAGAAAATAGAAAACCACTCTAGTGTCTTTGCCAAGAAAATGTCAAATGAGGTCACAGTCAGATATGACTGAAATGACTCAGTAACAATCACTCTTCAAGGTCCTTGGTAACTTCTATAGCATAAAAGAGTCTGGAAACCAAAAAGTTTGAAAAGTATTGATTTAGAGTAAGGTTCCTACAATGCATTTCATGTACCAGCCACGGAGGATTTCTGGGAGGACATGATTGATTCAGATTGAGAAGGCACCTATTGGTTGCAGTATGTATGAATGGAGAGATTTCAATGAGATCACAAAAGTACAGCTATTACATCACATTTATCTGGAATAATCTGGAATAATTATCTGGAGTTTTTCATTTTTTACATGTTGTACTTAAAATATATATTGGGAGTTTTAGATTAGAATTGAGATAGAAGTACACCCAAAAAAGTAACAGATCTATTTGGAAAAGCTATCTCCATCATAGAAATCAAATCACCACAATTACACTGGGAGATATTTTTAAAAAGCAACTTTTTTACATATATAGTCAATGGAACAATGCTTGGAATGGTAGTGTTGTGGTGTTGGAGTTTGTTATTTTTTTTTTTTAATTTAATCTGATACTTAGGTCACAAAATAAAATGAGAAGGGAGGAGATTCATTTCTTTTTAGCTTGTTCTCTTTCTAAAAAATATTCTTATCGTGGATAAAAGGCTTTAAACAGTTTCTGGAGATGAAATAGTCATTCATGTGGGGACTTGATGAGTCTCTCAAAAGACTGGCTTCTGGATTTCCAGCCTCTCTGAGGTATCCAAATTCATTATTTGTCCATTTCCTGAATGGTCTCCTTTGAAGTATTCCCGAGATTAATTGTATTATTTGAAATGCCTGGATGTCTGTAAATATTTGTTATTTCCTTGATGTCTGTGATGTTATTTTCTTTTGTATGACCTTGACCTGCAGTACCTAGCTGAGGCAACATATGGACTTACATCCTTTCGTATGCCAGCCCATGCATACGGTCCTTGTTAGATGTTTTTACTGCTTCTTGGTGGGAGAGGAAGCATAACCCACAGTATTGACATTTTGCTGAATCTTTATTTCTATTTTCCCCAAGAGTCTAGTTGTATATAGTGAGAGCTCTCTCTCTCTCTCTCTCTCTCTCTCTCTCTCTCTCTCTCTCTCTCTCTCTTTCACACACACACACACACACACACACACACACACAGGCTTGAGTAACATTTTATTTTTAATGATGGGCAATGAAAGTCCACATGCCATCCATACAAAGAGCACATGATTTCTTCATTATAGTCCCAGCATTGTTACAATGAATACAAAAAAAAGTAATATAAATGATCCTGTGCCTGACATTTGCTTAAGAGTAAACAGAGGCCACAAGACCCACTTGTGATAGAGGAACAGGGAAACTAGTAGGGGGAAGAGAAAGAGGAAAGGAGAGCCGGGGGCTGGGTCTGGGCATTCGCTGGAGCAAATAAGCATAAAAGCTCTATAATCACAAACACAGGCTGAAAAAAGGAAATATGTTGTCTATATGAGAAGAAATCAGAACCAAAAAAAATGAGAAAGTTTTTTATTTGGCCATTCTTGACAAACTACAGGATCTTTAAATTCCTAAATCAACCAGCAAGAAGGTATTTTTGAAGACCTACTCTGTGGCAGGCATTGTGCTAGGAATACAAAGACGAAAGAAAGAGAGCCCTTCTTTACCTCTTCCTAACCTCCTTATTGTGTTCATCCTTTGTTGCCAAAGAAGACCATGCCATCAGAGAAATGATGACATGACTTGCACTTGACTTTGTATTGAGTGAGGGAGGGCTGTGTAGGTCACCAGTCTCACTTCTCCAGAGCTGTCTGAATCCAATGACCAGATATTCCTCAGGATGACTGGAGATGACTCAGGAGGCACTGGGAGATCTTGGACTCTTTAGGCCAAGGTCTTTGCAGGTACTCAGTCAGGGTGAGGCAATGGCCATTCATTGAATAGGCCTGTTTAAGAAGTATCCAGCATGGCCCCTTTAATGAGATGAAGAAAAAGAAAGACATGAGGCTGGGTGGGAAACAGCAAGTTACTATTGATAATCACTGTCCAGCTAGGAGAGTCCAGAGGAGCCCCAAAGGAGTCCTGGTTTCAAAATGCAGTAGGTTTAAGGTTTTGGTAGAGGACAGGACAGGGGACAGGAGGGGAGGGAAGGGGAGGACAGGAGAGGGGAGAAGAGGAGAGGAGAGGTTCCAGAGAAAAAGACATTAGAAAATGTCAAAAAGATGAACTCCAGGCTCACAACCTTGGAGGTATCCTCAACTCTTTCCTCTATCACCCTCCATACTTATTCTATTGCCGAGTCCTGTCAATTCTATCTTAGTGACATCTTTCGAATATGTCCCCTTCTCCCCTCTGACCTTAGCATCATCCCACATCACCTCATGCCTGGACGACTGTAATAGACTGGTGCCTGCTCTCCCTACCTCAAGTGTCTCCCCTCTCCAGAACATTACCCACTCAGCTATCAAAGGGATCGTCCTAGAGCACAGGGACATCCATATTACCTCCCTATTCTATCAACTCCAGTGGCTCCCTATTATCTTCAAGATCAAGTATAAAATCCTCTGTTTAGCTTTCACAATCCTTCATAATCTACTTCAATGTGGAGGAAATAGGGAATTTGTCTGAAATTATTTATCATTGTGTCTTCATAATTTCATTCTTGAACATCTTCCATCCTTCCTATGCTGAGTTCCTCTGAAACATTTTATTCCATGGGACCTTACTGCTTTTCCCAAAGTTTAGGATGATTTGTCCCTATTAAGCTTCATCCTAGGAGATTCAACACAAAGTTCTAGCCTATAAAGATTTTTTGTTTTTTGTCATTCAACATGTCTCCTATCACTCTCAGCTTTTCCACTCTCACCTGTGGAAAAAATCCACAAATTTTAAGAATATATTTCCCTTTCTTCAAATCATTGATAAAACTAGCAGCAAATGGTGAATACAAGATTCCTAGAGCACTCTGTTAGTGACCTCCTCCCAGGTTGTCATCCATCAATGACTACATTTGGAATTCAGATATTTATTCAGTTTCTAATGCATCTAATTTTATTCTTATCTAGTCCACATTTTTCCATATTTTGTAAAAGAATTAGATGAAAAATTATCAAATATTTTGATAAAATCAAATTAACATGTCTCCAACAGTTCCCTGACCACTTTACATTAGATAGTTTCCTATCAAAAAAGGAAATGAGATTTTTCTGGCATCGATAATTCTTAGTGAAGCCAAGCTGGCTCTTAGTGATCATCACTTTCTTTTCTACACATTTTACGCACCCATGACATGCAAAACTACAAAATAAATGATAACCGCTAAATTAGTTGATATTCTCTTGGTCCCAATGTTTTTTGATATTTCCATTTTAGAAGTTCTGAAAGTAGCATCAGATAGGAATTCTCTCCACTTTAAGCAAATCAGAGAAGTTATCATCCAGATTATAATAAATTTCCAGATTTACTCAGACTTCATTTTCAAGATCAGTGATCTCATTTTGATGTTTCCAGCTACATAGATCATATCTGCTCTATACCTTCTCATCCCATGAAGTTTAGATCCACATTTCCCCATCAGTCCCCTAAACAGAAGTTATGCAATTTCTGGAGGTCTTCCCTTTGCTCTAGGGGGAGCAAGTACATCAGACTGTCCATCTGCCTTTGTCTGTCTTTTTCAATATAGAATCAGTAGCATCTTCTCCCATTCCTTCATATTTCACCAGTAATGTCTACAATGCCACTCTAAAGTTTAGAATTTAGAGCTAGAAGGAAGCTTAGAGATAACCTAATCTACTTGGGATGGCATAAGAAAGGAAACTTCAAATGGCTTCTCTGAGAGAGGAAATCAGCAACAGAACTATAACATTCATGCCCAGGATTTCTGGCTCCAAGTATAGGGTTTTGACCTCTAGCCCCCAAATTCTTTTACCTGAGTTGTTGATAATATTCTGCACAGGGCTCGTGTCAATTACGTATCTTTCAATTGCCCTTTGAGGTTTGAGAAGAAGTTGTCATTTTCGTTATTCTAAGACCATGGCCTTCCATGATCCCCAATCTACCATGTCACCAAGAGAATGTGAGTTTTAAAGACACTGGCCTTTGAGAGAGCAGAAAATTAGAATTACTAAACACGTTGCAAGTTTTCCAAAATTCAGAACAGTTTCATACTCTTTACACATTTTGCCCAAGAAAAATTACCAGCCTACAAAATTTAATGGTCTCTTTTAGGCATGCACACATGCACACACACACATACGCCACATACACACACACATATACACACACACACACACACAGCTACAAAACTCTACAGTTCACTCTGGATTCCATTTTCTATCCAAAAAAATAGCACAGTAACTCTAAATAGGGACTCTAATGAAAGTGCATAAATTGTCAATCAACTCAATTGCAGCCTTTTCCAAGAAAAATAGTGGCAACAATGGAATACTGTATAAACTCAGCCTCAAATCCAAAAAGACCTAACTTCAAGTTCCACATGAATGAAGAATGAATGAACGAATGAAAAAGATATTTATTAAGCACTTAGTATGTACAAAGCACTGTGCTAAGTACTGGAAATATAAATAAAAAAGCAAGAAAGTGCCTGCTTTGAAAGATATCCTGTTCTAATTGAGAGGACAATATACAACATGTATGGGAGATTTCAGCAACAGGTCAGATAGATCCAATGATCTTTAGGGTGCAGAGGCAAAGCAGATGGCAACATCTCTTCCTTTATGTCATTTCCCTAATAAAATCATGTCAATTTCTGATGCTAAATCATTGGGCATTGCCAAGGACTTTGATGGCAAGAACTTTATTTTCTGGATCTTCAATAGCACAGGTTGCATGTCCATAAAGGTTGCTACCCAAGGCCATTGGGGAGCACTGGTCTGTCAGCATTGCTATTCCCAAGGCCATTGTCCTGGGCTTTCATTATCATGGTCTGCGGCAAGATGACAGTTAAGGTGGTCAAGGTTGGGGAGAAGGGGTGGTTCAACTTGCCTTGAATATGCTACCTCCTGTTTCTCTCTCATATTGACTGCTTCACCTATGTTGGCTTACCTGCCCTCTGTGTGGAAGATGGTTGTAGTTGGTGGAGATGGCTGACCTTTTGTCTGTAAGAACTGATTCCCTCAGTGATGGCTAGGCTCAAAGCAGAAGTGATGGGGCTCTCTTCCCTGTTCTGTAGGAATCAGTAGATTGATGGAAATCACTAGTACTCACTCCCTGCTTCCCTGATTTGCTTCCCTGGATGATGGCTATGAGGACTGGACCAGATTTGCTTCCCTGGATGATGGCTATGAGGACTGGACCAGAAACAGGATTGGTGGTCTGAAGGATGCTTCTACTACCAAGACTCTTATGCTTGTCCCATTAGGTACATGAGGGCTGTATAACCCTAGGGAAGTCACTTAATCTCTCAATACTCTACTCAACTCTGTAAAACCATAAATTATCAAGAATATAGAAGGAGTATGCTCACCTGGGCATTCCCTACACTAATGAAATCACAGGTTCAGTTTCTATCTCTAATAGGAAAATAGTTAGCCAGAAAAAGGATGCATTTTCCTTGGTGTATCCACTTCAGTTGGTTTCCTTTCTTCTTTTATAATCACCATATACACATATATTGTCCATCTATGTCCCCTCAAAGTTACTGAACAATCAGCAGATATTCATCTGGGTCCTTAAAGACTTAGGGCAAATGTCCATTTACCTGGAGTCCACAGACCCCTCAAATTTCAGAGGGTCCATGAACTTGGATGGAGAAAAAAAATGTGCCTTTATAATTGCTAACCTCAAAATGGAATTTGGCATTTTCTTCATTCATTTAAAAATATTATTATATGAAGGAATTCATACATTTCATCAGACTGCCAAAGGGACACAAGATTAGTACTACTGACTTAGGGGATGAAGGCTAAGGAAATATTGAAAATATTATCCCAAACAAGTACTGGTATCTCAAAGGAATCTCACCACTAAATTTATTCTACCACTATGAACTGAGGAGATTATATTCCATGGACTTTCAGCATGAAGTCACCAGCTGGGCTGCTAAACTTCTGGTAGCCACAAAATGAATCTCAGGAGTAAGGTCTGAAAAAATATTGGGAGCAACATCCTGAGTACAATTTGAATCACCACACACCAAGGAAGTTAACTATGCAAATTAACATGTAACACTCATTTCCCATGCCCCTTCTAAATCAAACCAACTCTTGGAGTATGTTTTAGAGATTTCTGCATAAAATAGAATAATCCTGCTTTCGGCTGGTTCTCCGCTAATCCACACTTTACAAATAATTCTTTGCCTAAAGAAACCTGGTGTGATATATGACAAATAATGTCCATTTCATTTAGGGTGTGATGTCAGGTCCCAGTCCTCCAAATTTTATGGGAGAATGAACTGATTCAACATGAGTAATAAAATAAAGCAATATACTAGCATTTGTTTGATTTACAAATGTATCTCTGGATTAAGACCAAACTATTTAAAATGTTGTTTAAAAATGTCATCTGCCCCATATTTATTACATCCCAGGGACTCATTAACTTTTATAATACAGAGAGTCAAGAAGAAATTCTTTAGAAAAACAGGCTTTGGGGAAACCGATTAAATTGTCTAAAAAAAAGTGAAGTCACCAGTATTCATTAGAAGATCTGAGATTAGATGTTGGTTAATAGCCCTTTTTTCAGGATGATGATGTTAATTGTATGCAATGTGTACAATAATACTGTGATGCCATTTGGCTCACACATAAGATTGTTGTGGTTTCTTGTTAATAATGGCTACACTCCTCTGGAACTGAAGAAAGTTTCTGACACCACTTAAAACACATACACACACACACACACACACCCTAGAAGTCTCTAAGATGTGAATTGATTTGCTATTTATGGAAAGAAAACCAACTTCAATGTGTCCATCTGGTGTTGTTTGGAAGCCCCAATAGATTCTTATACAAATGGTCCAGTCAGCTGACAGCAATCTAATGATCAATCAATTAACACTTTTATTCCACTCTTTGGGGAATCACAGCAAGTCAGAGTCTCTATATTGAATTTTTTAATCTATAGGATTTGGTTAATCTAATGAACCTAAAAACTGCATTTGATTATTTCCACTGGCAATAACAAACATAGCCAATGCTCAAGATCAAGTTCTGGCTGAGTTCACAGCCTGGTTGATGAAGATACAGTTGGAACTTTATGAAAATGAACAGCCCTTTAAAAGACATTTCATTTTCTACATATACAAATGGAAGTATAACATAAAACATACAAGGTGGCTCATTCACAATAGCTTAAATAACTTTTCATTTTCTTTCCACTGTCTGCTAAGAATGTTAGTTGGTCTTCTTTGTGATGGTCACTTCCTGTAACACTAAATAATCCCACAAAGGGGAGGATGTGCATCAAGGCATGACTTTATGACAAAAGGTTTGTAGAGCTAAAAGGCAAGGGACCAGAGGAAGAGCTAAAAGATACAGTTTTTTCTATCTCTATCACAGTTTTTGTTTTCCTGTCTCTGTCACACAGACTAAAGGATAGAACAGTGAAAGCAGAGAGTGAAAGAGAAATGCAGACTTGGAAAAATAGCCCATAATCCAGTCGTAATTGGGCAGATAGTACGATATTTTGCCTTTCTAAATTAAAGAGGTCTCAAAACCTTTAATTGTGCTGAAAACAGGACACCAAAGAACTTTAAAATTGGCACATGGGTAATACTAACTGAATTTCCTCTGAGATAAATTTCTTAGAACATCTGATCATAAGATCATAGGTTTTAAACTTTAAGGGATCAAATATGTCCTCTAGCCCAATATCTTTGTTATATGGATGGGGCCCAGATATGTTGTCATTTTCCCAAGGTCACTCAGGTAGCAAGTGGAAGAGCTGAGATTTGAACTCAAATTTCTTGGTATCATCATGTTCAATATTTTTGTGATTAGATTATGCTGAGTCTATTATAAAGAAAGTTTCACTACCAGAATTTGTGTCATGATGTTGAAAGGGAGCTCACATTTTTATGAGATAAAAAACAATAGGTACAAACAAGATATATTTCCAGTTACATCCAACTCTTCATGACCACTGGAGTGGTTTGCCATTTCCTTCTCCAGCTCATTTTATAGATGAGGAAACTGAGGCAAACAGGCGTAAGTGACTTGCCCAGAGTCACACAGCTAGTACATATCTGATGCCAGATTTGAACTTGGGTCTTTTTGACTACAGGGCTAACACTGTATCCACTACACCACCTAGCTACCCACAAACAGGATACAGACAGGAAAAATTAGAGATCATCTCAGAGGGAAATCACTAGCATTAAGGAGGATATGGAAAGGCTTCTTGTGAAAAGTAGCATTTTAGTTGGTAAAGGAAATCACAGAAGACATTCTGAGCATAGGTGATATCAGGGAAAATGACCAGAGATAGCAGACAGAGCATCCTATTCAAGGAAGAACAAGGAGGATGGTGTCTTTTGATCCTTGAGTAACATGGAGCCAATAGAGTTTATTAAATAGGGAAGTGACATGATCAGACTGTACTTTAAGATCACTTTGATTGCTCAATAGAGGTTGATCTAGATTGAGGAGACACTTGAGGCAGGCAGATCCAACAGCAAGCTACTGCAATAATCTGAGCTTGAGGTAATAAAGGCTTGCACCAAAGCAATGGCAGTGTCAGAGGAGATAAGAGAATGTTTCTGAGAGATGTTACAAAGGTAAAACATCAATAAGCCTTGGCAACAGATTAGATGATGTGGGGGAAGAGTAAGAGTGAGAAGTCAACCGTGACATCTAGATTTTGTACCTGTAAAATTGGAAGGATTTTATTCAACAGTAATAGAGAAGTTAAGAAGAATGAGGGCTTATAAGGGAAAGAGAATGAGTTCAGTTTTGGAAACTTCCAATTTGAAGTATCCAACAGGCAATTGGAGATGTGAAATTGGAGATTACAAGAGAAGCTGGCAATAGACAAGCAGATCTGAGAATCCGCAATATAGAGGTGCAACTGGAATCCATGGGAGCTGATGAGCTCACCAAGAAAAATAGTTTAGAGAGAAGAGGGCTCAGGATAGTAGACCCTCAAAGGTAGACACAATAAATGTTAGTTCATCCCAGTCATGAATGCACTATGTGACTATAAACTACAGAGAACCAAGATATCAGAAGAATCAAATTTGTAAGTGGCCCAAAAGACAAGAGAGAAACACATGGCAATTTTTTTTTACCAAGTAATAACTTGCAGGAAAGGATTGACATAAAGATATCAGGAACCTGAGTACCTATAAAAGAAGGAACACTATGAATTATAGATCAGGGGCTGATCAGCATTGGTGGAGGGAGTTTCCTCCCCAAGAGTTCACAGGTCCACACAAAATCACAAGTCCAGACAAAACAAAATATCCCTCTTATAAGGTTATTATGAGGCTCAGTTGAGATTGTGTATGCATAGTGATTTATAAATGGTAAAGTACTGTGTAAATATAAATACTTATATAATTAATGTGTAAATATAAATATAAATTATGTATTTAATATGTAAATATAATTGTCATCATTACCGTCATTGTGATGGTTGTGGCTGTGGTTGTTGCTGTATGTGGAGGCCACCTTAAAATTGACTCCAACTTGAAAGTTATACGTTATTAAACATAGACTTAGAAACAAATACCCTTCGTGGGGAGGAAAAAAGCTCCAGAGTTCTTATTTCCCTTTAGAAAACGTAAAACATTAAAATAAAGCATAAAGAACTTCAAGCATCATCATATAGGATTTAAAAAAGTAGAAGAGATCTTTAAATTTATTCTTCTGTCCAAAAACAGTACAAAACTTAATTTCCCCCCCAAACCCTGTCCTTACATTTCCCCTCTGACCAACTAAACTAATAGAAAGTATGCATGAAAGCTAAGATGTTTCAGGCTTGTTTATTATTCATCCAAGTCCTGCAGACCAGCAGTGCCTGTATCCAGGGCCAATGCAGGTGGAAGGAGCCCCAGCAAGTGATAACGTGAGGGAGATGGATTTGATTTGAATGGTAATGGACCAAACGTACATCTGATTTCTATCCTTTCATCTCATAGGCTGGTTTATGGAGAACTTGCTATAGAGTTCAGCTTATTAGCCAAATGACATCAAGCCAGGGAGGAAGAATAAAAGATAATGGGAGTTCTGTCCCCCTCAAAAAAAGTCAGATTAAAATATGATGAGAATTATATTCAAAAAGAGCACTGGAGCTAGAGTCAGGAAGACCTAAGTTCAAATCCAGCTTCAGAAACTTACTGCTATGTGTGGCAAATCATTTAACTTCTGTTTGCTTCAATTTTCTCAAAGGGGAGAGTAAAATATTCACATCCCAGGACTGTTGTGATGATGAAATTAATCACTTAACACAGTGCCTGGAGTATATTAGGTGATTAACAAACACTTGCTCCCTTTCTCTCCCCATTGCTGTGTTCCCGTGGCCTGCCTTAGGTGCTGAAAATTCTCCAACAGTGGACTTGAATTTGCCTCGCTAACTAATTTCTTAGATGCCTCCAGAATTTCAAGGATTATGTTTCTTTGTGGTGGTGAGCATCAGTACCAAATAAAACCCCTAGTGACACTTCAGTTCTGCACCTCATTAGAAAGCTGCTGGTGACTGCTTTGCCATCATTTACCATAGTGAAATCTGCCCTCCAGCTACTGTAAATGCTAATGTGCATATCATTTGTTCAATGTGTGGAAACTAATTCTAGAAAAGGAAGGATTTGAGTGCTGAACATGCTGAAAGTTCTTTGTTAATGATCATTCTCAATGCCCTAGTCAACATCTCATTCTCTCCCTCTCTGGTTTCAATTTCTTCATGGGCCCCATGCCCAGTGTGTGTGTATGTATGTACATATGTATGTGCATATAATGCTTGGGTGCATGTGTGCATATACTCATAGATGTATGTGTGTGTATGTCTTACTAGGATGCTTCCTGATGGCATAGAGGTGGTCTTGGATTCTCATAGGCTATTCTAATATCAATATGCACCTGAGGAGGGAGTAATCTTATCAAGGAGAACGTTGATCCTATGACATAAAAAATATATTGGTTATTTGTTTTAATAGTTCCCTAATCATGAATACCTAACAGTCATAATATACTGTGATCATATATTACATAGAAAGGATATTTGATACATAAAATACAAAATATAATATTATATAAATGTCATATATCAAAGTGACACAGAGACACTCTTGGGGGTATTTCTTAGGGGTAGCAAGCATTTTCCCATAGTGTTTAACTTTATCTTATCTGAAAACTGGTGTGGGTGGGAAGGAGGAGAAGGAGGTACTTCTCTGATGGATTTATCATATTTGAAATGCAGGTCAGGCAATAGACTATATGACAAAAATTACCCTCATCTACCTCGAGTATATCTTGATTACAGTTGCATGAAGCTGATTTTACATGGTGTCTCTTCCCTTGGAACCTGAGTCCATGTGGGCAGGGACTGTGGTTTTGCTTTCCTTTGTATCCCTAGAGTTTAGCACATAATGAGCACTTCATAAATGCTTGCTGACTCATCACTAGATGGATCACAAGATAATGAATTTTTAAGTCATAGTAATTCATAGAGACCTTCTACTAAGTTATAGAAAGGTGGGATCTGGGCCAAAAGAGGAAGTACATATATCTGAAGTCACAGATCCTGAAATATTGAAGTCCATATGTATGTATAGCCATATAGCTCTATATGTATGTATATGCCAACATACATGCATACCTATATATGTATATATGCATGTTATCTTAAATACATGCATATTATCTTAAAAGTGAAACTAAGTTACGATAGCATCAAAGGTCTGACAAATCGCCTCAAAGCAAAGAAAATTAAAGAGTTTAAGACAGATTGTCCTATCAATACAAGACTAACAGATAAGGGTTTATCTTCAAAGTTCCAGAAATTAGTGTGTATAGTCAAGTGGACATGGATATTTTCCTTTGGTAGAATGAGTGATTTGGGGGAGGGGGGGTAGAGAACTCCCCAGTAAGGGATCTCTTCTAACAATGCGAATCAGCAACACTTCTGCCATTTACAAGATGACAGAGTTGCTGGGGGCATTGAGATTGCCCAGGGGAAAGGACATGTCACAATTGGAACTTGAACCTGGCACTCTGAGAATCCAAGACTGGTTCTCTATCCACTACCCAATACTGTCTTAAATTTAAAAGAATTGAGAAAAAAGAGATTGAGTGGAGGGAGACACAGCCTTACAAAATATTTGTTTGAGATTGCATGAAGAAATTTTAGTTACACAGTAAAACACGGAAACCAAACTACTGACTCAATTCCAATTTCTCCAAGGATGCCTTGTTTCACCCTATATCATTCACTGGAACGCTGTACCCTTGGGTGAAGGCACGCCTCCAGCAATACTGAATATATTAGTAAGTAAATGCTTTCAGGTTGCTTTAAAAATTTCAAATATCATGGATATCCCGGAAATCAAAGGATCATAGCAATAGATCTAAAAGGGACCTCATCTAGCCTACCTTCTTCATTTCACAGAAGAGACTGAGATCCAAGACTAGAGAATGATGTGCCCAAAGTCACATAGGTGAAAATAATTAGAGGTTAGATCTGAATACAGGTCCTCTGGCTCCAGAGGTCTTTAAAAGAATAAAATACCAAGACTTCCACCAAAACTGCATACAACTATAGGCTCTTTTTTAATCTTGATGTTCAAGGGCAGGCATCACACGGTGTCTTAGGCTAGACATATCATGGCATTCGCACTTCAAAGATCTTTGATTTTCTGTGTCCTCCCTCCAGACATGAAGATCTTGATGCTGCAACACCATAGTAGATGGATGACTTGATGGATAGGTCCTAAAACTTCATCACCTGATGATCACCTCACATAAAACTGATGAGTCTCTCTCAACTGTCACTAACCTGGGTGGAAGAAAACAAATATAAATTTGTTTCGTAAGTCACCAGAAAAGGACATTCATGGAGTATCCCTGCTTTACAAAACTTTTATTGATAGTAATCTGCATAAAAGGGACCTTGCACTTAAATAGATTCCACCATACATCTCCCAGCACGTCTCCTGTGCTTTCTCTAATTAGTAACATGACAGGCATTGATACAATCAGTCCATAAGTGCAACAGTTATTTTGCAGTATCTGATTAATGCTGATATGTATGAGAAAGATAATCTCTCTGCTAGTTGACTAAAACATTTGATTAATTTAATTAACACTTAATATTTATTAACACTGAATGTTTAATTCAAACAAAGGAAGGTAGGAAAAGGACACCCTCAAAGTCCATTAAGCCTTCAATGAAAGCCTGATTTTGGGGGGGTGGGGGGGTATGTTTTAAATTGTATGAAAAATGACAGCATATGAAGTTTACCCTGGTACTAAAAAACATATGTGAAATGGGTTTTGGTTAAAAACATCATTCACTTAATTAGCATTTATCCGTAAGGGTGGCATGAGAGACAGTATAGAAGAATAGATAGAACGCTGGGCTTAAAAGTCAGAAAGACCTGGATTTCAATCCCAGCTCCAAAACATATTAGCTATGTGATTCTGAGCATGTCACATGGCCTCAGTTTCCTCATCTGTAAAATAAGTAAATTAGACAACCTTCTACCTCTAGATCCATAACCTTATTAAGCACCTATTATGTGCCAGTGTCTGTGCTAGGAGCTGAGGGTATTTTCACAAAAGATAAAACAGTCCCTGCTCTCAAGGAACACTGAACCAGAGAAATGTACAAACACAAGTACATGGTCCCGGCAAGGTGTTAGGCGCACTGGTCAGAAAGACTTGGGTCTGAAATAGAAGCTTAATGAGCTCCATTGTAACTTCTGGGCTCAATAAAAATTTTCTTGGCTCTCTTTATTGGACCCTGCTGCCTTTTAGAGATTTATCTCTTCTATGGTGTCTTCCCAGATACTACTGGGCTGGAAAACTAACACAAAATGTCCTTTCTTTGCTTACTTCAGGCCTTTGGAGAGAAACTTTCACATGCTTGCCAAGGGTGAGGGCCACATGACTGCCACTGACTTCAATGACGATCATGCAGTTTGAACCCATCTCAAGGGGTGGATTTTTTTCTCCCATTAAAGCTGAAGTAAGGTATTTATGGTGCATATCCATGAGCACCATGCTCAGTAATACTGCCCTTTCCAACCCCGCCCCCCTTGCACTCCCACACACACACACACACACACACACACACACTTTTTCCTTAATCTTCCTTCATTCAATAGGTAGGTAAGATGTTATTTCTCTCTTAAAATATTCCACCTTGGAATGGGTGGGGAAGAAAAGTGGTTAGGTTACAGCTTAGTTGGCAGGTTTCCAGCTCTCGGGAAGACTAAGGGAATGGTGTCATCGTCCTATTTATTTCCATTCCAAGGGGCCCTTCTCTGTCTCTTGCATTTGAACTTGACCTTGCAGGCTCCCTGGAAGTTTAAAGCATGGAATGCAGCAGGCCAAGCAGAAAATGAACACAATGGCGTCCCTCACAGGCAATGACCTCTTTGCACGTGGGTGCAATTCAAGGCACTAACTTTGATCTGTAAAGGCCCAGCTGCCTTCAAAATTGACTTTCTGAATCCTCCCAGCAGTTCAGTTCTGAAGAGCTTCTGCTCCTAATGGTTCCCAGATTCAAACTTTGGGTTTGACCTAAGGGTTAGGCATTCTCCCTAAAGATCCCCCATCCTTGGAGCAATTTTCCCGCTGTGGTCTAACAGCCCACAGTCTTCAACCAAACTCACAAATGTATTTTAGCTTGTGAGGGCTTTTCCTCAACTGAATCTCCAGGTAAACAGAAGTAGAGTCAAGGCCTCAGCTCTCCAGGAGTTTTTTGCCTTAGTTAAGAACAAATAGATGTTAGCCAGAAAGCCAGACCTGCCTCATAACTGAGATCATCAGAATATGCACTTTCTTAAAAGCCATAATAATTAGAAATTCCATTGGAAAACTCATTCAAAGCCACATGTTTGCTAAGTGGGAAAGGACAAAATTAGTCTGAAAAGACATTTCCAAGCTTTTGAAAGGTCATTACAAACAAGGTTGGGTTGGTTTTTTTAATACTATATAAAAAAAAAATTGGCAGTACCCACTGAAATAAGTTGAAAGACAAAATAAGTTTAAATGTGGGGCCTATAACCAGGGTCCTCATTGGGCTGGTCTCTTTGCCAAAAATAGTCCCAGGGTAGCAACCCTGTTACACTGCCCTCGCCTTTCATGTCTCTGAAGAATTTTCCTCTGATTAACCCTCTCTACTATATCCTGGAGGCAAGGCTCAGAGCTGGGCCTTCTCAGGACTAATGACAGGGTGCTACCCCACAGGCAGGCCCACAGGAAGAGCCAAGCCTCTCTTCCTTGGGAGCCCAGGGGCCACACAGCTTCATTAGGTTCCCACAGTCCTAATGGGAGGCAAGGGTAGCAGCCTGAGCATTCACAAACACAGGCCACATCATAAACAGAGCTGACTTCCTCTCGTTGCTGAAGAAATTGAGATTTTTGGATTTTGAAGGGCAACAGGGTCATAGATTTGGAGCCACATCCAGAGAGAGAACTAATGAACTCTGAATGCATGAAGTATAGGGGTATTTTTTCACTTTTTAAATTTTTTCTGGCTTAATTTTTTTTGTTTTTGCAACATGGTTAATATGGAAATGTTTTGCGTGACTTCACACGTATAATGGAAATCATACTGCTTGCCTTCTCAATGGGTGATGAAGGGGCTGGAGGGAGGGAGAGAATTTGGAGCTCAAAATTTTAAAAAAATACATATAAAAGATTTAAAGCTGGTAGGGACAACAAAGATCAGAGAATACAATCCCTTCATTTTACAGAGAGGGAAACTGAATCCAGTAACGTGAAGGGGCTTGCCCAGAGTCATACAGCTAGTAAGGGTCTCAGATAGATCTTCCTGACTCTATATCATGTACCCAATGTAACTGTGTAATCCTGGAAAGTCACTTATTCTCTAGAAGCCTCAGTTTCCCCATCTGTGAAACATTTTTCAGGTTAGTAAAAGCACTTACCTCCCAGGGTTGTTGTACAGATCAAATAAAATAACATCTGTAAAACACTTAGCACAGTGTGTGACCAATAGTAAACACAATAATGTTTAATAAATGCTAATTTCCTTCCCACCCACCCCCAATCAGCTGTATTACTCTGATGTTCAATATAAAGGTAAAGTTGAATCAATAAACATTTATTAAGTACCTACTATGTGCCAGGTATTGTGTGTGCTAAGTGCTGAAGATACAAAAAAAGAGACAAAAGACAGTCTTTTCCCTCAAAGAGCTCACAGTTTAATGGAAGAGATACCATGCAAACAAACATATGCAAAACAAGATAGATACATAGATATATAGATACATATGTATCTATGTATATGTGTATACATATATATGCATATATGTGTATATATAATTTCCTAGCAGCTTTCTTTGTTAGTGTAAAGGGACCTGGTCAATGGAGCT
Organism: Potorous gilbertii; assembly: GCA_028658325.1. Classification (NCBI taxonomy): domain Eukaryota; kingdom Metazoa; phylum Chordata; class Mammalia; order Diprotodontia; family Potoroidae; genus Potorous; species Potorous gilbertii. The sequence continues at coordinate 90,390,125 of CM053774.1, read as the reverse complement.
CCATCCTCAGAGTATGGTCAGGATACCTGCTCTTCTGAGGGTGTGCAATGGAAAGATCCTGATTGCAAGATCTGGAACATTAATAGACATTGTGTTACTTGTTTCAGTCTGCCTAACCATGTGACAGAAAAAAAAGACTGTCAATCAAAGGTTGAGCCAACCCTGGGTTGCATTGGAAAAACACAAACAAGAAAAGGACCTTCAGCAAGCGAAGTGGCACTATTCTTCCAGGACCAGGAAACAGCGACAGAAGTTCAAAATGCAAGTTGATCTTCCAATCAGAGAAAGCAAGAAGAGCACCTCTATGCCTTCTAGATTATCTTAGGTAGAGCACTTCCAAGAGAACCAAAAATTTTCCTTTTACTATTTTTTTTCAAATGAAGATATACCTTCTCCCCCTCCTACTTCTTTACCCCGCCCCCACTGAGAAGAAAAGAAAAACAATATCATTGTTACAAATATGTGTGGTCGAGCAAAACGCATTCCTATATCCACCATGTCCAAAATAAGCATGTCTCCATCTACATGCTGAGTTCAACATCTCTCTCAGGTGGAGGGCAACATGTTTTATCACAAGTTCTCAGGAATCATGGTTGGCCATTGTGTTGCTCAAAGTTCCTAAGTCTTTCAAAGTTGGAAAACATAGGAATTATCTAACTTTTGTTTTTTAATGTGAAAAAGAACATGGGAATTATAAGCTATGTCAGAAGGCTGGGAGGGGCAAGTACATAGCCAAGAGAAGAAAGTCAGAAAGAATCATTAAATATTTGGAGCTAAGTAATAGATGTAATTCTTCTATCAATCAGAAATTCTTAACCTTTTTTTTTTGTTTGGTTCATGGAAAAGTCTATGGACCCCTTTAAAGAATCATGATTTTAAATGCCTAAAATAAAATACATGGGATGATAAGGGAAATAAATTACAAAGAAATAAAGATTTATATTGTTCTCATCCACGCTCATGGGCTCTTTAGAGCTATCCCCAGTTCCCCTGAAAGGTACATGAACCTACATTCAGAACTTCAGGTGTGGATGATAGAATTGAATTGTCTGAGTAAAAAGCAATTTCTTGTGCTATAAGCAATGATGATGAGAGACCACAGGTGCCAGTACAAGAGAAATTGCTCAGAATTGATCAGAGAAAGGAAAGATAGGCACAAGTAAATAATGAATTTCCGCTGAGAGGTACAACCTGAAATGAACAAATCTTAATATATGCTTTCTCCCTCAAAGCATACACTCAGTAAGTGACAAAGGGGCTTCCTAAACATATGAGATGTGGCAACCACTACCTATGTATATTGATTCACATAAGGATAAATATGACAGGAAATAACCTAGAAAGCATATCAAGGAATCTCAGATAAGAAGATTGGTACCTTATAATTAGCCTTTAAATAGGGATAAAGTGTATCTAACAAGAATTAAAACATATTTCCCTGAGTCCTGAAATTTTGATTAACAGGGCTTCAAAGTCTTCTTTAAAACCTGAGCCCAGGGGGTGGGGGTGGGGTGGAGCCAAGATGGCAGAGTAGAAAGAAGGACAGTCATGCCCTAGCCCATAGCCCTTAAAACATCTGTAAAAAAAAAAATGACTCTAAACAAATTCTAGTGCAGCAGAAGCCACAAAATGAAAGAGTGAAACAGATTTCCAGCCCAAGACAACCTGGAAGGCTGACAGGAAAGGTCTATCACACTTCAGAGCAGAGTGCCATCCAGCATGGACCATGCAGCACAGACAGGACTAGAGTAGGCTTCAGGGCATGAATCATGGGTAGATACTGCAGTTTCCAGATTTCTCAACCCACAAATGCAAAAGAGAGCTTCAAAGGTCAGTAAGAAATGTAGGTAAGAGAGGAGCGCAGTCCAGCCCCAGTCTTGGTCCCAGGACTGTGGCAACTACTGCAGCAGTAGGTCTACTTTTGGAGACCTTGGTCTAAAGACCCTGGGGGAATCAATCAGCTGATTTGGGTCTCAGTCCTGAGTGGCAGGCCTGGGGTGAGGAGGAGCCCTGGCATGGTGGAGCAGGTGGGAGCTGTGGAGAGGGAACCCTACTCCCCATTCTGGGGCAGAAAAGAGTCTTTGGGACAGTATCCCAAAAGAGATCATAAAAATGGGAAAGGGTCCCACATGTACAAAAATACTTACAGCAACTCTCTTTGTGGTGGCCAAAAACTGGAAATCAAGGGGATGTCCATCAATTGGGTAATGGCTGAACAAGTTGTGGCATATAAATGTAGTGAAATACTATTATGCTATAAGAAATAATGAACAAGAAGATTTCAGAGAGGCCTGGAAGGACTTATATGAACTGATACTGAGTGAAAGGAGCAGAACCAGAAGAATGTTGTATACAGCAACAACCACAGTGTGCAAGGAATTTTTCTGGTAGACATAGCCCTTCACAGCAATGCAAGGACCTAAAAAATTCCCAATGGACTCTTGAGGCAAAGAACTATGGAATTGGATTATGAAATGATGCAGACTATTTTTTCTTGTGTTTTGGTTTGGTTTGGTTTGGTTTGGTTTTCTCATGATTTCTCCCATTCATTTTAATTCTTCCATGCAACATGGCTAAGGTGAAAATGTATTTAGTAAGAATGTATATGCAGTGGGGTGGAGCCAAGATGGTGGAGTAACAGCAAGGACTTTCTAGAGCACTCCTGCCAAACCCAGCCAAATATCTGCAAAAAAAAATGGCTCTAAACAAATTGTGGAGCTGCATAACCCACAGAATTATGGAGGGAAGCAAATCTCCAGCCCAAGACAGCCTGCAAGGTCACTGGGAAGTATCTATCATACCACATTGGGAGCAGAGCACAGTCCAGCGTGGGCTGCCCCAGCACAGACAGGACCTGAGCAGGCCTTTGGGAGACTAAATTTCTCACATCTATAGGGGTTTCCAGACTTCCTGACCCCGACAAGGCTGAGGATAAATTGAAAGGTCAGTAGAAAAAGTCTGTGGGACAAGAGCAGGACAGTGGAGTGGTCTGGCCCCAGTTCCAGGGCAGAAGAAAGGGGAGGGGCAGAGAAACTCAAGGAAGTCATAGCAGCAGCAAAGGCAGCTGCCACTGTTTCTGGAGCTCTAGGCCCACAGATTATGGGGAGATGGAATAGCTGACAGTATGCCTCCCACTCCCGTTGGAAGCAGAGAACTACCTTGACAAAGAGCTCAAAAGTCAAGTAAATGACTGGGGAAATGAGCAAAAACAAAAAAAGAATCAAACTACAGAATCTTACTTTGGTGACAAGGGAAAAGCAAAGCATGCAAACAGAAGAAAATAAAGTCAAAGCTCCTCCATCCAAAGCCACCAAGAAAAATATGAATTGGTCTCAGGCCATGGAAGAGCTCAAAAAGGATTTTGAAAATCAAGTAACAGAAGTAGAGCAAAAATTGGGCATAGAAATGAGAGTGATGCAAGAAAATCATGAAAAACAGGTCAACTGATTGCTAAAGGAGACCCAAAAATGCTGAAGAAAATAACACTTTAAAAAACAGACTAACCCAAATGGCACAAGAGATCCAAAAAGTCATTGAGGAGAAGAATGCCCTAAAAAGCAGAGTTGGCCAGAAGGAAAAGGAAATCCAAAAGCTTGCTGAAGAAAATAATTCCTTAAAGATTACAATGGAGCAGATGGAGGCTAATGATTTTACAAAAAATCAAGAAATTATAAAACAAAAATAAGCAAATGAAAAAACAGCAGATAATGTGAAATATCTCATTGGAAAAACAACTGACCTGGAAAATAAATCCAGTAGAGACAATTTAAAAATTATGGGACTACCTAAAAGTCATGATGGAAAAAGAGTCTAGACATCGTCTTTTGTGAAATTATCCAGGAAAACTGCCCTGATATGCTAGAGCCAGAGTGTAAAATAAATATTGAAAGAATCCACTGACCAGATCCTGAAATAGGTCCCAAAAGAAAAATTCCTACGAAATTCCAGAGTTCCCAGGTCAAGGAGAAAATATTGCAAGCAGCCAGAAAGAAATAATTCGAGTACTGTGGAAATACAATCAGCATAACACAAGATATTGCACTTCTACATTAAGGGAACAAAGAGCTTTGAATATGATATTCCAGAAGTCAAAGGAACTAGAATTCAAACCAAGAATCACCCAACAAAACTGAGTATAATATTTCAGGGGGGGAGATGGTCACTCAATGAATTAGAGGACTTTCAAGCATTCTTGATGAAAAGACTGGAACTGAATAGAAAATTTGACTTTCAAACACAAGAATAAAGAGAAGCATGAAAAGGTAAACAGGAAAGAAAAATCATAAGGAACTTACTAAAGATGAATTGTTTACATTCCTACATGGAAAGATACTATTTGTAACTCTTGAGACTTTTCTCAGTATGTGGGTAGTTGTAGGGATTATATACGTATATAGAGAGGGCACAGGGTGAGTTAAACAGGAAGGGATAATATCTAAAAAAATTAAGGAGCAAAAGAGAAATATATTGGGAGGAGAAAGGGAAAAATGGAATGGGGCACATTATCTGTCATAAAAGAGGGACGAAAAAGCTTTTTTTCAATGGAGGGGAAAAGCGGGGAAGTCAGAGGGAAAAAGTGAAGCTTACTCTCATCACATTTGAGTTAAGGAGGGAATAACATGCACACTCAATTTGGTATGAAAATCTATCTTACACTACAAGAAAGTAGGGAAGAAGGGGATAAGTGGGGTGTGGGGGTTGATAGAAGGCAGGGCAAATGGGAGGAGGGACAATTAAAGTAAATACTTTTGGAGAGGGACAAAGTCAAAAGAGAGCATAGAATAAATGGGGGACAGGATAGGATGCAGGGAAATATAGTTAGTCTTTCACAATATGACTTTTATGGAAGCCTTTTGCATAACTACACATGTGTAACCTATTTTGAATTGCTTGCTTTCTCAGTGGAGATGATTGGGGCTAGAGGAAGGGAGAGAAGTTGCAATTCAAAATTTTAAAAAACAAATATTAAAATTTGTTTTTACATACAACTGGGAAATAAGAAATACAGGTAATGGGGTATAGAAATCTATCTTGCCCTACAAGAAAATAGAGGAGATAGGGATAAGGGGAGGGAGGGGCGTGATAGAAGGGATGGCAGATTGGGGAAAAGGGCAATCAGAATGCACAGTGTCTTGGGATGGGGAAAGGGGAGAGAAGGGGAAAAAATTTGGAACTCAAAATCTTGTAGAAAGAAATGTTGAAAATTAAAACTAAATAAATATTTTTTTAAAAAAAAGAATGTATGTGTAGAACTCCTATAAGATGGCACACCATCTTGAGGAGGGAAAGTATTGTGGGGGAGGGGGAAGAAGGGAATCTAAGATTTATGGAAGTGATTGTAGGAAACTGAAAACAATTTTTTTAAAAAAAGAAATAATTCAAGTATTATGGAAATACAATCAGGATAACACAGGATTTAGCAGCTTCTACACTATGGGATCGAAGGACTTGGAATATGATATTCCAGAGGTCAAAGGAGATAGGATTAAAACCAATCACTTACCCAGCAAAACTGAGTATAATACTTAGGGGAAATATGGAATTTCAATGAAAAGCTGGAGGGAGGCATTAGGAGGGGTAAGATAATAGAAGGAACCACAAATTGGGGAAAGAGATAATCAGAACCAAACATTATTGTGGGAGGACAAGTCAGGGAGAGAATGGAATAAATGGAGGGTAGGATAGGACAGAGGGAAATGTGGTTAGTCTTTTGCAACATAACTATTACAGAAGTGTTTTTCATGGCTACACATATTATACTGCTTGTTTTCTCAATGAGGGTGGGTGGGGAGAGAGGAAGGGAGAGAATATGGAACTCAAATAACAAGTGGTAAAAATTGTTTTAGCATGCAACTGGAAAATAAGAGGTACAAGCAATGGTGCATCGAAATCTATTTTGGCCTACAGAAAAATAGAGGGGAGGGGGATGGCAGAAGGAGGGGTAATAGAAGAGAGGACAGAATGGAGGAAGGAGATGGGGAGAGATGGGGAGAAAATTTTGAATTCAAATTCTTCTGGAAGTGAATGTTGAGAAGTGAGAAATAAATAAATAATTTATTTTTAAAAAGGCACTTGAGTCCAAACTGAAAATGGGGGAGTGTGGAGGAGGAGAAAAAAATCCTTCCCACATTTTTTCTTCCAAGAATGATGCCACAAAGAACATCAGATACAGTGCAGCAACAAAAATATATCTCTATTTAAATTTTTTAAAGACTAAGTGTCTCTAACTTTGGCTGAAAGTATAGGGGTTACCTATGAGTCTAGCTCCACTGATTAATATATGAGCCTTGACCAGCTCCATTCTCTAATGTGTACTGGTGTACCCCACCTCAGGCAACACAGTCATACCTTGCCATGGAGATTTTATCATATTAATGCCTAACTAAATGAGGATACTCAATTAGCTTAGCCCAATGAAGCATAGAACTCCTGAGCTTAAGTTAACCACCAGCCTCAACCTCCCCAACACTAGGAGTTATAGGTATAAACCACCATACCTGATTTGAAAATTAATATTTTACAGGATATAATATCCAAGAAAATGATCCATTAGTGCAATCATGACTGAAGATGTATAAAACCAAATGTACAGAGAGACAGAGCCAAGATGGTAGAGAAAAGGCAGTGACTCTCCTGAACTCCTGAGCTCTTCCCAAAAGCCCTTCAAACACCTTTAAATAATAACATAAAATGATTCTTGAAGCAACAGAGCCCACAAAAGGAAGGGGTGAAACTGTTTTCCTGCCAAAGACAACTTAGGAGATCAACAGGAAAGGTCTGTCACACCTGGGGAGAGTGGAGCACAGTCTAGCACAGGTTGCACTAGCACAGACCTAGACCCAGCAAACCAGAAGCAATGGCCTTGTGAGCCATTGAATCAACAATGGCAGTGACAGCTTCCAGAGCTCTCAGCTCACCTACAGTGGGTCAAACAATTGTCAGAAGGAGATTTTAAGAGTCTCTTTGCTAGCACTGAGGCAAGATTCTGTTGATTTGCCCATACTCAGATCCAGTCCTGGCTGCCAGTTATGGGCGAGAAGGAACACTGGCATGCCAGAGATTGGGGCCACAATAGATATGGGACTGCCATCACAGTTCCAGGGCAAAAAAAGAGTGTTTGCAAACACTCACAGACTAAAACCTACGCCAGGCAAGTAGTAAACACACCTCTTCTTAGATCATACCACCTTGGAAGAACTTACAGGCCCCTGGAAGTATCTCTGAAAATAGTTGCACAAAATCCCTGAAGCTTGGGACAGATCATTCTCTACCCTGGAAGCAGAGCCCTATTTTCAAAGTCAAGAAAGAGACTGGAAAAAAATGAATAAACAACAGCAAAAAAAAAAAAATTCTGACCACAGAAAGTTACTATGATGACAAGGAAAATCAAAATACATACTCAGAAGAAGAAAACAAAGTCAAAGTTCCAACATCCAAAGTCTCCAAGAAAAATATGAATTGGTCTCAATCTATAGAAGAACCCAAAAAGCATTTTGAAAATCAAGAAAGAGAGGTAGGAGAAAATTTGGGGACAGAAATGAAAGTGATGCAAGAACAACATGAAAAAAGAATCAATAGTTTGATAAAGGAGACACAAAAAATACTGAAGAAAATAACACCATAAAAAAACAGAATAGGCCATATGGTAAAAGAGGCACAAAAAGTCAATGAGGAAAAGAATGCTGTAAAAGGCAGAATTGACCAAATGAAAACAGAGACACAAAAATTTACTGAAGAAAAAACTCCTTAAAAAGATAGAATTGGCCAAATGGAAAAGGGGGTATAAAAGCTAATTGAAGAAAATAATTCTTCAAAATTAGAATTAAAAAGTGGAAGCTACTAACATTAGGAGAAATAAAGAAATAATAAAACAATACCAAAAGAATGAAAAATAGAAGACAATGCGAAATGTCTCATTGGAAAAACAACTGACCTAGAAAAAAGATCAAAGAGAGATCATGTTAAAAATTATTGGACTACTTGAAAGCCATGACTTAAAAAAGAGCCTAGAAATCATCTTTCAAGAAATTATTGGGTGGCAGATCCAAAATGGTGGAATAGATGAAGAGAATTGCTAGAGCTCTCCCCACTCCCACCCTGTCAAATATCAGTAAAAAAAAAATGAATTCTGGAGGTGCAGAACCTACAGAAAGATGGAGTGAAGCAAATCTCCAGCCCAAGGTAGAAGGTAGCCTGGAAGGTCAATGAGAAGCATCTATGGCATCATACTGGGAGCAAAATGCAGTCCATGGCAAAATGTGCCATGCCAGCACAGATGGGACCTGAGCGGGCATTAGAGTACTGAATCTCTGGCACCTGTCAGTTTCTAGACTCCACAACTCCAAAACTCCAAGGACAAATTGGAAAGTCAGTGGGAAAAACCTGTCTGACTAGCCTGAGAGAGTAGGGTCTGGCCCCACCCTGAGGACAGCAGTGGAGGTGGAGGAGCCTGTGACAGCTACAGCAGCAGCAAGGGTGGCAGTGGTTTCTGGAGTTCTGGGCCCACAGATTGTGGGAAGATTGAGTGGTTGGCAGTACACCACCTCCCTCCTGGAAGCAGAGAACTACCTTGACAAAGAGCTCAGAAGTCAAGTAAATGGCTAGGGAAATTAGCAAAAACCAGAAGAAGAATCAGACTATAGAATCTTACTTTGGTGACAAAGAAGACCAAACTATACAAACAGAAGAAGACAGTAAGGTCAAGGCTCTTACATCTAAAACCTCCAAAAAAAAGTAGGAATTGGTCTCAGGCCACAGAAGACCTCAAAAAGGATTTTGAGAATCAAGTAAGAGAAGCAGAGGAAAATTTGGAAAGATAAATGAGAGTGATACAAGAAAATCATGAAAACTGAGTCAATTGCATGCTAAAGGAGACACAAAAAGTACTGAAGAAAATAACACTTTAAAAAATGGACTAACCCAAATGGCAAAAGAGATCCAAAAAGCTAAGGAGGAGTAGAGTATCTTGAAAAGCACAACTGGTCAGATGGAAAAGGAGATCCAAAAGCTCATTGAAGAAAATAATTCCTTAAAGATTAGAATGGAGCAAGTGGAAGCTAATGATGTTATTAAAAATCACAAAATTAGACTGAGGGCAGAGCCAAGATGGTAGAGTAGAAAGATGCACATATGCTACCTCTTTCCCCACAGCCCATAAAATACCTGTAAAAAATTACTCTCAACAAATTCTAGAGCAGCAGAAACCACAGAACAACAGAGTGTAAGAGATTTTCAGACAAAGGTAACCTGGAAGGCCAAAAGAAAAGGTGTATCCCATAGGACACTGAGCAGAGCAGAGCTCAGCCCTAGCCATGCAGCACCAGGAGGAACAGAACTGGAACAGGCCTCCAGGGCAGAAGTCCCAGAAGGGAGGGTCTCAGATCCCTCAACCCACAAGTGCTGAACAAAGCTTCAAAGGTCAGTAAGGGGACTTTCCCAACTGGGTGAGAAGGAAGCAAGGACCCCCCAGCACTGGCCCCAGGTGCTGGTGGTGGGGGTAGTAGCAGTAGGGCATGTCCATTTGTGAAGCACTGAGCCAAAAAACCCAGGGGAAATTGAGCAGCTAATCTGAATCTCAGCCCTGAGTATGGTCCTGGGGGGAGGAGGAGCACTAGGACCCACCTCTTGACAAAGGATTCAGAAGTCAAGTAACTGACTGGGGAAATGCCCCAAAAATAAGACCACAGAAGGTTACTTTCTCAGTGGACAGGTATTTCCTTCCATTCTTTCAGATGAGGAAGAACAATGCATACTGTCAGACGAAATCAAGGCTTCTGCATCCAGTACCTCCAAAATGAATATGCAACAGGCTCAGGCCATGGAAGACCTTGAAAAGCAAGTCAATACCTTGCTAAAGGAGCCCAAAAAAATGCTGAGGAAAACAACACCTTTAAAAATAGGCTAACTCAATTGGAAAAAGAGGTCTAAAAAGCCAATGAGAAGAAGGCTTTAAAAAGCATAATCATTCAAATGGAAAAGGAGATTCAAAAGCTCACTGAAGAAAATAGTTCTTTAAAAACAAGAGTGGAGTTCATGGAAGCTAATGACCACATGATAAACCAAGAAGTTAAAAAACAAAACGAAAGGAATGAAAAAACAGAAGATAATGTGAAATATCTCATTGGAAAAACAACTGATCTGAAAAATAGATCCAGGAGAGACAATTTAAAAATTTCGGGACTATCTGAAAGCCATAATCAAAAAAAGAGCCTAGAGATTATCTTTCATGAAATTATCAAGGAAAACTGCCCTGATGCTCTAGAATAGGAAGGTAAAATAAATATTGAAAGAATCCACTGATCACCTCCTGAAAGATACCTAAGAGAGAAACTCCTAGGAATATTGTGGTCAAATTTCAAAGTTCCCAGGTCAAGAAGAAAATATTGCAAGCAGTTAGAAAGAAACAATTCAAGTATTGTGGAAATACAATCAGGATAACACAGGATCTGGCAGCTTCTACGTTAAGGAATCAGAGGGCTTGGAATAGGATATTCCAGAAGTCAAAGGAACTGGGATTAAAACCAAGAATTACCTACCCCGCAAAACTGAGTATAATACTTCAGGGGAAAAAAATGGTCATTCAGTGATACAGAGGACTTTCAAGTATTCTTGATTGAAAGACCAGAGCTGAACAGAAATTTTGATTTTCAAACACAATAATCAAGAGAAGCATGAAAAGGTAAACAGGAAAGAGAAATAATAAAGGACTTTCTAAAGCTGAATTGTTTACATTCCTACATGGAAAGATAAGATTTGTAATTCTTGAGACTTTTCTCTGTATTTGGGTAGGTGGAGGAATTATACACACACACACACACACACACACACACACACACACA
>CM053774.1:90356577-90379187 GCA_028658325.1 Potorous gilbertii | reverse complement strand
AGAAAAGTTAGGAGGTGAGAGGGGAAAAGTGAAGCTCACTCTCTTCACATATGTCTTAAGGAGGGAATAACATGCTCACTCAATTTGGTATGAAAATCTAGCTTACACTACAGGAAAGAAGGGGACAAGTGGGATGAGGGGGATGATAGAAGAGAGATCAAATGGGAGAAGGGAGTAATTAGAAGTAAACACTTTTGGGAAAGGACAAGGTCAAATGAGAGAATAGAATAAATGGGGGACAGGGTAGGATGGAGGGAAATATAATTAGTCTTACACAACATGACTATTATGGAAATCTTTGCAAAACGATGCATATATACCCTGTATTGAATTGCTTGCCTTCTCAGTGGGGATGGGTGGGGAGGAAGGAAGGGAGAGAAGTTGGAATTCAAAGTAGCAGAAACGAATGTTGAGAATTGTTATTGCATATAACTGGGAAATAAGAAATACAGGTAATTGGGTATAGAAATCTATCTTGCCCTACAAGAAAGGGGAGGAAATGGGGATAAGGAAAGGGTAGGTGTGATAGAAGGGAGGGCTTATTGAGGGAAGGGGTAATCAAAATGAAAGGTGTTGTGGCATGAGGAGAGGGGAGAGATGGGGAGAAAAACTGAAACTCAAAATTTTGTGGAAATGAATGTTAAAATCTAAACACAAATAAAACTATAAAAAAATCATAAAATTATAAAACAAAACCAAAGGAATGAAAAAAATAGCAGATAACATGAAATATCTCATTGGAAAAAAAACAACTGACCTGGAAAATAGATATGGAAGAGGTCATTTAAAAATTACTGGACTACCTGAAAGTCACAATCAAAAAAAGAGCCTAGACATCATCTTTTAAGAAATTATGAAGGAAAAGTGTCCTAAGGGTAAAATATATATTGAAAGAATCAACCAATCACCTTCCAAAAGAGATTTCAAAAGAATATTGCAGTCAAATTCCAGAACCCCCAAGTCAAGGTGAAAATATTGAAAGTAGCCAGAAAAAAAATTTGAGTATTGTGGAAACACGATTAGGATAACACAAGATCTAGCAGCTTCTATGTTAAGGGATCAGAGGGCTTGGAATATGATATTCCAGAGATAAAAGGAGCTAATATTAAAACTAAGAATCACCTACCCAGCAAAACTGAGTATACAATTTCGGGAGGGGGGGTGTTGGGAATGGTCATTCAATGAAAAAGAGGATGAAAAGAACTGAATAGAAACTTTGACTTTCACACAAGAATCAAGAGAAGGATGAAAAGATAAACAGGAAAGAGAAATCATAAGGGATTTACTAAAGTTGAACTGTTTACATTCCTACATGGAAAGAATATTTGTAACTCTTCAGACTTTTCTCAGTATTAGGGTAGTTGGAGGGATTAAATATATACAGACAAAGGGCATAGGGTGAGTTGAAAATGAAGGAAAGATATCTAAAGAAATAAAATGAAGGGGTGATAGATGAATATATTGGGAGAAGGGAAAAGGGAGAAATAGAGTGGGTTAAATTATCTCTCACTTTAAAGAGGCAAGGAAATGCTTTTTCAGGGGAGGGAAAGAGGAGGTAATTGAGAAGGAAAGAGTGAACCTTTAGTCTCATTGGATTTGGCTTAAGGAAGGAATAACATGGACACTCAACTGAGTATGAAAATCTATCTTACACTACAGGAAAGTAAGGGGGAAAGGAATAAATGGGGGTGGGGATATGATAGAAGGGAGGGGAAATAGGAGAAGGAGTAATTAGTAGTAAACATTTTTGAGGAGGGACAGGGTCAAAAGAGAGAATAGAATAAATGGAAGGGATAGGATAGAATGGAGGAAAATTAGTAAGTATTTCACATCATGACTGTTATGGAAGTGTTTTGCATGACTACATATGTATAACCTATATTGAATTGGTTGCTGTCTCAGGGGAGATGGGTGGGGAGGGAGGGAGGGAGAGAAGTTGGAACTCAAAGTTTTATGTTAAAAATTGTTTTTATATGCAACTGGGAAATAAGACATACTGGCAATGAGGTATAGAATTCTATCTTGTCCTACAAGAAAATAGAGGGGGGTGGGGAGAAGAGAAGAGAGGGGTATGATAGAAGGAAGGGGAGACTGGGGGAAGGGATAATCACAATGCATGCTGTCTTGGGGTTGGCAGAAGGGAGAGATGGGGAGAAAATTTGTAATTCAAAATCTGTGGAAGTGAATATTGAAAACTAAAAATTAATTAATTAATTAATTTAAAAAAGAAGAAATTATCAAAGAAAACTGCCCTGATAATCTAGAACCAGAGGGTAAAATAGTAATAGAAAAAATTCACCGGTCACCTCTTAAAAGTGAGGGAAACTCCCAGGCATATTATAGCCAAATTGCAAGCAGCCAGAAAGAAACAGTTCAAGTATTATGGAGTCACAGGCAGAACAGAACAAGATTTAGCAGCTTCTACATTAAAGAACTGGAGGGCTTAGAATGTGGCATTCTGGAGAGCAAAGGAGTTGAAATTATAGTCAAGAGTCACCTACCCAACACAAAAACTGAGTATAAACTTTCAAGAGAAAAAAAATAAATATTCAATGAAGTAGAGGATTTTCAAGCATTCTTGATGAAAAGACCAGAGCTGAATAGGAAATCTGACTTTCAGGTACAAGACTCAAGAGAAGCACAAAAAGGTAAACAGGAAAGGGAAAATAAAAAGGACTTAGTAAGGTTAAATTTTTTTCATTCCTACATGGAAAGATGGTATTTGTATCTCATAAAAACTTTATCATAAAAAGCTTTTACAATGGAGGGGAAGATGAGGGAGGTGGGGAAAGTGAGTGATCCTTACTCTCATCAGAGTTGACTCACGAGCGAATAACATACACACTCAATTGAGTACAGGAAAGTAGTAGGGGAAGGGGATGAGAGGGGGGTAGGTAACAGAACACAGGGCAGATTGGGGAGGCAGTAGTCAGAACCAAAACACTGTTGAGGAGTGACAGGGTAAAAGGAAAGAGAGAACAGAATAAATTGAAGGGAAAACAGAGTAGGATGGAGGGAAATACATTTAGCAATCATAACTGTGAAAAAAAATTTGGAGCAAGGTTTTTTTTCTGATAAAGGTGTCATTTCTCAAATATATGAAGAACTGAATCCAATTTATAACAAAAAAGGACCCATTCCCCAACTGGTAAAGGATCAAGAGATATGAATAGTTTTCAGATGGAGTAATCAAAGCTATCCATGGTCATATGAGAAGGTTCTCTTAATACGTATTGATTGGAGGAACTCCAATTGAAACAAGTCTGAGGTACTATCTCATATCTATTAGATTCACTAATAGAACAGAAAAGGAGAATGACAAATGTTGGAGGGAATGTGGGAAAAATGAGACATTAATGCATTGTTGATGGAGTTGTGACCTGATTCACTATTCTTGAGAGCAATTTTGAACTATGCCCAAAAGTCTATAAAGCCATGTATATCCTTTGACCTAGCAGTGCTACTGCTAGGTCTGTATTCCAAAAGAGATAAAAACAAAAGGGAAAGGACCTTTATGTATGGGAATATTTATACTAGTTCTTTTCTGATGGCAAGGAGTTGGAAATTAGGACGATGCTCCATTTGGAGAATGACTGAACAAATTGTGCTATGTGATTGTGATGGAAGGCAGAGCAACTAGTCAACTCTTGACTTGCTTTAGTGATGATTTTAAAATTAACTGGAAGAAATGAGGGAAAATGCCACTGTAGCCATGATACTATTGTGCTATAAGAAATGATAAGCAGCATGCTCTCAGAAAAATCTGTGGAAAGACTTGCATGGTTGATGCAAAGTGAAATGTACTGTGTACAAGATAACAGCAACATTCTAAAATGATCAGCTGTGAATGACTTAGCCATTCTCTGCAATACAATGACCCCATGACAAGTGTAAAGGATTTATAATGAAAAATGCTATCCATCCCTGGAAAAACAAATGATGGTGCCTGAATGCAAATTTAAGCATTTTGGTACCTTGTTTTTCTTGAGGTTTTTTGTGGTCTGTATTTTCTTTCACTATATGACTAATATGGAAATATGTTTTTCATGAATGACTACATGTGTATGACTTATATCAAATTGCTTGCCTTTCAATAAGGAGATTTGAGAGGGAGGAGAGAATTTGGAGATCAAAGTTTTAAAAACAAATATTATTTTTTTACATTTAATTGGGGGAAAATAAAATACTAAATAAATTTTAACAGAAAAAAAGAAAAAAACAAATGTACAAAGTTTGGGTAATGAAAAGAAGAACTTGAAATCTCAATTCAGGGGATCAAGCATTAGAATAATAACTGAGAAACAGGATGGAACTCATGACTTGAATAGGATTGAAAGAGTGCAATATATTCAAAAGGAAAAAATGGGTAACAGGGATAGCTCATATGTAGAATTATACATGAGTAAAATATACCCATGTGGAGAAATACAGGGAACAAGGGCATCAACTATGATGTAGTGCATTTGGAATTTAATCAAAGGATGAAGAAACAGAAATGATACCATAGTAGGGATACACTACAAATCCCCCGAAGAGAAAGAGAAAATACTTAAGGAGTTCAAGAAGCACATTACAAACATGACATTTGACACTGCATGAAGGAGCTGGACATGGGGGAGAAAACTTCACCTATCCAGGCATTTGCCACTCACCAGATTCTTTGCCAAAGTCAAAACTAGTCAACTCTTGACTTGCTTTAATGACGATTTTGCTCACTAAAATCAGGTGGAAGAAATGAGGGAAAATGCCACTCTGGCTCTGATTCTGATAAGCAAGGATGAACTGGATGCTAAATAAAAATTATGAAAACCTTGAAGGGGAAGAGGTCTCCCTTATCTTAGAAAAACATAGAGGCAATCTAGACATAATCAGACACACATCCCAGATTTGGGGAAAGGAGATTTCAAAGAGTTCGGACAAAAAATAGGCAGGTTCTCACGATCTAAAATTTGATGGAGAAAGTTAGCAAAAGAGATATAAGAAGTTTCTAACAAATTCAACAGACATAAACACAAACAATTTTATTAGGAATAAAGGGGAGGGGAGACTTTTTTAAAGAGATTAGTGTGCATGCATAGAGATCTATTATCTAACTTAGATTTTAAGAAGACTTTTGTGAAATATGGAAGAAAGATTGAAAAATGAATGCTTTTCTTCCTTAGGGAAGTGGGAAACTATTATGTGTGGAAGGCAGAACATTGCACATAGCATTAGATATAATCATTGCAATCATTTTATTTAACTGTTTTTCCTTGCTAGAGAAAATATCTCATTGGATGAGTAGGGGTATATCCGAAAACGACCATGATATAAAATCAAGATATCAATAAAATGTTAATTTTTAAATTAATTTAATAATTTAATTTATTATTTTATATTTATAGTTTTATTTATATTTAATAATTTAATTAATTCATTAATCATTTTAATTATATTATTAATTATGTTTAGTGATTTAATTAATTCAATAAAATATTAATTTTTAAAAATCAAAGATAGCAGCAAAAGAAATTAAGTGATAATGGAAGACAGCCTCCTAATTTTGCAAAATGGGAATAGGACAAAATCTTTAGACTATCTTAACCTAAATTTCTGTCAGAATTGTAGAATATATTATTTAAAGAAACAGTTTGTGGACATTTAGAAAGTAGTGATTGTCAAAAATGAAGTTGTATGAGAATAGAAATGTCGATTCCTTTTTCTTTGACAAGGTTACTAGATAGGTAGATGAGAATAATGAAAAAAGACATGGTTTACCAAGATTTCAACAAATCAACTCATTTAACAATCTCTCATACTAACCTTGTTGACAAGTTGGAATGCTGTATGCTAGATGATGATAACTAGGTAGATTGGGAACTCTTTGGATGACCAGATCCAAAGAATCAATGGGACAGTATCAGTCTAGCAGAAACTATTTAGTAGAACATTCCAAAAATGTCCTGTTCAACATTTTTATAAATGCTTTGACTAAAAACCAAAGTTTATATCAAACTTATAAGTTAGCACAGATAACCACCGAGTCACAAGCACAAAAGATCTTAACAGGGTAGAACTTTGGGCAAAATTCAGTAAGACGAAATTTAATGGGGGTACATGTGAAAAACTACATTTGAGTTCAAAAACCAAATTTCACAAGCACAGAAGGTATGGGGGAAGGTACGTCTAGACAACATTTCCTGTGAAAAACATCTGAGGATAATTTAATACACTAGAAACTCAAAATGAGTTAATGTGATGAGGCAAACAAAAAAACTAATGCAACCATTGTTGAAAGACACGGTGCTCTGAACAAAGGAGGTCATAATCCCAGTGTCCCCTTGCTTTGGTGAGATTACATCTGGACTGTTTTGTTCAGTTCTGGGTGCCACATTTTAGAAAGGACAGTGAAGCTGAAACATGTGCAATATAAAGTAACCAATATGATGAGGAGACTAGTGACAAAAATCTGTTGATGAAACGAAGGACATTTAGCCTGAAGAACAGTAGATCCATGATCCCAATTGTCTTCAAGTATTTGAAGAACTTAGACTTGGTTCTGACTGTTAAAATTTTAAAAATTAAAAAAAAATTTAAAATAGTAAATAAAATGTTAATTTAAATTTAATTAAATTCTGGCTTAAATTATTAATTCTGGTTAAATTCCATGTGGAATGTGGATTGGATTAGACAAATTCTTCTACAAGAAGCCTTCCCTGGTGTCCTACCTCCACTGTGACCAATCACTATCTCCTGTCCTATTATAGTGCTTTCATTCTGAGATTAATCTCAGTATTGGCTTTATGTATCTTTCTTGTTGTACATAATTGTCTCCCTCATTAGACTGTGAGTTCCTTGAGAATAGGGACTGGTTTTTGCCTTTCATTGTATCTCCAGTGCTTAGCACGGTACCTAGAACACAGTAAGTGCACAATAAAGGCTCATTGATTTGATTTTCTTGACCTCATTAAAGGAGCCATGCCCTTGCATTGGCATGGCTACTTCTTAAACAGGCCTATTCAATAAATGGGTGTTGCCTCACTCTAAGTGAGTACCTGCAAAGACCTTGGCCTAAAGGGCTCAAGGTCTCCCAGTGCATCCTGGGTCATCTTCAGTCTTCCTGATGAATATCTGGTCACTGGATTCAGATGGCTCTGGGGAACAAGTGAGGCTGGTGACCTGCACAGCCCTCCCTCCCTCAAAACAAATTCAAGTGCAAGTCATGTCATTATATCTCTGATGGTATGGTCTGTATCTCTAGCACTTAGCACAGCATCTAGAACACAGTAAGTGCATAATAAAGGCTCATTGATTTGATTTGTCAGTGTTAAGATTTTGTGATTCTCTGACTTTCTTCATTTTCTGCTTCCTCAACACTGATGCCATGCTGCTGACATAGGCTATTTAATATTTGTGGAATAGCTGTTTGTTGAATTTAAATATAAAACCCAATCAAAATTAAGATGCTTAGACTTCTTGGGGCATGTGTGTCCTTGGCTGTTTTGTTTACTCTTGAAAAAATGTGACTTAAAAAAATGTGGCATCGCATCTTTTTCCCCCTCAAAGGGTTTTAAATGCTTGTTTTAAAAGGTCTCTTTGAAATCAAATAGCTCTTTAAAAGTGGTATTTGGATGATTTGAGTATAAATGAATGGAAAGCATATGGATCAAGTCACACATGGTTTTAAAGAATTACAGGCAAAAAGTGTCTGACAAGACACATTTAGACTTTTCCCAAATTCAAAATGTTTGAAAAAGCGATACAAAACAGGCTTTACCACAGATGAATTTACCCACTTCTAACTGAAACATCAATGGAAGGAGAGCCATGTTTCTGCATGGCTCTAAGTGACCAAAATGGAAAACTTGCCCTCCTACACCTCCTCTTGCCATCACACGAAGGGAATGTTTATCTCGGCAAAAAGTAAGAGTCTCATTTATTTCACTTTTATAGACTTCTGGTTTAAGCTATTCATACACATGGCACAATTCTGGGAAAGTAATTCCATGCTGAGCAAAGGGATCTGGGAGCATTCCTTGAGGGCTGGACAGGGCTTTTACTTAAGGAGAAAAAAATAAATACTGTATTTCTTCTTCATGATGTGAGATTAATTTACCACGATTGTTCTTCGACTATATCATCAATGAATTAATTTGATACATACAAGGGACCTGAGGTCATGGTGGTTTTGATGTTAGATTTTGATCCTTCTCAGCAGGACTAGTGGTGCATGAAGAATACAACATAGCCGTTCTCATTTTTCCTTGAGGGATTATGTTTTTATTTTTTCAGACTGGCAACAAAGCACCAGAGTTGAATGCATCAAAATTGCACTCCCCCTAACCAGATTCAGATTCCATAGGAGATTATTGGAGGAAGGAAAAGAGAGAAAGAAATGAAGGTAACATGATGAATGAGTCCCACTGATCGAAAAGGGATTCCAAACTGTTGGAAATACCTGTGACATCTCCCTAGATACCTGATTGATGCACATTTTCCAAAGAGACCCAGCATTTTCTCCTGCTTCTTTTCTAAATTACTGTATCAACATGGTGTAGCATGGTGGGGGGGGGGGGGAACACTGGATTTGGAGAAGAATAGAAGTTCTGTCCTGGCTCTGTCACTCCCTATGTGGCCTTCATCTCTGGGACCCAGTTTCCTCATCCATAAAATGAGGAGATTGGAATGGATGACCTCAGAACCAAAGTCTATGAACCTTTGAAGTCGAACAATTGGTTATAAACAAAGCATCCAACTGTGTTTATTGAAGAGACTCCTCCATTACACTTTCTTGAAATTTGAGGATAGGGAGAAAGTAAATTTAGGGAATTTTTGATAAGGGAACACATGACACTATTTAACTGCCAACATTAAAAATGAAACATTCTTCAGTGGCTTAATAAAGAAATCGTTATGGCCAGAGTCTTTACGTAGGGTAAGTGATTATAGGTCTTTCCCTCAAAGTTACTAAGACATATAGAAGGCAGCTAGAAGGCCCAGTAGAGCACCAGGCCTGGAGTCAAGAAGACCTGAATTAAAATCTGACATCAAACACTGTTAGCTGTATGACCCTGGGCAAGACTCTTACTCTTGTTTGTCTCAGTTTCCTCATCTATAAAATGAGCTGGACAAGGAAATGGCAACACAGTCCAGGTTCTTTGCCAAGAAAACCCCCAATGGAGTCACAAAGAGTCCAACACAACTGAAAAGAGCAAACAACAGCAAAACATTTACATAGCACCTCAAGGTTTGATAGAGCACTCTACAGGCTATCTCATTTCATCTTCTCAACCACTCTGGGAAGTAAGTACTGCTTCGGTTCCCTTTTTACAGATAAAGAAACCAAGGCTGAGAAAGGTCAAGTAACTTTGCCCCAGATTATGCAGCTAGTTAGTGTCTGGGACAGGATTTTCGTGGTGACTCCAAGTTCAGTGTTCTTGTACTAGACATCTCTCTTGAGCATCCTCGGAAACTGTTAAGCGCTTAAGAGCACCTTGAATAGGAACTTTTATTTGTAGACTTGCTATGGGAAGTTGTTTATCCCTAACAAGAAGGTGACTAGAGGTTGCATAGGAAACCCTGTCTTGGGTTGCTTCATAGCAAACAACAGGGCTCCTTACCCAGAATGTCCAAGAAATGACCACACAAATATGGGGGGATTTGAGGGGATGGAGAGTGGGAAAGATCTAAATTCCAATAAAGAATATTTCAGTGATATAATTGAGGAGGTTCAGAACTACAGAATTGCCATAAAAATAGCTTGCCTCACTTCAATCTTAATCCAACCTTCAAGACATCAAGGTTATTTCAAAGGATATGAGAATATTTTATTTTTTGTTTGTCTCCTTTTCATGGCTTTCAGAAAGATAGTACTCATGGTAAAGGAGAACCAAAGCCAGCTTGGGTTCTTCTAACATAGAAACTTTAGCAAGATTCAGGCTTCCAGGCAGGTGAGCAATTTCGTCATCCCATTCAACGCTCCAAAAATCATTGCTTTTCTACAAGAGACGAAAGGTCACCAAGCCCTACAGAACTTGAAAGTAAAGGAAGGTGTGAAAATCTAAGCGGGCTGTGAACCAAACCCAAGTCATAAATTTCACTACTTTTTGCATGAGGTAGTCTCCTAGTTCAGTGACACTTTTCACATTCCCCTTCTATGTTAGGGTTATTGGTCGTGAAACTCTCTTGATAGGTACCAAAGTGAAACGGAAAGCTCACTTCCTTTCTAACCTCACTTCTTGGGCTGGATGGAGATGACATCATAGGGTACTGTCACCATAAAAGGGCAGAATAAAGCAAAGAGGCTTTACAGAAACAAGAATCGGAGGTAGGACTTGGGGATCCCACTTCCCATAGTCCCATCAATAGGAATAAAATTAATACTTGCTAATCAGTCCAACATTGCATTGCCTTAAGCACTACAGGTGCCCAAAGTGGATGAAATTCAGAAATCACCCAGGCTTTCCAAGCCTGCAGGTTTTCTGCTCATAATCTATAATGCTCCTGGCTATAAGTTGTTCCTTCCTAGTAAGTGCATACCATGATTTCAAGGGCTATTCTGATTCATTAATACCAGCTGTTCAACAGAGCCTCAAGGTATCAGAAGAAATATGCAGAGATGTTTTGGCCATATGGTTTGTTAAAAGCTGATGGAGTCCTTTCATGTAAGGTTAGGCTGTCCAAGTACAAGGCAGACATCCAGGGATCAAGGCGTATTGCAGAGCAAGAGGTCTTTTTCCCCCTATTACCTTTGAATAATGACCTTCTTTGTACCAGAGTAGTGAGAGTTCCTGAAAAATCTCAGGGTTGCCACCACAAAGCTATAAGCTATGTTCCAAAAATCACTCCTAATTATGTCCATTTCACTTTTAAAAAGAGAATTTTTTGCTCATGTGAAATTCCTTGAAACAAAGCTAAAAATAATAGCTAACATTTCTTCAGTGCTTACCATGTGCCAGGCATTGTGCTAAGTGCTTTACAACTCTTACCACATTTGAGTCTCACGACACTGGGAGGTGTATGTTGTTATTATGTCCATTTCACAGACAGAAAAACTGAGGCAAACAGAAATTAAGTGACTTTCCCAGGGTAATGCAGCTAGTAAGTGTTTGAGGCTATGGTAAAGTCAGGTCTTTCTAATTCCAGGCAGAGCATTTTTATATACTAAGCCACCTATGATGCAGAGTGGGAACACGTGGGTTCAGATTCCATCTCTGATACTTACTGTGTTACCTTGGATGTGTCAATTAATCTTCATGAGCCCCCTTTTCCTCATCAGTAAAATGGGGGAAGAGGGAAAAGAGAAAAGAGAATGAAGATCTCTAAGCTTCATTCCAGTTCTGGATCTAGGATCCTATGAAAAAGATATTAAGCTGGTAAGAGATCACTTGCATGTATTTATAGTTCTTCACACACACACACACACCAGATTCTTTTAAAACAATGCAGTATGTGTTATCTAGAATTCCTATTTAAGTATGAGAAAATTCAGACTGATTTGTCCACCTGGTCCTTTCTCATCTCTAAAATCACGTTGTTCTGAGATCAAGTAGGGCATCTGGGTGACATAGTGGATAAAGTGCAGGCCTTGCAATCAGGAGGACCTAGTTCAAATCTAGTCTCAGATATTATTAGCTGTGTGACCCTAGGCAAGTCACTTCACCCTGTTTGCCTCGGTATCTTCAGCTATAAAAAGAGCTAGAAAAGGAAATGGCAAACCACCACAGTATCTCCACTAAGAAAACCCCAAATAGGATCATAAAGAGTCAGACATAAAAATGACTAACCAACAAGTACAACTTGATGTCAAGTAGTACAAGTATTAAGAGTGGTTTTGATGGTCAAACACCTAATGGGAATAGCTCAGGATGGTAGTTCCAAAGGGGCACAAGATCCTCCCCTTCACAAAATTCTCTTCTTTACCCCCATTATAGAAGTCATCATCACTAATAACAAAGAAAAACAACAGCCACTGCTTCCCAAGAGAAGGACCTGGAATCCGTGCTTTGGTGTGCTAGTAAATGTTTAATAATTGACTTTTGGGGAAGAGGGGGAAGCAAATAAAGGACTCATTTTTTAGTTTAATATGCATTAACATGTTCTCCATCTCTTTCATAAATCTAGGCAATTAACAAAACAGAAAATCAAACCTTGACTTGTAGCTTGCCAATTTGTGAGATGAAAATATTCCCACTAAAATTTTTACCTGGCTCTCTCAATCCTCATCAAGCTGGTTCCAGCACATCTCCTGCTCATTCCTGAGAATGGGTGTTTGTTTGCACATGCTTAGACCATTGGTCCAAGCTCATGGGCATGGCAAGTACAGAGTGAATGAAGCAGAGATGAATCACATTTCTAGCATAACAGTTATTTTCTTCTTTGAATCCATGAATAGCAGAGAGAAGACACATCCACAACCACTTGGCACCAAACAAACTCTAGCCACAGAAGAAGATTGCCATTGACCACATGAAGCAGAATCTGTCATTGAATTCAGTTTCCTAGTCAAAAAACCACCCAATTAGGATCTAGTTAATGAAGTTGTTTTGTTTTGTTTTGTTTTTAAGATCTAAACAGAGCAACAGATGACTATTCAATTCAATCCCACATGCATCCATTAGGTGCTCTGGGGATACAAAGACAAGTAAAGGGCTAACAAAGTGATAAGAATCGACTCCCATGGCTTCCTCTCTCTTCTCTATGCAAACAACTACTCCATCCGTATCTCCAGCCCTGACCTTTCTCATCATCTCCAGACTGGCATCTTTAATTCCTTACTCCCCTTCACATTTAACATCCCAGTCAAACTAGCCTCCTTGCTGTTCCTACTAAACAATGATCCACTTCCTGATGCTGGGTTCCGTATAGGTTCTTCCCCAGCAAAAATGTTCTCCCACACACTTTCACATTTCTTCCCTTGCCTCTTGGAATCTCTAGCTCCTTTCAGGGACTGACTCAGATGCCACTGCTTAAATAAAGGCCCTTCCTGATTCCACCCACCCACCCTTCCCACACACAAGTTGTTAGTATCTTCCTCTTACCCTTCTCCCAAATTTTGTGTATTATCTTTTTCATATTGTTTCCTCCCAGTCGAATATAAGCTCCCTGAAGGTGATGGCTGTTTTTGGTTTTGTATCCCTAGAGCATAATAGTACATAGTCCATTGGTCTGGTACATAATAGATGCTTAATAAACTATTGTTGAACCCAACTCCAGGTCTCCTACCATCTGGCCTCTTATTTATAGGTTTTTCTCATATATTCCCTTTTAACATACTCTATAGTCCAGCTAGTTAAATAAGCGGCTGAACTTTAATAATCTCTCAATGCTTTCCGGCTTCCATGGTTTTGCTTGATAGGTTCCCTATTCTTAGAAAGCCCTCCTTACCCTTAAAATCCAATCCAAATGTGATTACCTTCAGGAACATTGCTCTAAACCCTCATCTCAGAATTATAAAGACCTCCAGCATTGCCTTGGACCTCCCATTACACTTTATTTATACCTCCTACCAGGGGTGGGGAACCTGCTGCCTTGAGGCCACATGGGGCTTTCTAGGTCCTTGGGTGTGGTTCATTAATGGGATTTGTTCCATGAAGTTTGGATTCAGTCAAAGGGCTGCACTTGAGGACCTAGAGGGCCCTCAAGTTCCTCACCACTGTGACCTTGACATTCTTGTGCCCTTTTTATTAGTTATTTGAGTTACTAGATTATAAGCTTCATAAGAGCAAGAACCCATTTTATTTAAATTTTTTATCTCCCTAAGCAGTTAGCAGCACAGATACCATATAATAGTCAATGAATATCAAATTATTAATGAAGTGAAAATAATAAACTTATTTACTTCTGGAGCCTGAATTTAAACGCCATTTAACTCTAGCAGATTCATTTACAACCTTTACAACAAAGTAGGATCACTTACAAAGAAGACCTGAAATGTATTCCCTCTGACAGCACAGACACTATGTTCACCTTCCAATACGTCTGCTGCCAAGTTATTTGCAGAATAGCTAACTGAGAACTTAAGCAGTTGGTGTCAGCTGAAACTCGTAGATATCAAACCAAATAAATTAATCAGAGACACATTGGAGTAAAAGGTCAAATGATGCACCCTTCCTAACCGATGGGCAAACACCAGTGAAAGAAAGGTTGCATCATGTCCACCCAAAAAGCACAGAGTAAGCACTCAGAAAGCCTTTGCTGATGGATAGTGTTTTAGCACAAGAGGGAATCTGAGTCTGAATCTCAAAAGAAAAAAATTAATCTTAAGTGGAATGGGGGAGAAGGTACAGCTGCAGTCAGAAATCCAAAGAAAAGTTTTGTTTTATGATGTGTGCACCTATGTAGAAAAGACCATTGGAAGCACATTGACTTTCTCAATCACACAGAGACAAAAGCATTTGGGATCAAAGAATCAACATGGAAGATACCTTGGAAGTCATCTAAGCCAATCTCATCATTTTTTTATTATTTAAATTGATGCATTTATTTCTACAAGCATTCATTTCTCCTTCCCACTGTACCCTCTTCATGGAACAACTTAAAGAAGAAAAAGAAAACCCTCCTAACAATATGTCTAATTCAGCATAACAAACTCTCATATTGCCCATGTCCAAATATATTTGTATCATTTTACATTTTAAGTCCATCAGTTCTTGGCAGGAGCCAACCCCCTCAATTTTACAGTTAAGGAAACCGAGGTCCAAAAAGAAACAAATGGTTCACCCACAAGGCAGAGCTGCTGAATTCCAGAGTTAGTATTCATTCTACTAAACCAAGAGAAAAATCATCCCCCTCAAAAAGCCACTTCTTTGTATAAGTAGAATGTAACTCCTTGAGGTCAGGGATGAGGTTGGGTTTTGGTGTTTGTTTTGGGGGGTTTTTGTAGGGGGGCTTATCTTTTTATTCTAGTACCAGAACTGGTGTCTTATACATAGTATATGTGTTTACTAGATTGAACTGACTTGAATTCTAGTTCAAAAGCCACCTGAGTGATGCTAAAGGGGGGGGGGTCACTAAGTCACAGACTCTGGGCATTTTGACTGACTATCCCCCATGCCTAGAATTCTCTACCTAATTCATCAGAGCATCTTAGGGGCAAGGACTATCATTTGGCTCTTTCTGAGTCTCCAGCTTCTCAAGGTGCCTGGCACATAGTAGGTGCTTAATAAATTTTTATTGACTGATTGCTTCTCATCATCATCTCCTGGCTGACCTGACTTCCTTTAAACCATGGTTGAACTCTCACCCCCTATAAGAAGCCTTTCCTGATCCTTTATAACGCTCATCATTGCTCTCTGTTGATTACCACCAATTTATCCTGTGTATACTTCGTTTGTACATGACTGCTTACATTTCTTCTCCTTTATTAGATTAAATTTCTTGAGATCAGAAATGGATTTTTTTTTTGATTTTTTTTTTTTGCTTTACCTTGTATCCCTGGTGCTTAACACAGTGCCTGGTACATTATAAGTAATTAATAAATGTTTTTTGATTGACTAATGGTCACCAAGTCTCCCTGAATCTTTCAGGTCAGTTGAGACTCCTCTTAACCATTGCAGAGAATCTGTTTCCCTTGGCTAATTGTTGAGCACCAAGGTTGTAAATTCAAAGTTCTTTATGGACAAAGCAGGGGCCAGAGAAGGAAAGAATCTGCTTTTGTATTTTCCACTGGCTTAGCTTAAGAGGCTTGTTCACTCTACAAGTTAGCCTTCTCCAGAAGCATCTGATGATTTGTCAGGAGCTAAACTCTATTTTATATTGTCTAGCTCAGGATTCTGCCTCCGCTCTTCAGCTGAAGGGAGGGGTTGACCAGTGAATGCACTAACACTGGATTCTGCCTAAACATAAAACTAATTTGAACCATGATTTCACAGACCAGCGTCTAATGGAGGAAAAGGAATGAAGAGTAGGGCTCAAATTCAAAACAGGCTTTGGAAAAGCTTAAACAGTCATAAAAATTAATTTCTCTAACCATAGGTCCTAAAAGAAAAAGCTTTTTGTCAATCACATTCCTCCAGTGGTAACTGGTCTCAGGTCACCAGTGATGATGTAGGGAGGCTTGTGCAAAGGAAAGACCAGTAATCTCCATTTGGGCTTTGGGAGGCCCAGGCAAGCATGTTGCTCTGATTGGAAAGGATATTATGCAGAATTCTGAAAGATTTGCCTGACAGAGTATCATTAAGATAAATAAAGTGGAAGAGAATAAGGATCCGGTCTGTTGGCTCACATCCATAAAAAAGGTTGCTTTTCATTATAGTTCCCCTTTGTTCCTCATGGAAGTCAGGATATATGTGGAAGTTATATGTATCTCTACATGGGAGAGCTTCTTCTAGGGAATACATGGAGAGGACCCTAACCAAATGCATGTAGAACAAACCTTTGTCAGGTATGCAGGTATATATTATATGCCTGAACTAAGAGGTTACTTGGGATCACATCTTTTCAAATGTTTGGAGAGTCATACATTCTGTCAGTCAGACAATCTAGCTCTTATAAAGTGCCTGCTATACACTAGGAATCATGCTAAGTGTTGGGGATACAAAGAAAAATGGGAGAAGAAACAGCCCCCGTTCCCAAGGAGTTCACAGTATAATAGGGGATACGACATGCAAATTACGATAAACAAACAAGATCCGTATATAGGATAAATCGGGAATAGTCTCAGAGGGACAGCACTAAGATAAAATAGGACTGTGAAAGGCTTCTCATGCAAGGCAGGTCTTTAGCAGATATCAAATGTCATCTTCTCAAAAGTGATGATTTCCAAGGGCTATTTAACTGAAATCTAAATATCACCCAAAGGGAAGAAATGGATTCATGACACAAGCAAAAAAATAAATAAATGTGAGAGGGCATTGTTGTCTTTCCCTTTACCTCACTCACCACCTCTTCACTTCCCCCAAAAAGTTGACCTTTATTTTGCCATCAGGAAGACTACTTGTGTTGACCTTTCGTTGAACATCAAGGACTAAGGTGAAAGCATCATTCTTTTTCCACTTGGATGAAAGTAGGTCACTGCAGCCAAGATTGGGGGAAAGGACGGAACCCTTCAGGCATTTAAAAGAGAATAGATTGAGAGGCAGAAGAGACCTTAGAGATCATTGGATCCAAGTTTATTATTACAAGATGAGTAAAGTAAGACGTAAAGATCGACTTTTGTCAGCCTATCAGAACTAAACCCAAAGTGGTCAGAAGAAATTTTTTTCAATGCAAGATAAAAGAAATTTATTCAAGTCCATCATTTAGCTGTGCTCTTCTTACAAAAATCTTGAAAAGGGTTTCAAATCACAAATTGGAATGTAACTTAATTTCTTTTCTCCACACAAAAGAAAGGGAATTTGGCACAGTGGATGAAGAGAGCTGGCCATGAAGACCAGAAGACTTACTTTTACTTTCAAGTAACTTCAATTTACATTGTATATATCTATTGACTCCTCCGATGTCACACTGACATAGGAGCTTCTTGAGGGCAGAAACTGTGCTTTTGCCTTTATATCCCCAATATAGCAAAATACCTTGGACATAATAAATGCTTAATAGCTACATATGGCTGTAAGACCCTACAAATGTAAGTCATTTAACTACCCAAGGGATAATATTGAAAGTCACAACTTGTTGGGATTATCCGTAGAATATTCAGCTGCCTTTTACAGCATGACTTGCCAACAATTGTGGGAGTTGTGAGAAGGAGTCCAAAGGAGATAATAAACTATTCAAAGAAACTTTAGTGGCCTCATATGTCTTTGTTGAGCCAATTTCTACAGCAAAGGAGAACATAGGTGAAATCCAAACATACCCCCTCTATATTGTTTATTCTAGAATATAAAATAGAGGTATTCAGGGAGGACCAGCAACTCTGGTGTGAGGGCTGTCAAGCCCTTCCCAGGACTGCTCATCCATTTTGGTGTCCACTTCTCACCAAACTGTGGTTCTAATCAACTGTAGCATGCATAGAGGCCAAACTCCAGTAAAACCATCTTAGCAGATAGGCTAAGCTAAGATGAGGGTAACCATAGGCCACAAATGTTTTGGGGAGTTGGTGGGATGATTTTCTCCAGAAGAGTGGTTAGAGAGAAACAATTTGTTCCAACAGCCATGTAGGTAACTTAAGTAGGCATCATGGGGCAGTTAGAGCTTGATCAGACATTGAAGATGCTTGCATCCACTGCATCCTGGGCCATCACCAGTTGTCTTGACTTTGTCTTGCCACTGGACTTGGATGACTCTGGAAGAGTAAGTGAAACTGACTTTTGAACCAAGCTGCCTCATTTAAGTCTAATTCACGTGCAAGTCAGGATATCATGTTTGATGGTCCTCTTCAAAAAGAAATGACGAATAACATAATGCAAGAGTCCATAGCCTTTCCCTGATGGGAGTTAGGTTTCATTTGCTTAGAATGGCCAAAGAGAAAAGGAGGTCATTATGAAAGATTAAATCACTTACTTGTGGAAGGTTTCATAAATAATCAACAACTGCTAACTTCCATCTCTGAAAGACACAGATATGGGAATGCAATGGCTAGTAGCAATGGACCAACCAAGTAAGACTTCATGAGCAGCCAGCATATCAACATCTGCCCCTTTGGTCACCAGAGATCATTGGATATTTAACTTAGAAGTGAAAGGGGTGTTAGAGGTCATCTGGTCTAATTTCCTCATTAGACAGATAAGGAAATTAAGGTGCAAGGAGGTCATGACTGGACCCAGGTCACACAGATGAAATGTGGCAGAGCTACAACTCAAACCCAGGTCCTCTGACTCCAACTCCATCATGATTTCCACTGTCATGTCAATGCTATAGTTTTCTCCAACTCTAAAATACTATGATTCTAGGGAAATCTAGATGTATCAATACCTTGCTGGTGCTGTACAAATAGAAAAAAAACACTGAACTCAACAAGTAACTGAAAATAAATACTTAAAGACCACCAAAATCTAATCATTTTCTAATCTTTTTTTCCTATACTTACCATCTGCTTTCTGCAGATGAACAGTCTTTATAAAAGCCAATGTGTCATACCAAATAATTTTGTCATGACCCAGTCATTGTAGCAAATGAAAGGGATGGAAAAATTATAAAAGCAGACTTATACAAGTCTTTTTGCCATCTGAATTGAAAATAGAAATAATGTTAGACCTGTATTTTTCCTTCATAGGCTTTTCTTCCACCCCAATGACAATTGAAAGAGGTAAGTATATATTACAATTTATATGGTGGGTTGTGCTATAAGACATAGTGTTATGGCTTCGATGTATGTCACTATACACAACACTGAGTCCCCCTATCTAGAGTGAAAAATACCCCATGTGGATCTTGGCAGTCCTACACCACCTTGGGGAAGTCCAGGTCACATTAGTTTTCCACATAAGTTCCATGGCCACAAGGAACATAAGGACACAAGATATTAAAGATTGTCCATTCCAACTTTATCATGCTCCTTATCAAAATTCTGACACTTACATAATGTGTTAAGGTTTCCTGAGTCCTTTAAGCTAGAATATCTTGTTTGAGTCTCACAAGAATTTTTCAAGAAAAAGAAGACAAAATAGAGACCAACCTTTCAAGGACTATGAAATTCAAATTCCACCAATATTTATAGAGTACTTACTATGTCCAGAGTACTGTAAAAGGCCCTGGGAAAGATGAATTTTAGAAAAGGTGCAATTTTTGCCTTCATGCCCCAGCTTAGAGTCATAAATAGTACATAATGTTTTAGATGCCTATTTGAAGGAGGAACTAGGAAGTGATAAACATGTGAAGAAATAACTCAGGCAGGAGGAGTTTCAGGTTCACATCTATCCCTTTCTGTCCCCTTCTTTGGTTCACATCATAACTGGCTTCAATGGGCAAAATGAACTCCATTACTGTCCAAAGCAAGCTAGGTGATGCAGTAAAATCCTGAGTCCTGGTTTCAAGTTCCAGCCCTGCCTCTTACTAGCCAGTGACTAGTACCATAGGCTCTTTACCACTTGGAACCTGTCCATTCAACTATAGAATGAGAAAGTCCCTGAGCATTTTCCAGATCTGGCCAAAGGAATTTCCCTCCAAATTTTGCTTTAAGCTTTTAAATTACCTTTGAGCTTAAACAAAGCATGGAAAATTTCAACCCTAAAGTAGAATTTGGAGAAAATGACTAGGAGCTGAAAACTAGAGGTTATAATGAAAACCATATTGAAGAGAATACATATAGGTTATTATGAAAAATACTGTCTTACAAAATCTATGCACACCTCATAATCCAGATGTATTATCTCAGCAAGATAAATGCACGATGTCTATAAAAATCACTTAATACTCTGTGTCCCAAAAATCTTAGTCTAGTTTTGAGCCTCAATAACTTTAGAAGTATAAATGCTACAAACATACCTGAAACTCCATTGTTTCAAAGTATAATTATTTTGTACTGTCTACTTATTCTGAGAGTTTTCAATAATAACATTTAATATTAATTTTAATAAGATGGAGTGTCCTGTCATTGTACATTGTGTGTACAACAAATTGTGGATGGTCCATGGAGATGCTCTTGGTTGTTCCCCTTGGTAACCTGAAACTGTCATGCATGTATCAAAACTTCCTTCTTTGGATCATCTTAAGGCTATGATTGTAATGCTATCCTTTCAGTCATTGAGCAGATGCCAATGAAAGTTTTTTAAAGTTCAAAGAACAACTAGAATGAGGCATAGCACGGGAAGGTGATTACACTAGATTCCAATAATATGTGTGTATATATTTTTAAAAAATAATTAACCCTTCAAATGTGGCTTTTTAAGTTGTAACATTTATACTACTGAAATTACTAACGCTTAAAATTATACTAAGATTTTTGGACATCTATTTGCAAAGTCATTTAACCTTAAAATATATTACAGGAAAATCTTACTAGTTTGCATCTCTCACATCCATTCCTTTTTCTCCATGAATATAGCACCCACCTTCCTTCAGTCCCTCAACACCTGAACTATTCCAATAGTCTCCTAATTGATCTCCCTGATGTCAGGCTCTCCCCTCTCCAATCCATCCTCAGAGACTAAGAGGGATTAAGTTACTTGCCCCAGATCATTCAGTCAAAAAGTTATTAGGATTCAAATCCAAGGCTCTTAATTCTAAATCCATACACTTTCCTCTAAACTACACTGCCAGGATCCTTACCCACCTTCACATACTGTATGATGTAAACTGGCTATTTCCTACACAGCCTGAAGAAATTTAAATACCCCAAAGTGAGAATTTTTAAATATATCTTATAGGGATGGAACTATTTTAAGAGAAACTGCTTGAAAAAAAGAAAAATAGATTCATATTTGTATTCAAATAGCTTGGGAAGGGAGGTATTTACCCCATTAACAGCCTCTGGCAAATGCTGGAAATTAGCCAACATCATTGTAAGTATTTCTTGGATTCTTACATATCTACAGGCATCCACACTGTTCTCCCAGATCTTATAAGTTGCCTGCTGGAGCTCAACTCCCATTAGCTTTGAACTAGCTAATGGTCAATCATCTTTCAAAGGCTTAGGGTAGATTCCTGTCAGCCCCCTTTGGCCCCTTTACACTCAAGCAGTCCACATGGCAGAAAGGCCACCCCATCGCTACTTTGGTCTTTCATAAAGTCGCCAATGTATTTGGCAGATTTTATAACTATTGCTAACAAAGGCTGCTTGTAGCAGCTAACAGATGTGCTGGCTCCTGGAACTCAGTGGTGAAGGACAAACACAGACCAGCACCATAGAAAGGTCTGTCGGCAACAGGATTTCCAAACAGTTTCTGAGTGTTCACTATATGTCTGGCCCAGTATTAGGCAACATAGAACACTAAGACCTCCTCCCTTCCCTTGCGACAGTCCATTCACAGATGGACATATTATTTTAAATCTTATAAAGTGGCATAGCAACAAGTAACAGCTATAAACTTAATGTGGTGTTTTTGGTCAACTAGAAAAATAATAGTAATAAATAAACAATATTAATGAGGGAGGAGAGGAGGAGGAGGAGAAGAAAAAGAATTAAATTAGCATTTATAAAGTGCTTCAAGGTTTGCTAAACCATTTGCATGTTGTCTCAGAATAAGACACCATAGAAGACACAAGTCAAACTCCCTGAATTTTATAGATGATAAACTGGTACCCAAAGAGACTTATTTATTACTTACTTATGACTTGCCCAAGTTCATATTCCCACTCTAAATAATAACAAAAAAAAGATATCACTATGACACTGGCTCTGTAAAATTGGTTTAAGAGTTACTCATTGTCTAAGATGTGCAAAAAATATTATTGGGCCATGGTGACTCCTAAAACCCTAAGAAGGTCTTTATGAGTGGAAGGAGACCAGTGGTACTGGGGCATCTGTTTATTTAAATATTCTATCATCAATGAGATGAGGGAGTGGAAATAAATGGCACTGTCCTTGAAATCCAAAGTCATAGATTCAAGTCTCAGTTTTAACCCTTATGAGCCATTGGGTAAATGACTAAGTCTGATGTATCTTCAGTTTCCCTATTTGAAAATCCTAATATGAATCCAACATTCCTCCCTTGCAAGGTAATTGTGATGATCAAATGAAATTGTGGGCTCATTTTATAGATGAAGACAATGAGACTCAGAGAAATTAGGCAGCTCATAGATACATAGCTATA
>CM053774.1:90226803-90356077 GCA_028658325.1 Potorous gilbertii | reverse complement strand
ATAAAAACGGAAGCTGTTAAATGGCCAGAGGAAAAAATTGTATCAGATTTCTCAGGTGAGTGTTTGGTATCCAAGATATAAAACAACTTATGGTAGATAGATAGATAGATAGATACATGTGTGTGCATATCATGTGTCTGTGTCTAGATAGAGAGAGAGATGGATGGATGGATGGATGGATGGATGGATGGGAGGATGGACAGACTAGATAGATAGATATAGATAGATAGATAGATAGATAGATAGATAGATAGATAGATGGATGAATGATGGATGGATGGATAGATTAGATAGATAGACAAATATACACCAAAATTCATTCTCCAGTAGATAAGTGGTCAAAGGTTTTGAACAAATAGTTCTCAAAAGAATTGCAAGCCACTAACTGTCACAGAAAGAATGCTTCAAATCACTAATAATAGACAAATGAAAATTAATATAGCCTTGAGATTTTGTCTTACATGTGAAAAATTAACAGTGTGAACAAAAAATGAGAACTGTCCATACTGGAGTGGTTGTGGGAAGATAGGTATATTACTGTATGGTTGACTTAACTGTGAATCATTAAGAGCAAAAAAGCAATTGGTATTATGTATACACAGTGACTGAAATGCCCATACTTTTACACCACTAGTAGTGGTATAAAATTCCACTAGTAGTCTTATACACCAAGAAGGGAAATGGTAGAAGGACCCAATATTTAAGTCAAAATATTCATAGAAGCACTTTTTGTGGTACCAAAGAAGAAAAAAAAATAAATGTCTATCAATTGCAGAATGACTAAACAAAATGTAGCATACGAATATAATGGATATTTTTGTGTTGTAAGAAATAACAATTATGACAAATACAGAAAAACCTGGAAAGATTTATGATGCAGAGCAAAGTGTGAAGACCCAAGAAAATGATATACATAATAACTGCAATAATGTAATTAGAAAGAATCAGCACAAAATAAAAGTGAATGATTTAAAATTACAGAGAATAAGCATGATCCTAAACAGGAGAAATTAAAAGGACACACACACACACACACACACACACACACACACACTCCTTTGCAGAAGTGGGAGGTCCATAGATGTTGTATATTGCACATATTTTCAGATTTTTATCACTGTATTAACTGGTTTGGGGAATTTTTTTTGCTTTTTTTCTTTTGACTTTATTTTAGACTCAAGGGCCGGAATACAAATACAGAATAGAGAAAAGAAACAAAAACATAACATAAACTTAACTATTGGAACTTAAATGCAAAGAAAAAAAGCATGTTGTATTACAACAAAACATGAGAGAATTCAAAATATGTAATTAATTTTCACTTCAAGAAAACTTGTATGATAAATAATACTCATTGTGATGAGAATTGTCTCTTTTCTTTGCTTCCTTGCAAGTTTTCTTTTGTTATCTGCTGTGCACTTTTCTACTTTGTTCTTTTTCCCTCTTTTTCCACCTCCAAGAAGGCTACAATAAAGTTAAGATATGTTTCCCTATAGCTGTAGATGTAGACATAGACATAGACATATACTTTCTCAAACATATTCTATTTCTGATCTTTGTTTTTGTTTGTACATATCTCTTCTTTCCTTTCCCTCCTGTATCCTCTACTTCACTTCTACCTAAAGGATCCCTCCCCTAGCCTCCCATTCCCATAAATCTAAACACCCTTCCATATTCCTCTTTTACCTATTCTGTCATTCTACCCTCTAAAGATCCCTCCCTTGTCCTCTCCCCCTTCCCTATGCCCCTACCATTTTATTTCTTCTGAATTTAGAAGACTTTTATACTCATATATATGAGTATAAATATGTATATATTATATATATATTATATATATATATGTGTGTGAGTATATATGTGAGTATAAATGTGTATATATATACATATATATAATTTCCCTCTTAAACCCATTCCCGATGAAAGTAGTTACCAGAACTATCAGCCTTCCTCCCCTAATTCCTCTGTATCAATTCTTCCTCTTGTACCTCGTTTATAAAAAATAATGACCCTTTTTAGCTGTTCCTAAATAGTTTTATTTTTTAAATTCATATCATACTCAGGTTTGCCTGAGTTTTTCTTATGACCTATTCAATTATTAATAAGAATCTTATGCATTCTACATATATAAAAAGTAAACATTCTATCCTTATGAATCCCTTATAATCAGTCTTTGGTATGTACCTTATACATCTCTTGTTTCTTGTAAGTCAAATCTTCTATTGAGTTCATGATTTTTTAACAAAGTCTTGAAACTCTGAAAGTTCATCAAATGTCCATTTTTTTCATTCACAATAATACTTAATTTTGCAGGATATGATATTTTCAGCTGGAACCCCAGTAATTTTGCTCTTTGATATATTGTGTTCCAAGACCTAAGATCCTTTAATGTCTCTGCTGCTAGGTCTTGTATGATTCTAATTGTGGCACCATCATATTAAAATTGTTTTAATCTTGATATTTTTGATATTTTATCCTTGAGCTGGGGGTTTCAGAATTGGACTATGATATTCCTATGAGTTTTCCTCATAGGATCTCTTTTAAGTGGTTATTGATGAATTTTTTTTTCTGTTTCTACTTTGCCCCCTTGTTCTAATGCTTCAGGAAAATTT
Source organism: Potorous gilbertii (assembly GCA_028658325.1). Taxonomy (NCBI): domain Eukaryota; kingdom Metazoa; phylum Chordata; class Mammalia; order Diprotodontia; family Potoroidae; genus Potorous; species Potorous gilbertii. Next base: position 90,353,468 of record CM053774.1, on the reverse strand, counting down.
TCTTTAATTATTTCTTGTGTTATTTATCAATATTCTTTTTTTATCATAACTTTCACTTAGTCCAATTATTTTTATATTTTTCCTTCTTGATCTAGTCTCCAAATCTGTTGTTTTTCTTATAAAATGTTTCACTTTCCTTTCTACTTTTTCATTAGTCATATTTTATTTAATTATTTCTTGATCTCTTATAATTTCACTAGCTTCACTTTGCCCAATTCTAATTTTCAAGGTGTCATTTTCTTCTTTAAGATTCTGGATCTCCTTTTCTAATTGATTGACTTTCCTTTCATAACCTTCTTGTTTTTCTTGGATTTTTTAAAAATTTTTCCTCTATCTCTTTTATTTGATTTTTAACTCTTTTTGAAGATCTTCTATGAATTCTTTTTCAGCAGGTAACCATTTGATGTTACCCTTTGGGGGTTTCTTTACTTCAATATCCTTCTCTGAAGATGAATCCTGGTCATCTCTAATCCCATAATGGCTTTCTGTGGTTGGATTCTTTCTCTTTTGCCTGTGTATTTTTTGTGATAATGGCTTAATTTGTGTGATCACCTCTAACCCTGGGGTATGGGGGATGGTACCTCTTGCCCCAAATCTTCAGTTCTCCCCTCTAGCTTGGAACCAAAGTCAAACTTCCAACCTCCTAAAAGTGCCCACAGACAGGAGCTTTCTACCCCACTGCTTCTGCAATTACCAGGCATGTTCTGGATCCTTCTTGTCCCTACTGCTCTCTGAAGCACAGCTTGGTCTGACCTTCCTAATCAGCAGAGGTTTCCTCAATCTTACCAGGCTCAAACTCCCAACTCCCCTCACTTATCCCCAGGGGGTTAAAATTCCTGTGGCTGGGGATGTAGCAGCCTCTCAAACCAACTGACCCCAGGGCTTGTAGCTTGTTGTTAAAGCAGACCCTAGCCTGGAGGTGTTAACTCATCACAGGGATCAAACCTCCTCCTGGGATTTTTCTTCCAATCTTCTCAAATTGTCTCAAGAAAACCCCAATTGTGCCCCTGTTTTTATTTATCTCCACACACACTTGATTCACTCTAAGGTGTTATTTTAACTCTTTTGGGGGGGAAAATCTTGAGAGTTTGGAATTTTCTGACCTATTCCACCATCTTCCTAGAATCCTCTCTTGTTCTCTTTTCTTTAAAAAATATAATTTGTTTTATGGTATGGCTCTCCAGAAAAGGGAAAGAAGACAGCTTGAGAAATTCTGGTGGTGTAAAAAAACAAAAGATATCAATAAAAATTTAATTTTTAAAAAAGACAATGAATGTTGAAGAATTAGGAAAAACAAGCATGACCACAAAGAAATCACATGAGAAGAAACATCTCCTGATTCTTTTGCAGAAGTGGGCAATTGCTGAGTGTGGAACACTGTATAGATTCTCAGACTTTTTTTTTTGCTCTATTTATTGGGTTTGCAGATTTTTTTTCTCTTTTTTTCTTTAAAAATGATATTTTTCAGAAAGGGTGCTCTGTATGAAGAGGAATGAAGAGATATGAAAATAAAAGATATCAATATTAATATATGTTAAAAATAATTTTAACCCTGCTACCAATGAGGATACAAAAACAAAGAATTAAGCAATCCCCTTCACAATGAGCTTACATTCTAATGGGGAGAGAAATACATACAAATATGTGTAGCTTAAAGATACAGTTAAAAATAGTTTGGGAAGGAGGGCACTAGTAGTTGGTGATGGGGAGGAAATTGGGAAAGTCTTCATGAAGAAGAGGGTACATGAGTTGTATTCTAAAGATGGCTAAAGATGGCTAAGGATAAAATGAAAATACCCTCATTAAAGCAGTAGATGTAAATGTTGAACCATTCTGGTCTGGACTATTTGCAAAGGCCTTATCCAGGGTGAACACTGGAAGTCTTATCTGCAATGTAGGAGTTGGTGGACCTGCCCCAGAAGCTGGTGGTGCCACCCCTACTGGAGCTGCTGCTTCTGCCAAGGAGAAGAAAGATGAAGTCAAAAAAAAGAAAAATCAGAGAAGTTGGATGATTACATGGACTTTGGTCTGTTTGACTAAATATTTTTTGTATCATTGAAGAGAAAGCTTAACTCAAAAAAAAAATAGCATACTGCTAGGGAATTGTACAGGTACGGTAAGAGTAATTTAGTGCTGATCTCTCTGCTCTCTAAATATCTCTTTTATCATGTAATTTATCACTTATTAATACAGTCTCTAGGCAGCTAGGTGGAACAGTGGATAGAGTATTGGGTCTGAAGTCTACTATGTAACCCTGAGCAAGTCACTTAGTCCATTTCCCTAAGTTCCTCATCTATAGAGTGAGCTGGAGAATGAATGATACTCCAGGATATCTGTCAAAAAAAACTCCAAATGCAATCATAGAGAACTGGACATGACTGAAAAATAACTTAACAAAAAATACAGCCTCTCTTTTCTCCAGGAAACTTGGTGGACCTATGAGTATCCATGTGGACAGGTTCAATCTTACCTTACCTTACAAATTGAAAACTGTACATCCTCCCTGAGTACTGAGCACCATTCACGTCTGAAGTCCTTTGAATTGTTGGTATATCACTAATGGATGAAGGCATAGCTATTTGGCATAGTAAATAAAGGACTAGACTTGGAATCAGGAAAACAACTTCAAATCTGGTCTGAGACACTAAATAGTAGCTGTGTGACTCTGAGCAAGTCACTTAAACTTCTCAGTCTCGGTTAATGGATATTACAATAGCACCCACCTCATAGGATTGCTATAAGGATTAAGTGAGATAGCATGTGTCAAGTACTTTTCAACCATTAAAGCACTATGTAAATATTACCTTGGAAACAACAAGGTTCAGTAGAGAGAGTACTGAGTCATAAGACCCAAAATTGAATCCTGGTCCTACAACTTCTGTGACCTAAGACAAATCAGTCAATGCCTATGAGTTTCCATTTTCTGCAAGATGAAGTGGATTAAGCTAGAATACCTCTAAGGTCTTTTCTACATCTAGATCTATCATCCTTTCATTATACTTGGTAAATATCAGACAGGTAAAGATACCTCTCCTGAGTCCCACAAGGCAGGTTTGGGCTAGCTCAGCAAAGAAAGTTCAGAAAATTGTCTCTATGCACAAAAAAGACAATGTTTTCAGGAAGACCAGGTTGTTAGAAATTCCCCCATAGTTGAAATTAAGGTAGACTGAGGCACCAAGTTCTGAGTAGGATCAATTTATTAGTAAAGTGTGAATTTAACATAAATAAGATTTCAGCTTCCCCTGCAAAGGTAAGAACTAACATGAGAGGGACAGCTCCCTTTTGGAGTTTTGGAGAGTTCCTAAACTAGGAAGTCTAGCATCATTGATGGAAGAAAATATAATTGGATGGAAGTTGAGAATGAGGGCTAGTAACAACCCCCTCCTTCTCTCTTGTGACTAAGAAACGTTCGTTGTTTGAGTTCAACTCTATTGCAAGGACAGAGATAGAAAACCAGAATTCTTTCGATGACAAACCAGACATCCGTGATACAAGAATAGAACAGTGAGTAATTAACAAGAGAACTAGATTTCTAAACCTAACTCATTATAGAACAGCTGAATTTCCAAACTAAGTTCAGAGTCAAAGAATCATGTCTTAGGCAGTTACAGGACAAAAATCAGTCAATTGCAAATAGGATCAATTTTAAAATGATACAAAATTAATCTCATTATTTCATAGTAGAGGTCATTTAATAAGCCAATGATGCCCAATTGCCCTTTTAAGTATTCATGTATCTATGCAATTAGGTCACATCATGGCAAAACATATGGATAAAAAGCAAAGTCTTCTTTAAAAGGTATCTTCCCTGAGTCTAAGCATGGCACCAGATCTAAGTGATGCTAGAAATATAGCACCAAAGAGCTGACAAGACAGTTCTAGGCAGAGGTCAACCTTGCCTCCTTAGATCTTCCCTGGCAACTGGGCTTGACATTCCTGAAGGAGAGAACAAAGGATACTCCAGAGACAGGCTAGCTGTCAGCTAGCTAGCCAGACAACTCTACCCTGAGCCAAAACAGCATTCATGAAACATTTGCCATTCTCTCCTCTGTCACTCCTTATTCAAGAATATACTAATTATTTTGTGATTATATGCCTCTTTCTATTGCTCTATATTTTTGTAAATGTTTAAACAAAGATTAAAAAGCCTATTTAAACTTTTTTAAATGCTCTAAATCACTATTTGTTAGAGAGATGCAAATCAAAAACAACTAGGAGGTACCACATCACACTTATCAGATTGACTAACATGACAAAACAGAAAAATTATCACTATTGGAGGAGACATAGGAGTGTTAGAACACTAATTCATTGTTGGTGGAGCTGTGAGCTGATCCCATCATTCTGGAGAGCAATTTGAAACTATGGCCAAAGGGCTATAAAAATGTGCATACTCTTTGATTCAGCAATACCATGTCTAGGGCTATATCCCAAAGAAATGATAAAATGGAAAAAGGTCCCATATGTACAAAAATATTTATAGCAGCTCTTTTTTATGGTGGCCAAGAACTGGAAATCATGGTGCCCATCAACTGGAAATGCCTGAAAAAGTTGTGGTATATGAATGTAATGGAATACTATTGTGCTATAAGAAATGACAAACAAGCAGACTTCAAAAAACTCTGGAAAGACTTATATGAACTGATGGCGAGTGAAATAAGCAAAACCAGGAGAACATATAAGAGGCAGTAACAGCCACAGTGTGCAAGGACTGTTTATAACAGTTTCAGCCCTTCACAGCAATGCAAAGACCTAAAACATTCCCAAAGGACTCGATGCAGAATGCCATCCATATCCAGAGAAAGAACTACAGAGCTGGAACTCAGAATGAAGTGGACTATTTTCTATTTTGTTATGTTTTGGTTTTTTATCTTTCTCATGGCTTTTCTCATTCAGGAAGATTCATCTCCCTGAGTTCAAATCTAGCCTCAGACACTTATGAGCCTGTGTGACCTTGTACAAGTCACTTAGCCCTGTTTGCCTCACTTTACTCATCTGCAGAATGAGCTGAAGAAGGAAATGGCAAACCACTCAACTACCTCTGCCAAGAAAACCCCAAATGAAGTTGCAGAGTCAGATGCAACTGAAAATGACTGGACATCAACAAGGGCTCGAACAAAAATAGAAGCAAGGGGGATAAGGAAAGATATTTTAAAGGTAGAATTAACATTATTTGACCTCAGATTTATAGAATTCAGAACCACAAAATATTACAGCTAGAAGACACTATACAAATGACTATGTAAATGAAGACCAATTAAAATATTCACCCAAACAGATAGCAAGTAAAAATGCTGTAACTCACACTCAAAGCCAAGTCTTTTTAGGGCACAAATTGAGTGATCTTTCCCCAGTATCCCAATGACTTGGAGGCAAGACAGAATATGGAAAATGACAGGAATATGACTTCAAAGTTTTTAGCTTAAATGACAGAAAAGATGGTGGTACCGTAAAGAGATACAGAAAATGTCTTTCCCAAGAGGTGGCAGCAGAAAGCAGCATATGGAGAAGTTTGGCAGAAGGTAGCAGAAAGCAGTGGAATGACCACCAGACAAGAGGTAACTCCACAGAGAGCAGGAATGTGCTCAGCAGAGAGCAGAGCCCCAGTGATTAGCAGAGAATGTGGAGAGTGGGGAAAGTATAGATAGTTGGGTGATGCAGTGAGTAGAGGAACACTTCCTGAATTCAAAACTGGCCTCAAACACTGACCCTGGGCAAGTCACTTAACCCTGTTTGCCTCAGTTTCCTCCTCTGTAAAGTGAGCTGGAGAAGGAAATGACAAACCACTCCAGTATCTTTGCCAAGAAAACCCTAAATGAGATGATGAAGAGTCAGACAGAACTGAAACAATGGAAGAAAGTATTGCACCCAAGGACATGGGCAGCCGAGGATCAAAAGTCCAAGTTATTCTAGTGACACATGGCCCCTAGCCGCCAGAGATCCGTATGTGCGCACTCCATATATACACCCTGCCCATAGAGTTCTGGTTTCATGATCCTTCATGTATGCTCTCTACCTACATGTGTTCCCTACATATGTGCTCTCCATGTGTGAGCTTGTGCATATGTGCCCTTCCGGAAACTGAGAAAACAGATTAACTCAGGGTGACTCTGAGATGGATATCTTGTTTTTCAGAAACCAAAGAGAACATTGAAGAGTTCCTTAAGCAGGAGTGAAAGATTCATCAAATGCTACAACTCCAGGTGAGGAGCAAGTCCCAAGCTGAAAATGAAGATGAAGACTTCATCTCTTATATTCAATCACCTACTTTACGGCAAGTACTGTGCTAAATGCAGGAGGCACAAAGACATAAGTCAAACTTACTCTCATTGTAGGGACTGGACCTATGATTCTACTTGTATAGGGAAGTCTCAGGTATGGAAACCCCCTCTACCAATGCAGGTAGAGAACTTCACTGCACCTTAGAATCGTAGAGAGTTGCTAGAGCAGAGATGTCAGACTCCTGACCCACCTGCACAATGAAGAATGCTTCCTCACTCAAATTAAAATATAACTGGAAATACTTAACTAAATAAAAGTACAATAAAACAGATAATGTTAATTTATGGTTTTCTAAGTCAACATGCTACCCACAGGTATATACCTCTATTTTAATTTAATGCCACTGGATTAGAGTACTGAGAGGTTATATATGATCTGCCTAAGGTCACACAGGTGATATATCTTGAAGGTAGAACTTGTAACAAAGTCTTCTTGACTTCAAGGCCAGATCTCCATCCATTGTACCCCTGGACCATATCTAGTCGACCTGATAAATATCTGGCCACTGCACCCAAATGGCTCTGGAAGAGAAAGGGAGGCTGGTGACCTTGCACAGCCCTCCCTCACTCAAATCAAAGTAACTACAAGTCATGTCATCATCTCCCTGGTGTCATGATCCTCTTCAAGAATAAGGGCAAACGTAATCTATTATACCACCCTGCCTTTCTCATACACATACAAATACATACAAAATAGATACAAAGCATTGGCGGACGGGAGAGAGGATAAGGAAAGGCTTCATGCAGAAGGTAGTACTTAAGAATCTGTCCTGAAGGAAATGTGGTTTGGTTCTAAGAGGTAGAGGTGAAAAGGAACTACATTCTAGGCATGGGGCACAGCCATTAAAAAAGGCACAGTGATGGGAAATAGAATCCCATATACAAAGAAAAATACAAACTCTGCCGTCTTGAACTTCAGCTTTGCCAAAGCACTACAGTAACTAACAGTTAAGTTGAAGAGTTGAAAGTCCTATAAAAATCAAAATGGATTTAACTTTCAAAGCAAAATATATTATGAAAAATTATAAAACAGATTTAGAAGAAACTCTGCTGTCTCAGCTCTTGGACCTTCCTCAAGAAAAAATAACACAGCTGCACAGAAACCCTTAAATATTGTTTCTCAATCACCAGTTCCTTTGCAGCTGTTCACTCATCAGGTGGGGCTCCAGAGCAGAAAGCATGGCCTGAAGAAATTGCTGGGACATGTGGCTTCTAGTCTTAAAACTCTCTTTTACAGAGGACCTGTCTTAATGATAGTTAATTAATTGTTGTCAAAGGGATCAAGAAAGGAGATGTGGAAAGGAATACATGGGAGAAGGGAGTCATATCTGACTTGTTTGTCCTTGCTGAAGAGGACCATGATATCAGGAAGATGATGCCATGACTTGCAAGTGAATGAAGGAAATGAAGCTGTGCAAAGTCACCAGCCTTGCTTTCTCCTCCAGAGTCATCTGGGTCAAGTGGCAAGATATAGATCAGGACAACTGGAGGTGGCCCCACATATCTGACTATGAACAAATCAGGTGTTAAAGTCAGTCAATAAATGTAAGGGAATTGCCAACCCCCAGCCTCTTGGACGGCGTTCACTAGTCATGACTCAGGTAAACTGAGGGGAGACTGGTAAGGCATGAACAAAATGGCGCTGGGAGGAAGGGTTCTGCCCTGTTTGCTCAAGGCTATTTCCTGGAATTTGGGAGAACAAAGAAGGCTCAAGATGTTTTGCTAACTAAGGGCTACATGGCAGTCCTGGTACAAAGCATAGGGATTTCCTTATTAGGGTAAACTATTAGCTAATAGGTCCTCTAAGGACTCTAGTGTAGGGAAAGAGATAAAAGCACTACTTGCTGTTACAATAAATGGAGTTGCTCACTCTCTTGTCTCCTGCCTCAATCATTAGTACAGCTCGCTCCGCCAAGACCAACAGGCACTGCTGGTCAGATGAGGCCTGTTGGTCTGAGGACTTGGGCCTGGACACCCTAACAAATAAACATTTATTAAATGTCTACTGTGTGCCAAGTACTGTGCTAAATGCTTGATAAACTATAAGGACTCACTGAGGCTAGGAGTTATAACACACTATTGGACCAAATTTTATCATTCAGGAGGTGGTAACTCCTAAACATTCTGGTTTTATCACTGCCCTAATGTTTTCATTCTAAAGCTAATATGAAGCACAAAGAAGTTTTAGGGGAGAGTTTTCACTTGAGATGAAATTTTCCACAATGGTAGCATGACAGGTTATATTTTTTGGCTGTGACATTTTTTTCCTCTCTCCTGGGAGTGATGGGTTAGCGGCTGATACAAATGTGCAGAATAACACCTATGACCACTAGAGACATGAGAATACAAAATCAAATCCTTTCCCTGTTGTTCCAAGAACAATTTTAAAGCATTCCCCATTGCAGTTTCGAATTATCTACTGTGTCTGCTCCATGACACTTTCTTTCTCTCTCTTTTGTAAAAAGGAGATGAAAGAGGAGGGGCAATGATTCTTATAGCCCATGGAATGAAATTTAAACATGGAAGTCAGGAAATACCAAAAAATGAATGTTCTCTTAGGACTATTAAGTCACTTATACTACATATGTGTACGACGGTCTTTCGGCACTCTGGTTACGTATTTAAATGTTTACTTTGGCAGATTGGTATTTCCTTTTATTATGACTGCACACCACCTCAGTCATTGCTTACCAGCTTACCTGGAGAGTTGTAGCAAGAGTGGGCCAAAAAAAAAAATGTTGATTGTCACATACTCTTGGTATAGAAATTCAATTAATTCTCCTTTGATGTCTCGTATCTTATTCTTTATTTGGCAATTTTAAAACTGAAAACTAGTATTTAATTTGGAAAAAGAAGATTTAGGAATAATGTTCAGTATCTTCAAACTCTTTCACATGGAAAAAAGATCAGACATTCTTCACACATTCCTTCTTAAGCTCTATAAGCCCATGACAGTAAGAGTCAGACAGAACCAAAGTTTAAACTGGAAAAGTTCTTTTTAACTCACTCCTTTATGAGGCAACCCATTCTGTTTTGGGATTGAGTAATGTTTTGTCTTTGTTTCTGAAGCCCAGGTGCCTAGCAAAGTGTCTGGAACAATCAGCACTGAAAAGCTATTATCTGAATGAATAAATAAACAAGTAATCCTATTAGATTTGTTAGGAAGTTTCTCCTATCAAGCTGAAAACTACTTGTCTGCAACTTCCACTCATCACTTCCAATTCTGTCCTTTAAGACAGAAAAAAGAAGTTTAACCCCTGTTACACATGGCAGACCTTCAGATACCTGAAGGTATCTTGCTCATTCATCCATCATGTCTTCTCTCCATTGCCCTACGTATTATCAGTTCCTTCAAGGGAATGGCATAGTGTCTAATCTTCCCATCTCTTGTTTGGTTTTCCCTGGATGTGCCCCAGCTGGTGAATGAATATCTTTCCTAAGATGTGGCAGCCCGAATCAAACACTTTACTATGTGTATTCTAACCAGGACCAAATACAACAGGGTTATCATGTATCAGAAGGCAACTATTTCTCTCACTGCAGTATAGACTAACATTAGCTTTTTCAGCTACTATTAACATATATTAAGTTTATAGTCTATTGGAATCCATAGGGTTTTTTTTTCTCATATTAACTGTTGCCCTGCCTCCTGCATCTTACGCTAGTGAAGTTGATTATTTTTAAATCAAGTAAAGGGCTTTGACATAAATACCCATTCAATTTCATCTAATTAGATGAAACCCATCTTTTTAAAATTTCACCATATTACATTCAACCTCTGACCTACTACAGAATTTTTTAAAGTCTTCTGGATTCTGATTCAGCTATCTAATATGTTAGCAATCCCTCCCAGGTCTATTTTATTTGCAAATTATATAACCAGACTAGCTCAGCTATCTGATAAAACTGTTCCACAGTACAGGACCAAGGACAGATCTCTGTCATCCTCCACTAGGAACTTCTCTCCAGGTTGACATGACCTAGGAATGATTATTACACTTACAAACTATAGCACACTTCACTTACTGTAAAACTGGACATATTGACATGTCCACGTATATGATGACCTGTCCAAAAACAGTGTTCCAATTGAAAATATCTAAAACGTCTCATCTATACTTAGAATTATCCCAGAAATCGAAGTCTAACAATTATTTAGCCTTTTCTCCGCCTGTGAAGCATTGAGGAGACAACCTGTCATTTTAGAGAGTATGAGTCCCTATGATATGATATAGGCCGCTCCCAATTGTCAGGCTTCCCCTCTGCAAAATAAAAACATCATATGCTTTGCTGATAGCTTCAATATTCCAAGAATGAAATCCATCACAAACCATGGTGAAAACTACAAAGTGATTGTCCTTATCATTATTTATGAAACTACTACTAGAGCTTAGTCTCTCAGGGGGTTCTTTGAAAAAAATCAGAAAATGTTAATGTTCTACGGGTAGCCTGGCAGAAAATCAATTTGAACCGGTTTCCATAACATGGAAACAAGAGAGATAATGAAATGAACCTTTATCTCTGAGGATATCCCAAGTTAAGAGGCATTGCAGATATGGTAGCAAAAGAAAGGCCATCTCAAGACATTCATAGAAACATACATTTCTGGTGAAAGATATATGATTAGCATGAATTCGAGGTCTTTCACCCTTCAAACCCTCTAGTTCTATAGATTAGTTTAAAAGGTCTACCTACCACTCCTTTACTGCCTCTACTTTCTTTAGGAAAAAAATACACTTTTAATAATTTTTGTCTTTTACATAATCTAAATTTCCCCCGCATCCTTTGTCCTCACCCCTACCAGATACCACATATAATGAAGACGTTTTTTAAGAAAAAAAGGATGAGAGAAAAAAATTAATACATTGAAAAAACTTGAAGAGAGTAGGGGGAGGTGTTTTCTCACATTTCTTTTTTGAGGTCATTTGTTCTTTATAATTTTGCAACATTCTCTTTTCATAATGTTGTGGTTATTTTTTCTGTTTACATTGTAGTCAGATATGATTTTCTTGGCTTGTCTTTCCACATTTCTCTGTAGTCATCAAACACATCATTCTTACAATATAATAACATTTCATTCCATTAATGTGCTAGTTTGTTTAGCCATTGCCCAATTGGTGGGCATCTACTTTGTTTTCTGTTCTTTGCTACTACAAAAAAAAGGGGTTACTATAAATATGTTAATGTATATTTACACTTTGCTTCTTGGGATCTCCTTGGGATACATACTTAGTCTAGGGCAGAATGGAATTTATGAGTGACAGAGTATAAACATGTATTTGCATAATTCCAAATCTCTTTACAAATGGTTGTAGTAATTCCATGCTACACTAACAATGCATTTCTATAACCCATCCAACATTGATTCTTCCCAAATTTTGTCTATCATCTTTGCCAGTTTCCTGAGTGTGATACAAGACCTCCTGGTTGTTCTGATTTGCCTTTCTCTTTGGAATTCAGATATTTAATAATTTGCAATTCTTTCAAGAACTGTTTGTTTAGATTGTTAGGCCACTTATCTTTTCATTCATAGCTTTTGCCATGTATATATATATATATATATATATATATGTACATACATGTATAGATATATATATTGGATACCAAACCCTTATCCAAGAAATTTGTTTCAAAGATTGTCCCTCATTCAACTGTTTTCCCTCTTATCCAAGACACATGAAAATTGTTTGTGTAGCTTTTCCATTTTATGTAACAAAAATTGTCTATTTTATCTTTTGCCTCTATCCTTTTCTTGATTAAGACTATCTCCTCCCCATAGCTGTTATTATGTTGTTATCTTCCTCATTTTTCATGATGTGACTTTTAATATGGAGGTTGCACATTTATTTTGAAAGCATTGTGGAATATGGGGAAAGGGGTTGGTCAAAACATAATTTCTACCAGATTGCTTTCCAGTTTTCCCCAGTTTTTATCAAAAGAAATTCTTTCCTAAGTAATTTGTTTTTAGGTTGAGTAAACACTGGATTACTGAGTTGCATTATTTCTGTTTATCCCATGTCTATTCTGTTCCATTGATCTCCTTCTCTATTTTTTAACTAATGGTTTTCATAACTGCTGTTTTATAATAATTTGAGGTCTGGAAGTATTATTTCCCTTTCATGTCTATCTTTTTTTTTCTCATTAGTTCCCTTTGTATTCTAGGTCTTTTCTTTTGCCAAACAAACTTCGTTATTATTTTATCAAGTTCTATAAAGGATCACTTTGATATTTTAGGATAGCATTAAAATGAAAAATTAACTTTGATAGTGTTGTGATTTTCATTATATTGGCATAGCCCAGCTACAAGCCCTGACTATTCCTCCAACTATTTAAGTTGTTCTTTATTTCTTTAAGGAGCATTTTTGTAACTGAATCTACGTAAGTATTTTTCCTTTCTATTTGCTCCTCATATTCTCTTGTCATTCACTTTCTGATTCCTTCCCCTTTGATGGTACATTTTGTCCCTGGCTGAAGTTAGACCTCAAAATTATTTAAGCCTCCTCCTATTTTGGAGAATTCACTTTCCACTAGTCTCTGTCCCGTACTCCAGTAACTTCCGGGTAAACAGGACTGACTCCAGCTAAATGCGAATTCTCTTTCCTTCAGACAGAGTATAGCCCTATACACTGGCCCACCGGCCAAGTTCTTTCCTTTCCTTTAGTTAATAGGTTCAGTTCTTATCAATGTCTGCCACTTCATGCAGACTGGGGGGAGAAGAAGAGAGTGGATCAGGTGTTCTGGTCAGAATTTCTGCCACATTGGTGTTCCCTAACCTTGTGGCCACTTAAACTGAGCCTGAGTTAAACCGAGTCACAGGTAAAGCATGTCCTTCACACATGAATGGGTAGTTGAGGTCTCCTGCTTATTGAAATAGAATGCTAAGGTAAACACAAGAGTAGCATGTGTAAGCAATAATTTCTGAATGGGTCCCAGAGCCAGCTTTGTGGTTCTTATGATTCATTCTGCTGAAAGAGAGAGGCTGGTGGGAGAGGAGTGCTGAATGAGCCCTAGGGATTAGTACTCTCCATAGTTAATTCATAAGGTTCTTATTTCTTTGATTCTTGCTTTCATGTCCTTTGGAAATTCTTATAATTTTACTTTTTATGCAAAATTCCCTTCTGGGATTTTTTAAAGTTAGTGGGGAATGGAGAAAATTCTAGTTCTCTATCTTGGTCATGTCGCCCAGAACTCTCTATTTACTTTCTATGCAGTAGACACCTAGAACTACTTACCTTCTACGTAGTAGACACCTAGAACTCTCTATTTACCTTCTATGCGGTAGACATATACGTCTTAAACTTGATTTTTGTGCTTATGATTCCTTGGAATCAGATTCCCCTTGGTTTCTTCATTCTCCTTTTTATAGATTTCCTATGCAAGGCCAGGCTAAGAAGTATATGATATTATGGTTGATCAGGCTTCTAGTCCATGGTCAGAGGTCCAACTGTATTCTTCTACCCAGTAGGCACAAGATTCAATGGTAATTAGAAATAAACAAAACAGATGTCAGTATTTTTCTACTCCTCTCCAAAAGGGATAACTCTGTGGTAATGGTCCCAAATGTGGTTCAGATTGATGGGGACTGCTGTGTGCTCCACTGATGGGGCATCTGAGACTAAGTTCAAGTCCTACAGAAACTGTCCAACTGACATGGATGTCAGTCTGGGATAGGTTGTGACCACTTGCTAAACAGGCTATTTATTAGTTCTTACAGGAATATAAATTTTGAGCTAGAAGGGACTTTAGAGGACATTGAGTTCAACTTTGTCTTTTCACAGATGAAAAAGCTGAGGCCATAGTGGTTAAGTGACTTGGCTAGGGCTACAGAGATGTGTCCAGGACTAGATTTGAACCCAGGTTTTCCTAACTCCAAATTCAGTACTCTGTATGCTATCTATGTCCCAGTGACTTTGTTCCTGTCTATCTTGGCAATAAAACTACCTTCAACTCCCCTGAAGAGAATCCAAGACCCTTGGGGATAACTGATATGTAGGCCACCAGTCCTATTTAGAGACTATCTCCTCCATCTATCATTGAAGGTAGCAACTGTAATGGCACGTAAAATAGGATCTTTTGCTGTTTTTGTTTTAGTATAACCAAGAAGTATAATGCCTCTATTTGAATGTGACTGAGAAGGATATTTCCCACCCATTGTCAGGCTAGGGAAGATTTTTAAGAAGGTCCACACCTTTGGTTAGGGGCACTGGTTCTCAAGGGATGTGATGCCCTCTGGCTCTAAAAAGTATATGAAGATTCTGAGAAGCTGCTAAGGATCCCCACCCCTGCTTTGAGAACCCAGATGTTGTGTTTCCTTCTCTGGTAACTATGGTCAGATAGCTGTCTGTTGAATTATGGTCAGGCAAAGGAATCCATGTCTGTTAACTTAATTTCTCTGTTTTCTTTGAAATTCAGGGTGCTGACTCCCCTGAATTAGGTGAATAATTTATGTGCTTGGTTAAAAGAATGATACATGCGCTTGATTTAAAGTTATGTTAACCCCTCAAAAGTTGCCTTTCCTTTTATGAATGCAAATCTAAGAACCTGTGACAGCAGGCCCTCTTATGTATGTTGGGGCGCTTACTATTACAGCAACCCTTCTCCCTGCCACTAACTGCGGGCCAATGGCTACCAACAGGCAGGTAAGGCCCAAATCTATGGGAAGTGCCAAGGCACCCAGACCACATGTCTTGCTTCCATCTAAGCCTTTATGGCAGTAACAGCAGTAACAGATTATGGAAATAAAACCTCAGATTCCAAATCTAGGATATATAAGTTGGATCTTGAAAGATGCAAGAGGTATTGCTGAGGTAGGATGGAAAAGACTTGGTGACTAAAAGGATGTAGGAAGCCTGGGAGAAGCCGAGGAAGACATCAATACAGAGCAAGAGTGATAAGGAGGATCAGGAAACAATGACTAAAAATAGGGTAGTTAAAAGAAAGAAGGACATATTGACTTGGAAGTGTCAATGGGATGTCCTGGCTGAAATACTTCCACAAAGCTGGACATCAAAGTCTAAAAGCTCAGGAAAGAAGGCACTGGAGATAAAGACCCTACAAAGTCACAGAGAATTACTTGACTAAAAGACTAGAGATGAAGATTAGAGATGAAAAACCCAGGCCCAAAAGGGCAGCTTTGGCTTCTGTGTCATCTCAATCTCCTCTGAAATCTATTTCCAATTCTCTTTGTTAGGCATGTTCCATTTTTTTTTCTTACTCCATCCAAAGATTGGTGGAGTCTATCAGTGAAACTCAAGAGTTGGCATTGGCCCAAGGCTAAAAATTTTCCGATCCTTAAAGACTTGAAAACCTTGGAGTTAAATGTACAGGTTTTTATTTGCTTAACATGTAACTGTATAAATAGTAAGATTTTATGTAGGGCAGAGAAATGATTTCAACAGAAATAGTGCCAGAGGGCCTTAGTGGTCCTCTAGAATAAACCTCCCCCTCCACCCACAAAGTAAAGGCCCACTGGGCAAATACCTCCGAGTCAATCCAACTCTAAATGTACCAATACAAAGATACCATATGTAGGAAGCATAACTTCCGAATTTTTTCTGATAGGTTAAATATTTGAGCAATGACTTCCAAATAGGTACTCACATATAATTGGTCCCTTCTTGGCTAAAAATGAAACTCAAATATGTGTTCCTGATTATCATTGTAGAGTAAGAAATTGCCAGATTTAAAACATAACATCCTTGCCCAGGACAATTGTACATTTTCTTCCATTTTTAAAATGCTTTTTCCATTCAGTTTTCCAGCTGATGGATTGATAAAAATTGGGCTGAATTCTCCAAAACTATTTGGCAAAAGAGGCTTTGAAGGGGGAGCTTTTGGGGGAATATTTGGACCCATTTTTATGGCCTAGGAAGAGGGAAAAACACAACTTTTGGCTACATCTGACTGCTACATTAAATACGCCTCTAATTCCTTGCTTGTCGGTTTTTCTTCTGTTCCACTCTCACTGAAAAATAATGGGGTGCAAAGTCCAAGGGATCACCCACAAAGAACCATGCTCTTATAATTCTTCTTCTTCTATAAGCAAAGGGTATAGCTGGGTTCTGATTTGCAGAAAGGTCCATACACAGAAGAGCTGCATTCACCAAGGTGAATCTCTTACCTGTCCTCGTGAATCCAGTCCCTCCTCATTTCTCATTCTCTTATCAGGCACCTTCAGTCTCTTCCTTGCTTTTAGTTAGCTCCTTCCCATTCACCTTATAACCTTAATCAATCTTCTCTTGGCTTTCCTACTCCATTAATTTCATATTTTTCTTCTTCACTACTAAACACCCCCCGCAAAAAAAGTGGTCATTTCCTCACTCCACACTCGCTCCTCTTTCTGAAATTCCAAACCCATGTCTACTGAAACTTCTCTAACAGTAACATCTATTTAGGAATCACCAAATTCAAAGGCCTTTCAATCTTCATTCATTTCCCTATTCAGTATTCCAAATCTAGCTTGACTTAGTATTCTCCACAATGCTTCCCTATCATCATATATACCATTGATGCCTTCTGGATTTATGCCCCAAATTAAGTGATTTTATTAAGAATTTCACTACCTTGATTTTATGAGCAGATGACCCTTAGCACTTTATGAAGATACTAAATTATCTGCTGATCCATAACCAAATGAGTATTCTTTCTAACTTCTTCCTATTAAAATGCCTTAAGTAGAGATTTTGAAATGTATCATAATACTATGCTCATTACAATGAAATCTCTACTGTCTCATCCCATCCACCACTTTACATGCTTTCTTCTCCCATTTATAAACCCATTTACTCCAATTTCCCACGCATTAGTGGAAATAGTAAGAGTCCATTATCTCCCCAGTCATTCCAGTTTTTCTTTTCCTTCCAAGTCTTCTGTCTTCTCATGTGTACCCGACTTTTAAAAAAAAATTGTATCCTTTCTTTAAAAAGAAAAATTACTTTTTGTTTTTGTCATTACGAGAATTACAAGAAACCCTATGTTCTTTGCCCTCAAGGAGCTAAAAATGTCTGAAAAAGATTTGCAGGTTTTAAAAGACTGTAAGTTCAGTGACTAAATAATGTGACAAGGCAGTCCAAAAAGTTAATGCAATCTTAAGCTGCTCCAAGACACGCTATTTCCAGAAGGGACAAGGTGAGAGTCTTCACAGTACTGTGCCCTGGTCAGACTTTATCTCTAGCATTGCGCTTCCTTCGGCATCCATGTTTTAGGACATTTATAAGCCAGGAAATGTCTAAAGGAGGCCAACCAGGATCACAGGAAAAAGTCTCAAGTTCACACCATATATTAATCAGTTGAAGGAACTGGATATGATTTCAGCCTGGAGAAGACCATGTTCTGGGATAATACATGAGCTGTCTTCATGTATTTGAACAGTTATCATAAGGAAGAGGTTTTAGACCTGGCTCTCCTTGGTTCCAAAGGGCACAAGTAGGCACCATTAATAAAAGTTACAAAGAGGTAAACACAGGCTTCATGTTACAAGGAACGTCCCCATTACTAGCATTAGAGACCTACTGGAGTTCTACGTTACTCAAATACTCTTACCAAGTATCATATCCTAAACAAATAGAGCTACAAAAAAGGGAAAGAAGGGATTATCTTGAGAGAAGTGGTGGGTTCCTCCTCAATGGACATTTTCAAGTAAAGAATATGTGACCACTTTGCTGGGTATATAGTAGAAGGAGACTGGGAGGTAGAGGCAGGAATTTGACTATATAATCACTGACTTCCAGCTCCGAAAATCTATGATTCCTCTACAAATCTAACTTTGTTAAAAATAAAGCCTACCTAACTACTATCAAATTACTAATTGTACAAAGTGACAAATAATTGTGAGCAACATTCAAAGAAATAAATATCTTAAGAAATCCCATTTGCACTGTGAGGCACTTTCCTCCCAGATCACTATACCAGCTTGCTTCAATACTCCAACAGGAAACTAAACTCAATATACAATTGCCTTCTTTATTAACTTCTGAAGACTTACAACAAAGTTTTATAGATTTACCTGTCTAAGACCTTTTAGTCTACAAGAGTTCTAAAGGGGCCAAAAAGTACTTTCCTTCCCCTCAGAAAACGTTAAAAGACAGCTTCAAATGGGACACTATAGAGGCTTAAATCTGAAAGGACCATAGTTTTTCTTACAAGTATTAAAATGCTATGATTATCTATGAAATGTATTTGTGTGTATTGGTGAAAAATCAAAGTGGGAAATAATCGATCTCATTTTCCTTGCATCCAATGGAAAAAAAAAAAGGAAAATCTCTACGTTTAAGACCAGTTGTTCATATATAGCTACTCAAACTTTACTTAAATATTATGCAATAGCAACATTTTTGTGTATTCCTCCAGCAATTAATCAGGCTATGCAGCTTTCTCTGGTATTCCTTACTAAATGATTGGATAAAAATACTGTTGCTGTATTTAACAGAGAAACAAACCAAGCATCACATGAAGGTCCTGGAGCTGAAAAGCATTTTCTAATGTGGTGGCATCAAACAACGAGGACAACTGGTCTTCTTGCGGCTGCTTGTACGTGACACTCCATGTCTGGACTGAGTTTTCCCTGCCTGCGTTCCCCTTACCTGGGACCCCGCCCCTTCATCCCTGCCTTCTTTCTGGCTAACATCCCACCTTCTGTAGAGAAGTTTCTACCAGGCCTCCTTAATCTTAATGTCTTCCCTCTGAAACTAATGCGGACTTCCCTGCTGCTCCTCACACATGACATTCCTTCTCCAGACTCCTACTATTTTCACTACTGGCTGTACCCCATGATTGGAATGCTCTCTCTCATTTCTGCCTTTTGGCCTCCTTCAAGACACAGTTAAAATCCTACCTTCTAGAAGATATCTTTCCAGCCTCCAGCTTAAGCCTCCTTGAGACCAAGTCCAATGTATCCTACCTATTATATGTCTAGATACATATTGGACATAGTTGTTTGCATGGTACTAGGAGTTCCCTGTTTTGTTTTGGCTTTTTGTTTTCCTTGTATCCTCAAAACTTAGCACAGAGCCTCATACAAAGTTGGCACTTACTAAATGATAGCTGACTGACCAACCTCTTCAGACATTTGGTCCAGAAATAAAGCCTAACATTATACCAAACTCAACTTTCCTCTAAGCAGGAAGAGACCTCATTTTTCCAGCTTGACCTACATTATTTTAACTACTTTATGCTTGAAAAGGCACTCAAAATCAAGAAAAAAAAAAGAAAAATAGTAGAGAAACTTCATTTTTCCAGCCATCCAAGAAGAAGATATAAGATGCAGATGTGTCAAAAGATAACAGAACTGGACAAGTTCAGACAATGAAGCAAATTGAACCAAATCCTATGCAGTAAAAATTGTTTTGCATTTAGAAACAAGGGAAAGAAATGCAGGCAAAGAAGCAAGGAAGGCAGTATCATAAATAAAAAGCTAAAAGTTTAATTCTGTTGCATAAAGTCAGTCAACTCTGGATTCACATACATAATAAGAAAGCTTTAGATCACAATGATTTGGGGCTCAACAAAGGACTAGAAATAAAAAGTCTGATTCTATTTCAGCGTAGTAAAACTTGTAATTGCTACAAATGTCTTGCAGCTCAATCACAGTACAAAAGCAAGATCAAGCCATCTCTACCTTGTTTTGATAGGGAGTATGGGACAGAGGGTGTCTTGTTTCTAAAGGGAGGGGAAACGTTTCCTTCCCTTCTAAAGGAAAATATCAACATAAAAGCTGCAAAAAAACATGGAAAAGAAACATTAAATGATAGAAAAAGGCAAGATTTTAAAATCCTAATGTGGGATTATTAACCATAATAAAATGAAAAGATACATTAAAACCAGCAGTATATAATAGAACCCAGAAGGCAGGCAAAAAGAAAAAGGATTCTAAATTAAAGAGAAAAGGTTTGTTTTTAAGGAATGATGTCCTCCCAGATACCACAATAAAGCAGTGCAAATGGTAATTGTGTGGTCCCCTTTCTGTTAATAAATTTAGCATCAAAGGTTGATGGGTTATTAATAATATTTAGGCATTCTCCAAGGACTTGTAGTATTCAGTCAGCACAGTCCACGCTTTCGGGGCCATGAAACCTTCAGGAGGTTTCTGTCCTTCTCGGGCAAGTTTCCGCATTCGGGTTCCCGAAATAAACTCAAAGTCTTCATGACTGAAAAAGAGAAAGGAAAAAAACATAGTGAAAAAAAAGCATTTCTGCACACAGCCATAATTGAGTTCAAGTACCTCTCAGTGCACCAGGCAATGAGCTGCCAAAAATGTGTGGGCTTCCTCTTCCAGGAGTTCCCATCCCTGCTGCCTTCCTTTTTGTCCCCAGTGCATAGCACAGCTCTTGGCACTGCGCTTACTAAGTGCTCATTGACTTAATCATGACAGCAGCTTAGCAAAAAAACCACGTGGTTAACTTGTAAATGCAAACGTGATTCCAGAAAGTGCAGGTAACATTAACATATAGCACCATATACTTTTAGAGTCAAGAAATGCTTTTCTCTCGTTAAATTCAACTTGCCAATGCAGACTAAAAATATTTCCAGAAAACTGCTAACCTAAAACTCAAAATGCAGCTCTCACGTCAGAACTGAACCAAGGGCAGAGGGAATTACAATTTCTTAAACAGCAGTTAAGTGGCAAAATTGATATTTTACGATGAAAGTAATGTCAAGAGAAGATAAAGCTCTGCATTGCTTCTTAATAGCAAGATCTCACAGCATACAATAAGATAAATTTTAGTCTTAAAAAAGCACAAATACCCCCATTCTAATCCTAAACTAAAAACTGGCACGTATCTTCATAACAATGTCAATCAAGATATAAATAATCACTGGTCTTCTTAGATTTGGACCAAATTTCTGAGATGTACACTTTCCATCGGGAGTGTGTTAGTAAATATTTAACAAGTGGCTTGGAGGAAAGGAATGGAAAATGTACAACAGAATTTTAAGTTTAATGTATGAACATTTATTCCATTTTTCTTAAATCTAGACAATTAAAAAAACCTCAATAAATTAAGCAGTGGTCTGCGGCATTTGCAAATTTTTCAGGTGTAAATACTCACTGAAAATTTAATAACCAGGTCTCAAGAACCAATTTGGATTGACTCTGGCACACCCCTCGTTTTCAACCACTCTTAGAGCTCCAGGACTAAGTAAGAGATTTGTACACTTTGGGGTCAACATCTTAAGTCTCCCTCTTCCAAGACGTGGTCACTGGCTGGTTGTCCTGTGGTCATTCTCTCTTCAGAGAAATGAGATTGATCTGTGAAAACCCACACACTAAAAGACACGCTAAGGCCAAAATAGCTACTTACTGGGTAATGCAACAATGTAAAACTATTACAAGGTGCAAGGAACTCTAAGGAGAAGGCGATATAAATATCAACAAAACTCACCCCAGTGACATCAGAGGAAATACGGGTTCAAATTAAGACTAGTTAGGGTTTTTCTCCTTCCTTTCTGACATGACACAAACCTCACCACAACTGACAGCAGATGTTAACTCCAGTAGATATTACTGCTAAAAACAAATGCAGGGTGGAGCCAAAAAGGCGGAGTAAAAGTAAGGACTTGCCTGAGTTCTCCCCCAAACAACCTCCAAATTACCTTTAAATAATGACTCAAATTCTACAGCATAAAACTCACAGAAAGATGGGAGTAAAACAATTTTCCAGGCCAAGACAATTTAGAAGGTTGTCAGGAAGGGTCTATTGCATGAGGGTGAGAGAGACCAGTACAGCACAGACCTGGCCCCAGTAAACCAGGAACAGGCCTTGGGGGTGACTGAATCAGTGGCAGTAGTGGCAGTTTCCAGTCCTCTCAGTCCACAGACAGTAAAAGGATAGGACAATGGATCAGAAGGAGATTTACAGGGATCATCCCTTTATTGGTATAAGAGGCAGGGCTCTTGCATTGCCTATATTTGGATCTGGGTCACACTCTTGGATCACAGTCCCCATGCAAGGAGTATTAACATAGCAGAAATCACAGCCCCAGGGGAGCAGAAGAAATCTGGCCACGGTTCCAGGGTGGGTGTGAGTGTTTGTGGTCATCCACAGGTACATAGCGCTTAGTACAGAAAAGTAGTAGACACACCTCTCTTTAGAATCATACCTGCTTGGATGAACCAAAAGGTTACCATTCCACAGAATTTACCTCTGAAACAGATACACAAATAACCTGAAGTTTGAGAAAATCTACCCTCCACTTGAAAAGCAAAGCCCCACTTTAGCACAGAGTTAAAAGTCAAGCAATAGGACAGAAAATCAGCAAAACAGAGAAAAAAAAATCTGACCACAGAAAGTTATTATGATGACAAAGAAGGTAAGAACACAAACTCAGAAGAACCAAGTCAAAATTCCTGCACTCCAAGTCTTATAGGAAAATATGAATTGGCCTCAGACCATCGAAGAGCTCAAAAAGGATTTTAAGAATTAAACAGGAGAGGTAGAGGAAAAACTGGGAAGAAAAATGAGAATGATACAAGAAAATAATGAACAGCTTGGTAAAAGTAAGCACAAAATAATACTAAAGAAAACCACACCATAAAAAACAAAAGAGACCACATGGTAAAAGAGGCACAAAAATCCAATGAAGAAAAAAATGCCTTGAAAAGCAGAAATAGCCAAAAAAAGAGGTCTGAAAATTCACTGCAGAGAACTGGTTAAAGAGTAAAAATGGCCAAATGGAAAAGGAGGCACAAAATCTCACTAAAGAAAATAATTCCTTAAAAGTCAGAATTGGGCAAATTGAAGCTAATGACTTTATGAGACCTTAACAAACAATCACATAAAATCAAAAGAATGAAAAAATAGAAGACAAGGTTAAATATCTCACTGGACAAACAAGTGATTGGAAAACAGATCTAGAGAAATAAAATTTAAGAGTTACTATATGAAGTTATTATATGAAAGTCACAATAAAAAAAGCCTAGACATCATCTTTCAAGAAAATGTCAAGGAAAACTGTCCTGATATTCTAGAACCAAATGGAAAAACCAGTCACCTCCTGAAAGAGATCTCAAAATGAAAATTCCCAGGAATATTGTAACCAAATTCCAGACCTCCCAGATCAAGCAGACAAAAAGACACAATGCACATATTGTGGTGCCACAATCGGGGTAACTAACACAAGACTTAACATCTTCTACATTAAAAAATCAGACAGATATTCCGGAGGACAAAGAGCTAGAATTAAAACCAAGAAGCATCTTCTACATTAAAAAATCAGACAGATATTCCGGAGGACAAAGAGCTAGAATTAAAACCAAGAACCGCCTACAAAATCACCAGTAAAACTAAGTATAATGCGTGAGGCTTGGGGAGGATAGAGGGAAATGGGCATTCAATGAAATAGAGGATTTTCAAGAATTCCTGATGAAAATACCAGAGCTAAGTAGAAAATCTGACTTTCAAATACAAGACGCAAAAAAAAAAAAAAATGTAAAAAAGGAAAGAAATCATAAAGGATTCAATAAGGCTAAACTGCTTATTTCTACATGGGAAAATGATATTTATAACTCCTAAAAAGTTCTCATTGTTAGGGTAGTTGGAAAGAGTATACAGATAGAAAGAAGAGGTATGAGTTGAATGTGATGGTATGATTATCTAAAAACCTAATTAAGTGATGAGAAAGAACAATGCACTGGGAGAAAAAGGAAAGGGGGGAGAATGGGACAAATTATGGGACATAAAAGAAGCCTGAAAGAGCTTTTACAGAGGAGAGGGAAATAGGAAAAGTGATGAGGGGATTACATGGGCCTTACTCTCATCAGAACTGGCTCAAAGAAGTAATAATGTACACACTCATTTGGGTGTAGAAATCTATGTTACCATGAAGGAAAATAGCAAGGAAGATGGATGGGGGGAGAGGGGGAGGTGATAGAAGGGGGAGTTTAGGGGATGTAAGTCAGAAGAAAAACACTTTTGAGAATGGACAGAGAAAGAGAGAGAGAGAGAGAGAGAATAGGATAAACAAGGAAAATAAAATGAAGGGAAATATTGTGAAAAAATTTTTTACAGTGAGTTTCTCTGACAAAGACTTTGTTTCTCAAATATATAGAAAACTGAGTCAAATTTATAGAAATAAGAGCAAGCCTCACCTAATAAAAGGTAAAAGGATATGAACAGGCAGTTTTCAGACAAAGTAATCAAAGCTATCTACAGTCATGTGGGAAAAAAATGCTCTAAACCACTAAGGATGAGAGAAATGCAAATTAAAACAATCCTGAGTTACTCACCCCATATCCATCAGATTGGCTAATTTGACAGAAAAAGAAAATGACAAATGTTGGAAGGGATGTGGAATTAAAATACACAACTGGTGTAGGTCTGTATACCAGAGACAAAAAAAAGAGAGAGAGAGAGAGAGAGAGAGAAAAGGAAATTCAAGGAAAAGGACCTATGTGTACAAAAATATTTACAGCAACTCCTCTAGTGGTAGCAAAGAACTGGAAAATGAGGGTATGGTCGTCAACTGGGGAATGGCTCAACAAGTTGTTTAATATGATTGTGATGGAATATCATTGTGCTATATTATACGAAATGACAAGACTTACACAAACTGATACAAACTGAAATGAGTAGAACCAGGAGAACATTAACAGCAATGTAGTATGATGATCTACTATAAATAACTTAGCTATTTTCAGCAATACAATAATCCAAGACAATTCTGAAGGACTTACGATGAAAGGTGTTGTCCATCTCCAGGGAAAGACATGGTGGATCCTGAATGCAGATCAGAGATGTTTTCTTTATTTATCTTGGGTTTGTTTGTTTGGTTGGTTTCTTTGGTCAGTGTTTTCCTTCTCAGCATGACTTAAATGGAAATGTGTTTTGCATGAGTACACATGTATAACCTATGTCAAATGGCTTGCCTTTGGGAAGTGGGGAGATTTGAAACTCAAAATTTGACCAAAAGGAATGTTAAAATTGTTTTTTTTAACATGTAATTGGGGAAAAATATCAAATAAGAAAAATAAATGTAACTAATCCTTTGTTAAACAACAAAAACTGCTGAATTTTAGTTCTGTGAGGTCATAGCATACTATGTTGATCTCAACCACGAAGCTACTAAGAAGCAAGAAAAGGGTAAAACATTTTAAATGTAAGATCTTTAGGTTCCAAAATTAGGTTTTTAGTAAGATCAGAAAATATTTCACATATTAATTCCCCTAATAACATTAATTATCCTAATATTACACACGTACACTATTATTTCACCTGCTAATTCACTCACTCACAAAAACCGCCAAGAGAACATGGCAAAAGGCAAATTATAATGGACTAAAAATGAAGCAAGATTTAAGCTCAAAGGGATAAGCTTGACAGTGGAAACATCATGAAGAACCTAGGGTCAAGAAAGCTGAATTTGAATCCTACTTCAAAGGACATTATTATGTGGCCATTAACAAAAGATAATCTCTCAAGAGTCTAAGTCTATAAAATGAACAATGAAACTACCCACCTTAAGGGTACTTGTGAGGAAACTGCTTTGAAAATCTTAAAGAAAACTGGGTATCTGATAGTACTAGCATATCATGTGTATGTATGGCTATAACAAATTTATACATAATATACAGAATGTATGTGTATATACACACATCACCAAAAGTCTCAGGGAAATCATATCCCAAGACTTTCAGGATACCCTAGATCACTAAATAGCAAAAGTTAGAAGACCCAAGGGCAATAGGGGAAGTTGATCTATACTTATACATAAAATCATACCTTTGGCTAAAACAACTAATGATTTCTTAAAATCTTCATTTGCATATAGAGTCACTTACGCTGTGTAAAGGACTGTGCTAAACACTGTGATCAACTGTGGCATAAAAATGAACAAAGTGTGGCCATTTCTCACACAATCGATTTCAACAAAAATAAGGTCAGAAAGACAAACTTAATCCCCATCCCTTGGCACTGTTCTCCCTCTGGGGAGACACTTAATAAATGTTTGCTGAATGGGATATCAGGGTTAACTTATGTGAAAGAGCAAAGTGATTCACCATCCTATCAGGGACCCTCGGTAGGTGTTCAATAAACATGTTAGATGAATAAATGTTTAGAAAAGCTTCCTATCCAAGAGTTCAGTTGGAAGGAGTCTCCCACTTCACCTACTTGTTTTACAGACGTCAGTAGACTACATCTGGTTGGTTCTGATTCTGATAATGGTCATCACACAAACCCCACCCCCACCCAATAATTAATTCTAGGGATCTTAAAATAATCTCCAACCTCACCCAACATCTTCTAATATCTGACCTCTAGCCTAACATAATCCATTAGTTACTGAGATCCCCAAAACCAAAACAAAACAAAACTTTCAGCTCCAACTTTATTTGCCAGTCTAGAGGGCACTGCACCCTTCTGGTACAGCAGTTTATTAGATGAGAATTCCTCCATAAAGAGATGACAAATGTCACACAATTGTTCCTACACAGTTTTCTAGCTTGTTCTAAACTAGATCATAAGATCACAGATCTAGAATCAGAGATTCAATAAACATTTTTAATTTATTTATTTTTAGTTTTCAACATTCACTTCAACAAGATTTTGAGTTCCAAATTTACTCCCCTTCTCTTCCCTCCACCCATCCCAAAATAGCATGACTTCCAATTACCTCTTCCCTCAATCTGCCCTCCTTTCTATCACACTTCTCCCTTCTCTCATACCCTTCTCCTCTATTTTCTTGAACAGCAAGGTAGATTTCTATACCCCCCCAACCATATGTCATCTCCCAATTGCATGTAAAAACAATTTTTAACATTCGTTTTTAAAACTTTTGAGTTCCAACTTCTTCCCCTTCCTCTCCCTCATCCTCGCTGAGAAGGCATGCATTCAATATAGGTCATGCATATACAGTCATGCAAAACACTTCCCTAACAGCTATAATGTGAAAGACTGTATGTATCTCCCTCCATTCCATCCTGGTCCCTTTATTCTATTCTCTCTTTTGATCCTTTCCCTCCTCAAAAGCATTTATTTCTAGTTATCTCCTCCTTCCATCTGCCCTCCCTTTTATCATCCCCTCACCACCTCCCATCTCCACTTGTCCTCTTTTCCCCTAGTTTCCTGAGTGTAACACAGATTTTCATATGAAATTGAGCATGCATATTATTCCTTCCTTAAGCCAAATCCAATGAGAGTAAGGTACACTCTTTACCTCTCATCTCCCTCTTCTTCCCCTCCACTGAAAAAGCTTTTTGCCATGTGAGAGAGAATTTACCCCACTCTATTTCTTCCTTCTTCCTCCCACTATATTCATCTCATCCTTTTATTTTTTATATATCATCCCTTCATATTCAAAACTCACCTTGTTCCCTCCGTCTATATGTATATAATCTCTCCAAATACCCTAATACTGAGAAAAGTCTCAAGACTTACAAATATGATCTTTCCATGTAGGAATGAAAACAGTTCAACTTTAGTAAGTCCCTTAGATTTTTCCTTCCTGTTTACCTTTTCATGCTTCCTTTGATTTTTGTGTTTGAAAGTTTCTATTCAACGCTGGTCTTTTCATGAAGAATGCCTGAAAGTCCTCTATTTCAGTGAATGATAATTTTTTCTCTTGAAGTCTTATACTTAGTTTTGTTGGATAGATAATTCTTGGTTTTAATACCAGCTCCTTTGATCTCCAGAATTTCATATTTCAAGTACTCTGACCCTTTAACGTACAAGCTGCAAGATCTTGTGTTATTCTGATTGTGTTTACACCATTTGCAAATTGTTTCTTTCTGGCTCCTTGGAATATTTTCTCCTTGACCTGGGAACTTTGGAATTTGGCTACAATATTCCTACAAGTTTTCTTTTTGGGATCTCTTTGAGGAGGTGATCGGTGGAATCTTTCCATTTCTAGTTCACCTTCTGGTTCTAGAATATCAGGGCAGTATTCCTAAAGAAATTCTTGAATGATGTCCAGGCTCTTTTTTGATCATGGTTTTCAGGTAGTTTCATAATTTTTAAATTGTCTCTCTTGGATCTATTTTTCAATGAGATATTTCATTCTGTCTGCTGTTTTTTCATTCCTTGGTTTTGTTTTGTAATTTCTTGATTTTTCATAAAAGTCATAAGCATCCATCTGCTCCATTCTAATCTTTAAGGAATTATTTTCTTCAGTGAGCTTTTGGACCTCCCTTCCATCCGGCCAACTCTGCTTTTTAAGGCATTCTTCTCCTCATTGGTTTTGTGGATCTTTTTGCCATTTGGGTTAATCTTTTTTAAGGTGTTATTTTCTTCAGCATCTTTGCAAGCAGTTGACTCACTTTTCATGACTTTCTTGTATCACTCTCATTTTCCCAATTTTTTCTCCACTTCTCTTGCTTGAGTTTCCAAATCCTTTCCGAGCTCTTCCATGGCCTGAGACCAATTCCTACTTTTCTTAGAGGCTTTGGATGCAGGAGCTTTGTCTTTATTGTCTTCTTCTGTTTGTATATTTTGGTCTTCCTGGTCACCAAAGTAAGATTCTATAGTCTTGACTCTTTCTCCAGCTTTTGTCCATATCCTTGACTTTCCAGCTCTTTGTCAAGGTCGTTCTCTGCTTGGGGGGGGGGCCCACGGGCACAAGGAAGGGGCACAAAGGGAGTTGTTCAATCCCCCCCACAATCTGTGGGTCTACAGCTCCAGAAACAGCCTCTGCTTCTGCTGCTGCTGCTATGGGCTCCTTCACTCAAGAGTTACAAATATGATCTTTCCATGTAGGAATGAAAACAGTTCAACTTTAGTAAGTCTCTTAGGATTTCTCCCTCCATCGCCCCAGGACTGAGGCCTGGCCACTCTATTCTCTCACATAGGTCAGATGGGTTTTTTCCACTGACCTTCCAATTTGTCCTTGGCGTTTGTGAGTTGTGAAATCTGGAAACCTCCATATATGACAGAGAGTCAGTCCCCTGAGGCCTGCTCAGATTCCCATTGTGCTGGGGTAGCCCCTACTGTACTGGGCTCTGTTCCCAGCATGGTGTGATGGATACTTCCCATAGACCTTCCAGGATTATCTTGGGCTGGAGATATGCTTTACTCAACATTCCTCTGAGTTGTGCACCTCCAGAATTTGTCCAGAGTCAGTTTTTACAGGTATTTGGCTGGGCCTGTGGCAGGGAAGCTCTACCAAGTTTCTGCTTCTTCCTGGCCATCTTGGCTCCACCACCCTTCAGTAAGCATTTATTAAGTGCCTACAATGTACCAGCTACTGTGCTAAACAATAGGGAGACAAAGAAAGGGGAGTTCACAAGTCTAATAGCAGAGAGAGTATGCAAACTATGTACAAACAATATATACATATGGGAAAAACTAGAGGTAATCAACAGGTTCAGTGACTTTAACAAGCATCAGGGAAAGCCTCTTATAGAGTGTGGGACTTGAAAAAAGCCAGAAAAGTCAGGAGACAGAGATGGAGAGGAAAAGAAATCCAGGCATGGGGACAATCCCTGAATATGCCCACAGCTGGCTAATTTTCTTGTGTGAACAACAGTAAGGAGGCAGATGTCACTGATGGGAATTGGGGGATAAGATATAAGAAGCCTGGAATGGTAGAATGAGACCAGGTTATGAAAGACTTTGAATGGCAGATGCTATATTGGAGGAGAAAACAGGATGCCACTGGAGTTTATTCAAGTGGAGATGTGGCCAGACCTGTTTGACAGCTAAGTAGAGAAGAGACTTGCAGCAGGGAAACCAACCAAAAGGTTATTACATTGTTCAGGCACAAGTTGGTGAAGGCCCGCACTAAGGTAGGAAAGGAGCACGTAGGAGAGTGTTGAAAAGATAGAACTAACAGGACTTGGCAACAGATTCGAGATGGCTGGTGGGACAGCGTGAGGAATCCAGGATAATATCAATATTGGAAGCCTAGAGGAAATGCTAATGCCCTTGATAGTAATATGAAAGTTAGGAAGGATGGAGGGCTTGGAAAAAATAATGAGAAACAAAGCTAAAAGAGACCTTCAAAGGTCACTGAGTCCAATCCAGAGTAAATCTTCCACTGCCTCAATTTGATTTCCATGCACAGACTGAATACTCTTAACTAATCAAGAATTGGTATAATAACAGAACCACTGATTGGGACACCTTGGCTTTCCAACTCATTAGCCCAAGTCACTTAGTTTTACTGGGTCTCAGCTTCCTTGACTATAAAATGAAGGGATTAGAAGGCTTCTCTATCTCCTTCCAAACTCTTAAATTCTATGGTTTTGATTCACTGAAAATTAAATGACAAATTCAATTAAGCACCTATGATGTGCAGGGCAGAAAAAATACAAAGACTTGAAAATGGCATTGAAAAGTTAACATTCTACTGAAGTCGGAGGGAGAGATGGCCTGTACAATTAAGTATAATACAAGAAAGGAAGTGGTAAGCGAATGGAGAAAGGTAGACAAGAGTTCTTCAGGAAAGCATGAGAAGTATGGAAAGAATGCTTTAAAATCTTTATCTTGCATATATAAGGGAACAATACTACTTTACAAGTCATCTATCTACCCATTACTCATTCACTTAGGAGAATTCTGGCTCGATCTCTAAGGAGGAGGAGAAGGAAGACCCTTTGTATACAAACAGAATGTACTCAGACTTGGTGGAAATTCAAAAGGAGTAGGAAAATGGACCTGCAGGATGACTTCTGTGTTAACTCTGATTAAAGGAAGAAAAAAGCCAGACCAATTAAAAGCCAAACTGTCTGAAATTCAGGAGTTTGCTTGCATTGTTCCTAAAAATACAATTAAAACTGAAGTCCCTAAGGTAACTTTTCCCCCTCGAGCTATTTCACACTCCATCTGGCCTGCATGCCACAAATGTTTCTTCATCAAGCAAAAAAGAGTTTCTGCTTCCACATGTTGCTGATTCCACTCCATAATGGTAAAGGAAAAGATACCTTCCTGCTGCTGCCATATTTTTGGTTCTGCCTGTCACATAAGGATTTTAATTTTAGTCATTTGACTTTATTCAGTCATTTGGTTATTAGGTTGTGGTATAAGACAGTAGGACCAAAGCATCAAAGATTTATGGCTAGAAAAGAGCCCTTATATGTAAATCACCTAATCAAGCCCCCCTCATCTTACAGAAAAGGAAACTGAGGCTGGATAAGTTAAGTAACTTGCCCAAAGTCAATAGTTAATGTCATGGCTGGGATGTGAACCCAGGTCTTTTGACTACATGTTCAGATCTCCATGATTATCTGGGGACCACAGAGACAATACTATCTTCAATCCAAGCCCATTTGACACTATCATTTTCCACTTAAACTGATGACAGGGAGCCAAAAAATAACTTAAGGTGAAGAAGCACAGAAAAATACTGGCATAAACTCAAGTTCTCTAGCATTTTTCCCCCTGTACTTCACCTAGAATGCACAGAAGGGAATTGGGAGTAGATGGCAAGATGGGATAAGGGCAGGAAGGAAACAATGATGGACCCATGGAGGCTTGCTTTCCAAAGTTATTCTAAGCACAGTTTTTTATAGCAGCAATTAGGAAGTCACTTATGGCACCTGAAAAAAGAAACACAGATATGTCTGGGAAAAGGTTTTCTTTTCAAAACCACTTGGCTACAGGGGACTATCAGAAAGAGAGTGGAAAAATTTACCTGTCAGATCTATGGGTAAGGGAGAAGTTTATGATCAAATAAGAGACAGAGATGATCACAGGAAGTAATGGATAATTTTGATTACATGAAACTAATAAGGTTTTCCACAAACAAAACTAATGCAGCCAAAATTAGAAGGAAAACAGGAAACTGGGGGGAAGGCAGGGAGGGGGTGATGCCAGGAAGGGGAATTTGAGCAAATTTCTCAAATATATAGAGAAATGAGCCAAATTTATTAAAGAAAAAATGAGCTACTCTCTAGTCTAGACCTGTATAATCTGGCCGCCTGCAGCACAGCAAAGGATTTCCTCTACATACAAAGCATGTTTTTTTTCTACATTTTTCACAGGCCGCTGGAAATCCTTTGGCAGGACCATAATGCAGGCCACAGGTTGTGTAGGACTGCTCTAATTGATAAATGGTCAAAAGATATGAATTGGCAGCTTTCAGATAAATCAAAGCTAGCAATAGTCACATGAAAAATGTTCAAAATCACTAGTGATTAGAGAAATGCAAATTAAAACAGCTTTGAGGTACTACCTCACATGAATCAGAATGACAAATGTGACAGAAAGAAAATAACAAATGTTAGAGGGAATGTGGAAAAATAGGTTGAGTTGTGAACTGGCCAAAGCATTCTGGAGAACAATTTCTAATTAGGCCCAAAGGATATACAGCAATACCACTACTAGGTCAGTATCCCAAACAGATCAAGGAAAATGGACTTATTTATACAAAAATATTTATAACAGCTTTTTTGGTGTGGCAGCAACGAACTGGAAATCAGTTGGAGAATGGATGAACTAGCTGTTGTAAATTGTGAAGAAGCAATATTGTGCTACAAGAAATGATGAGTAGGATGGTTTCAGAAAGGAGACTTCTATGAATGGATGCAAAGTGAAGTGACCAGAACCATGAGAACACTGCACACACAACAACACTGTAAGGATGATCAACTGTGGAAGATTTAGTTACTCTAAGCAATACAATTCCAAAAGACTCATGATGAAAAATCTTCCCTGACTCCAAAAAGAAAACTGATGACCTCTGAATGCAGAATGAATGAAGAATTTTTTTCACTTGCTTTTTATTTGTTTTTTATTGTTTGCCTGTTGGTGTCTTTTGCAACACAGCTAATATGGAAATCTATTTTGCACAACTTCACATGTATAATTGATATCATATTGTTAGCCTGTTCAAATGGGTGAGGAAGGGGTGGAAGGAAGGGAGAGAATTTGGAACTCAAAAACACTTGGTAAGAATATTAAAAAGTAATTAAAAAAAAACATTTGGCTTAGTGATTCCTATATTCAGTGTAAAAAGAATGCCATGACTTAGGAACACTTTCAATGTGCTGCAAAAAAAAACCAACAAGCAACAACCCCCTGTGCTGTCCTGCACTTATCCACTAACCACATGGGGCCTGTGTCTTGACTGACTCCACAGAGAACAGTGTGCCCTGGTAACTTATGAAGCTTTTCTCATCCCACAGTCATCTGCTGCCCTTCTATTCACATGTGCAATACTCAACTGACATCAGCAGAAACTGTGCATTGTGATGCAGCAGATGGACTGTCACTGAGAGGCCAGCTCACAAGAAGAAGATACATACTGAGACTTTCACAGAAACCATGAGAAATTTTTTCTAATGGAGAGAATGTAACAAAGTATTTTGTAATTTAAGAAATTATCACCCTGTGATGGGGCTTCAATTAATTTTTAATCCATGCCAGACACAGACACTGAAGTTTCCTGCACAAAAGAGCACACCTTGTTGGAGTGATGGACATGAAATCATGATTTCATCTGTGTATGAAAGCTCTTGTATGGAAATTCCTTCTGCCTGTGCAGACTGGCCTCTCCTTTGTTAACCTGCAGTCTTTGAACACTGCCTGGAACAATGAGGAGCTGGCTAAACAACTTGCCATGACCACATGGCTAGGATGTCAAGGACAGAATTGAATCTGGGTCTTTATGACCCTAAGACCAGTCCTCTGCCTGCCCTTTTTATAATGTATACTAAACACTCTTAAGACTTTGGCTTACAAGTGGGTTACTTTAAAATCTAGTGAAATACTAATATCACGGACTTTTCCTGTATGCTGCTTATCCCCATATATGAAAAGGCTTTGCTGACAGGTGCTAGTCATTAGGCAATTTTAACCCACTTAATTCTACTGCCTGCTTTCTCTTTTAATAATTTTGTATATAGCTTGTCTGTACTTATTTGTTTTCTTGTTGTCTCTACCAGAAGACTTGGAGCATCTTTTTCTCTTTCAGTATCCCTAGCATTTAGCACAGTAACTGGTACATAGTAGGCTCTTAATAAATGTTGTCTGACTTTCAAAGAATTAAAATTCAGATATCACATGAAAATTTCAATTAACTAGAATCTATATAATCAGAATTCTCAATCAATAATGTATGCTCTCTCCCCTGTCCCTTACCACTACATTTGTTTTATTACAACAGATAAAAGAAAATGCACTCCTGAAACGGATTCAGCAAAAACAAACAAAAAACTCGGATGTTGTACATTCACAATATAATCATCTTGAACCAGGAAAAGAAAACTCATGCTCAGAACATGTAGAAAATGTGAATGTTTATGGCTATATCCATTGACATTTATATAATTTAATTCTGGATACTATGGAAGTTAAATTCTCTAAGGATTAGGCTCATGTCCTCAAAGTTTTTTCACACATAAGGATAAGCAGCCTAAGGTTCACAAAGAGTTTTATGAAGCATCAGCTCATCATCCAATACTCCCAAGTACTCTGTGAAGTAGGACCTATTGTTAGCTGCATTTTACAGGTGAGGAAAGAGCGGTTAAACGATGTCCTCCGGGCTGCTCAAGTGGTGTCTGAGCTGGGATCTGAGGTTGGGTCTTGTTGACTCGAGACCAGCTACCTTATCCCAGTCTACAAGCATCTGGTAATGACTGATTCTCAACATACAACCTTTTCCTAATGGCACAGTTGTGAAGGAAATGAGCCACAATCATACTGACATTCCCACCATAAGCAAAACCAGAAGACACAAAGAAACTGCTCCTTAATGGAAAGTTGGTTCACAGGCTCTCCTTGGAAGAAAATAAAGGAATCAGTTTTGTTGTGGGTCTAAAAGCAACAAAAAATGCCATTTTATGAGGCATTCGGTCATCCTGCCCTGCAGTGCTCAAAATGAACGTAAGCAAACAGACCACCATGATAACAACTGCAGTTCATGAACCAACATCTGCTGCAGAATATGAACGAATAGAGAAAAACTCATGGAGGACTTGAAAAGATCCTCTAAATTAAACATCTGGGTTTGGAAACACAGGACCAGGACTCAAGTACTCATTCTGCCCCTTGGATAACCACAAGGCATTCTTCACCTCCTTTGCCTCAGTTTCCTATTTTTAAAATGAGGGCTGCACTGGATAACCTCCAAGGTGCCTTACAGTCTTAAATCTATGATCCTTGGGTAGCAGGAAGCTATTCCAACATTTGAAAATACTTTAATTCTAATTTGGCACATACTGATTAAGCTGTTACTGAAGGCACCTGTGCTAGGCACTGACCCAAAAAAGGCTCTTATCTTCGGCCCACTGCAGGATTATTGGACAGGAATTAATCAACATAAAGATCAACTTACACAAAAAGGTTCACAGCTAATTCTGAGCTGACTAGAAAATTAAATCAACATGATTTCCTGTCTCCTAAATGTACCAGATAAGGTATAACGGAAGGAACCTTAGATTGGAGGTCAGAATCCAAGTTTGTAATTCCAGGTTCATCACTAAGTAGCTGCAAAACCTAGTGATCAAAAAATTGTTAAAAAGTCAGACTGTTTTCCCACAGGATGAACCTTTCACAAGAACCAAGACCAGAGTCCTCTTCGTGTCAACATTTTTATCATCAATAAATGGGATAGAGACACAGATGTGGAATACTCATCAACTCTGTGGATAGAACAAAGCTGGAAAGAGAATCCATACGTCACAGGATTTAGACCTAGAAGGAAACTTCTGGACCAGTTAAGTCCAACCCCTTCATTTTACAGATGAGGAGAGTGAGGCCCAGAGATGGAGCAGCTTTCACAGGACCAGCAAGAAGCAGAACAGGAATCTGAACTTAGGTTCTCTGTCTCTAAATCCAATATTCTTTCCATTCAATTTCCTTAGTTAATACCCCGAATGACCAAAGGAGATCTAGAATTACTTAGACAAGCTGGAATCAGGAATTGAGACAAATAAAGATCAAATTTAATACAGTAACATCGAATGCTATTAGAATCTAAACTCTCTGAGGACAGGGAAAATTTTTACTTTCTGTTACCCCATAGCTAAGCAATATCTGAAACACAGCAGGTGCTTAAAAAATGCTTGTTGACTAACTACTTTAATAGGAACATGGGCAAGCCTTTACTCCAGTTTTATTCTGTTGGGCACTGGGTGGTCAAGAAGACTTTGAATCCTGCCTTGGGCACTCACTATCTTAGCTGTGTGACCCTGGGCAAGTCACTCACCTCTCAACCTCCGAATCCTCACCTGCAATCCTCACCTGCCTCACAGTGTTGTTGTAAAGATCAAATGAAACAACCTACGTAAAGTGCTAAGTAAACCTTAAAGTGCAATATAAATGGCATCCGCTACTGTTGTCTTAGAATGGGGCTGTGGGGCTCAGATCAAAGCTGTAGCTCAAGTGAAGAGACCTGCCCCTGACACTCACAAGTGTGATAATGGGAAGGTCCCTTAATCTCAATAAACCTTAGTTCATTCAAGTATTTGTAGAATCTCCTTCATGTTCCTGTATCCAATGAGATAAAATGCTTTGAAAAAGTTAAAGTTTGCAATTTTACAATTTACAGGCAAGTTATTATGATTGTAGGCTAGAAGTGATCAGAGTTTTTAAAAAAGCCAAGCCAGTGGAATGGGAGCTTTGACTGGTCTTACCAAGCTGGAAAAGTTTTCAAGTCAAGGTTTGGCGGCCACCCAATACAATTCAATTTAGCAAAGATTAATTAAGTACCTAATGCTAGGTTTGGGAATATGAAATGTTTAAGAGAAATTATACTCTCTTATTACATTACATTAATATTAGCATGCTTTCAGAACTGGAAGATACATGCCTCCCATTTGTTTGCAAGTGATAATTGCCCCTTCCCCCTCAAGAATGTACTTTGCATTATTTGGATGTTTGCTGGGAAGCGTTTACTGTGTCAAAACAACGGCATCACTAATTCTACAAAAACAACCATGCATTCTCCTAGTGAAATACACACAGTATGGATAATACAAGGCAGAGTATGCTGGGAAGAAGGAGTAAAACATATCCAGACAAAGTGCTCCAGAAATATTTGGGGAGAAAGGAAACCATTTCAGCTTGAAAAGATCAGTGAAGGTGGGCCCTGATGCTGGCATTCTGAAAGATGGGGTTTCAAAGCGGGCAAAAAAACTGAGGTAGGAAACTTGGTCTGTCACTGGAGAACCAGCCTAGAGGGTAGAGAGGATGGCTTGTCACTAAAAAGTTGTCTGGTGATGACTGATAAATTTTGAGGGTCAGAATAATCCCTAAGGACCATCTATGATGTTTGGAAAGGCTGTAATCTGCACTAATGACTTGTGTCACACCAATGAAATCATAAGCCTTGTGAAATACTGGAGGATAAATGGAAAATCTTGTGGATTTCCATGGACTTCAAACTTAGTAATTCATTCACCAATGTATTGTAGTAGACCAAGAAAAGCTAACAGGTTATTAGGCTGCAAACATTCATAAAAGTCATGTCCAAAGCAAAGGTAGCGATAGCGATAGTCCCAATACACTTAGCACCTTGATCAGACATGTAAGATAATATCCATGTGGAGGTGCCATGAAAATGGGAACCAGGATGCTGAAAAGACAATAAACTATTTCAAAGCAGTATCAAGCAAGGAACTAAAGAGAATTCTGTTGCTGTTTACGTTTGTTGGATGTTTTAAGCGGAGTGGAGAAGGGAAGTTGTCACACACACAGGATTGTGACACGGATCAGAATTATTATTCTTGGCTCAAGGAGGTGGAATCAGGACCAAAACGAAAAGCGCCAGGAACGGGAAAGAGAATGGAACCAGCTGCCCTGGGTGAGCGAGGGTGCCTCCTCTGGACAGCTTCACTGGGGGCTGATGTCCGTTTCTGGGCTGCAGACTAAATGACTTCTAGAGTCCTTTCTACTCCACGATTCCAGGACTCTATGCTTAGCACAGTACACATCCCCACTTCTGTTTCATTCCAGATTATGTTAAAGTCAGAACAGAAAATAAACAAAACACAAAACTTCTGCAAAACTGATGAAGGCCAACATCATTTGACAGCCAGGAAAATTAGAAATGTTTTTTTTTTAAAGGAGGAAGTAAATATGCCAGTGTAGGGAAGTAAATATGCAGATCTTGGAGATAGATGGCAGGCTTCAAAGGCAAGAAAATACAAAAAAAAAAATCTCCTCTAAAAAATTCTCCTGGTAAGCAGTCTAATGAAAATATAAAAACTATCAACTTGCTAAATCAAAAACTCTTCTTTCAGTTATACACGGATGATTTTGTAAGGGAGTCAGCTTTCATTTTGTTCTACTCTTCTTTTCCAGTCAAACGCAGTATATATAAACAAAAGATGAAAATTGTTCAGAATTAATCATTCCACTTTCCGATTTGCATAAACATATACTGATATGAATACTAACACTAGAATCCAACATACAATAAAGTATTTTATATACTTTCTCTGAAGTGAAACAAAGTATGAATTTCCAATTAGGTATCAGCGTCTTTCAACTCTGAATGCATCCCACTGAACATGTGAAAAATGTGCACACGAGAAAGTGGCTGATCTCAAAATTCAAGATATTATTGTCAATAGTTTCCTGTAAACCTAATGATGGAAAGTGCTAATTTTGCTGTGTTCCTACCAAAAAAATAATAGAATTTTACATTTTCTACTTTTTTATTATTTCTGTAATATTTCTATTTTTTCTAAAGCAGGGGTCATGCTTCAACTGGGGTCGGTAAATTTAAAAAAAAACACATTTTGATAACTATTTCAAAATAATCTTTTTCCTTTGTAATCCTATATATTTTATTTTATGCATTTAAACTCATTACTCTGAGGAAAGCTTCACCAATCAGCACAAGCCAAAGGACTCCATCCAAGACACAAAAAGGGTAAGAAAAGCCCCTATGATAGGAAATGAAAAACAGACAATGTTTGGAAGGTGAAAGGGGAGGAATTTATACAGGAGGGCATAAGGAGCTCAATGAAAACACTGAAGCAGAATTGCTTGAAATCCTGCTTCCTCACTGTCTTTCACATTCTTACACTATGATCACATCTATAAACTCACAATCATAAGGCAAGGGTCTATTTCTAAGAGGACAAAACTCGCACTCCCCTCCCACCAAATCCAACTTTTCCAGGCCTGTTTTCCAACCTCTCCTCACCTCACTCCCACAGAACCTCCTCTCTGTCAATTAGTCTTTTCTATTTTATCATATCCATGGATGTCTCCCATTTCTCCCCACTTCCCGCATCCCTACTCTAGATTCCACAAACCGCTGAAGCAACATTCCCCTTGTTCCTACACTCAAACGGCTACAGTCACCATCTCTGACTTCTCAGCTTGCCTTTTACACAAATCCTTACCCTTGGTTCTTCTGTTTCATCTCCCTGTTAGAAGGACCCACAAAAGCACTGCTGTCCGCACAAGAATTCTTCATGAAGTCTGTCTTAAATAAGCCCTTAGCACTAGCAGCTCCATCACCCCTTCATCCATTTCTAGTTGAATCTGCTTTGCAGATTCTGCTCTGTTCAGAATAGGTTTTCAATGACAATGAGAATTTTACATGACGGGGGCGGGGGGGAAGGAACCTCAGAGATTCATTGGTCTTAAGACAGACATGGCATTTAATTGAGAATAATGATGAAAACAATGTTCCAGTGCCTTAGATGTGGCGAATGATGCAGTTCAGAAGGCACGAGGTATCCAAGATTAGACACTGGGGGGGCTCACTACACAAGTTAAGACATGAAGCTGTCAAAGAGCCACACTTGGAGTGGTAAAGATGGTACTGGAAAGCGGAAAAAACATGCAAGAAATGATAAGATTTGGTGACTAGATACACAAGACAAATCAAAAGGGCTTTAAGACTCAATGACTAAAAAAAATGGTGATATAACTGGTAGTTACAGAAGAATGGGAATGGTTTCAACCACTAAGTAGTCAAGAAGTATTTATCAAGTCTCTATGTACCAGACATTGTTCCAAAGATTGGTTACATGTAGAAACAATCTCCACTCAAAATCAACTTACATTCTAATTGTGGAGACAAGTATATACAAACCAAGTCAACAAGGCTTTATTTTGTGCCTACCTTGAAGCAGCTACTATGCTAAGTGCTGGGGATACAAAGACTATTCAATCCAAATACAAAGTCAATAAATATACACATACACATTCACATGGAAAGAGAAAGAGTAGTCAAATGCAAGGTACCATGAGAGCACCAGTAGTTAGAGGGATCAGCAAAGGCTTCATGCAGAAGACAGTATCCAAGCTAGAACTTAAAGGAAGAGAGAGATGCTACACAACAGAGGAGGGGAGTACATTTCAGATATAAGGGACAGCCTGCAGAAGCACAGAGATAGGAGATAAGGTAACATGACTGAGAAAATAGATAGCATGGTTTGAAGGAAAAAAAAGAGTTCCATTTTGGACATGCTGGATTTTAGAAAACAGTAAGAGACCTAAATGGAAATGTCTAACTGGCACTTGTAAACCCCAGACACTGCCTGGGTAAGAGACCAGAACAGGAGGGAAAGTTGTTACTTTGAAAATTAAGATAATTACCAACATATTGGGACAATGGCTCTCTTGATGACCACATAAAGCCCTCGAGGTAGGGCTCACCAGCTTTAATATTGTTTTGGGAAGGAGAGAGTCAAGTAGGTGAGGAAGACAATATGGTTGGTTACAGGATAGAAACAACACAATTAGCTATTTTAAAGAAAATGGTCTATTACCCACATGTGGCTCGTAACCATCCACAGCTTACAGACCTTGTTAAACGACCTTGGTGAGCAGACTCACTGGTGCCTATAAGAGTTTGTTAGGGAGATAAGATCCTCCTTAACTGTACAAAGACAGGCAGGTGATAAACAATATACCTTTGGGGGATGATCACAAGTTAACTTGTAACTTTAAAGTGACTCAGAGGAAAAGCTGACTCAAAAGTAAAT
Source organism: Potorous gilbertii (assembly GCA_028658325.1). Taxonomy (NCBI): domain Eukaryota; kingdom Metazoa; phylum Chordata; class Mammalia; order Diprotodontia; family Potoroidae; genus Potorous; species Potorous gilbertii. Next base: position 90,312,371 of record CM053774.1, on the reverse strand, counting down.
TTAATACAACATAAAATCATTTCATTGTAGAATACAGAAGAAATTAGAGCTAATAGTAATTGTGATATTTTCATAGTTTTCAGAGTGATTCACACGGAGGGAAGAATTTGAAGTAAGAGAAATGAGCTGTCCCAAGAAGAACAACAGATGAATGGAAGAAAAGGGACTAATCCCTGGGAAAAGCTCACATTTGGACATTTTAAAAGACTATTCTTGAATCTTTGTGGCTTTTAAAGGAGGATTTTGTGGAAATATTACAACTAAATCATGAAGATTTTCACTGGTCCCCTTCCTTACTTACCTCTACTGTGAAAGCATAGCTGATGTTGGAAAAGAACAAGTCATCTGAAAGAGGAACAGAGAACTAACCCCAGTCCTAGACTGTGCTGCGTTTCTGTGGCAGAGCTGACTTGCCCTTTTGGTGTAGATCTGATCTTCTTCTGGTGTAGAAGCTGTATTATCCTAACTCTATTTCCATAATACTTGAATTGTTTCTTACTAGCTGCTTGCAATATTCTCTCCTTGACCAGGGAACTCCAGAATTTGTTGCAGAGCCTTCTTTATTTTATGGGTTTCCAGAGCCAAAGAACTCATCATTAAGTGGAGATGAGCCTCTCTGTATTTAGCTGGATGTATGCCTGGAGAGCAATGATAATCTCCTGCCCAGACTATATATATGAAGACTTTCTAGAACAGTGGAACCTGTCAGAACTTGGGCTTCCAGGAACAGGCTTAGACATTCCAGAATTCACCTATATACCTCTGACACAGAGGCAATAAATCATCCCAACACATACGGAGTGAATGAATCCCTTGTAGAAGATTAATGGTAGATGCGGACAAGAGACACACAGGATATGAGAGGGCACAGAGAGGTGGGATTTACATCTTTGGAGGGAGTACCAAAATCAATGAGATCCATCTAGGTACTGAAATAAGTAACTTTTTAATTGGTTTAAAGCTAACTTAATGACAACTAGCAATAACAATATGAAGAACAGTAAGATGACAATCTATTAGCCAAAGGCACCTAGGAAAGCATGACTCTACCACCCGGTACTCCCTCCTACAATAAGAAGGAAAAAGATGCTGTGGCTTTATAAACTGCTGCGACTCACTGAGATTTCAGTAATTAGAATTACATTAGTGTGAATTTTATTTTAGACCTATGTTCTCCAAAATGCATAAAACAAAAGGATACAATTACAAAAAATAGATTTTTTTCCTTGCTAACATAAGATTTCTTGACAAAAAGGAGGCCCCTGTGGTCCTATCATTTAAACCTGTCTTCTTTTCCCCTAGATACTCCCTACTGACAAATACTATGACTGAATTCATAAATGCGTGTAGCTTTTTTTAACATCATCCCAAGCTATAATAAATTGGCCAAATAAGAAAATGCAAAATCATTAATTACTAAAAAGCTGGCATGGTATGACTTCCATTAATCAAACATTAGACAACCTCATATGTGCATAATTAATAACTGTGTTTCTCTAAATACTTCAAAGACTATCTCTTTACCACAAAATTTTAATCGTTTTCCAACACAGTCCCATCAACTTAATTCTATTTGAATATATAAATATAAAAAGTTAGGCAACTAAGAAGGGTTTAAAGCTTCCCAAGTCAAAATTTATTAAGATTTGGTAACAAAAAAAAAATTTCCAAGAAAATGAGCCACTCATGTAGCTAATATAGAATTCATCTTTGGAAAATCTTATGAGAGCTGATGTAATTATTTATCTTTTGAATGATTAAAAGAGAGACTGTTTTAAAGCAATATTCAACAGATTTAAGGAACATGAAAGTTATCAAGGACATTTCTAACATATTAGTCAGTTATACACACATGAATTCTAAGTTCCTGCATGTAGTTGAAATGAAACACCATGAATACAATAGAGTTTACAAAACAAAAGCCTGGGTTCTTTAGGATTTTTTTCCCCTGGCTCAAAAAAAAAAAAAAAAAGGAACTTTGGTTATATAAAGTTTGCTTAAGTCATTTAATCTAGCTCAACTTGCTTTCTCGTCTCATCTACTTTGTAAATTTTAAAGTAATTTATAAATGCTAGCTCTTAATTATTACTTAAGTATTTGTCATTAAGATATGAATCAAAACAAACCTTTCTTTAACTCGGTAAGGGTAATGACTATCTTCCTTTTGTGTCTGTATCCTTAGTATGTAAGCCCAGAGCTTGACAAATATAGCAATCACTTAATATTTAAAAAGGGGGAAAAAGTGCAATATCCTGTGCTGGGAAAAATTATAAAAACAAAACCATTTCAATTGCTTTTTTTTTTTCTCCAGCTGAACAAAAGTTATGGCTTTTACTAAGAATTAACAGTCGATCAACAAGTACTTTTTTAGGAATGCCATGAGGAAAAATAATTAGCAATTTGGTTGACTTTTTCTTTTTAAATAATTAGCTAGTATTTATTCCAAAACTAGCATGATGAGGAAAGAGGGATCTAGAGATGAAGGGGTTATGGAGTTCTCAGTGTTACCCTGAAGAGCTCTTGCTGTCCATCCCTACCAGATGAAGTCTACCCTTAAGTTACTCATGCAGAAAGTCAGATGAAATAAAACCTAATCTCAAAAAAAAAATTCAAGACTGAGAATTCCCAGTATACTTAAACCATCTACCAGTAGCCTTGTTCCAACAGAAACCACCGAAATACTCCAAAAAGCTATGACTACTCAACATGTGTTCTCAGTCTATACCAAGCAATACTGATCAATCAACTTTATTGAGAACCCACTATGTGAAATCGTACTGTGCAACAGTGAGGCTACCAAAGGGGGCAAAACACAGCCTTTACAATCTAACACAGAGCCACCCAGTCTAGGATTACTCTATGGTTATACGATTTATCTATGGTCACACAACTAGTTAAGTCTCATGATATGAACCTAGATTTTCCTAGTTCTGAGGTCAGAGCTTCTATAATAGAAGTCAGTCACACAGAAAATAAATCTTAAGAATTCACCTTTCCTACCTTCCAGGCAAAAACTGCTACGTGCCTTGGCAAAAGGGGTAAATAGACCTTCCTAAGGTTCAAGTAATCCAAAAAACAGTTAGCTAAGAAGTCAATTAATCTTAGCATTTATGTAAAATTCAATAAAGGCTAAAAGTTACAAGATGGGATTCAGAGTCAGGCTCTACACTGACTTTAAAGTCATGACAAATAAAATTAGGTGGTCCGATTTCCTCTGAGAAACGTGTTCAAAAAAGATGACCAGCTGGGCCACGGAGACCATCATAATGAAGCCCTATGGAAAATAAAGAGGAGGCAGAATATGCTGATCTTAAAACTTACTGTTGGGAGTCATAATAGTCCATGCGCTTCTTTTTCTTATTGTAAGCTGCTACACGAAATGGAACAATTTCCAAGGTTATCAAGCCAGGGGCCATCGTCAACACTTTGGCCCCATGGGTTGGCTCATAAAGATCCTTCCCAGTCTCTGGGTGAGGCATGCCAGCAGGATCTCTTCCAACAATGTAAAAATTAGCTCCTGCAACCATTCGTGACCTGCAATGCCACTGGACCTAGAGACAAGGAGATAAACAAGTTAGATAATGCTATTTCCACTTTATGAATCCCCTTCTCCTATACAACCAATATCCAGCAATATTATCTTTCAATACTTTAAAAAGTCTGTGATTTCTTCAGGATAGGTACTCCCTCCATCAGCACAGAGCAAAGGGAAACACAGCCCATGGGAACCACAATGCTCCTGAGTCCTACCTAAATCAGATTTCAATGCCATTAGGAAATATTTAACAAAATAAATAAAAATACAATAAAACACAAATAACATTACATTTTAAAACCAGGTCAATACACAGCTGTAAATATTCTTATGGACAGATGAAACCACCATTTCTAGCTGAGTCTGACTGCACTGATATGAAGAGTTCATCTCTGAAGGTTTGGTATGCTGAGCATGCAGTCCACTTTGTCACAAAGCCTCTCAGGATTTAGTTAGGCTGCAGTCCACTTTGTCACAAAACCTCTCAGGACTTAGCTAGGCTAGTCCTCCAGTGACAAGTAGGCATACATGACAGGGACTCACAATGTTGTCTAAGAGTGGCAGGACCTATGAGAATGCCTCTCCTCACGAAGATGAAACACAATAAATCTGAGTGGAAGACAGTCATATTAGATTAAGCATATATCACCTTATGAAGCCAAAAACAATAAAAATACTCTAAAATCATGAATAAATCATTCAATCAACAAGTATTTAAAATTAAGTACCTACTATATATGCCTGGAATTGGGAACACAAAAAAGTGAAAATCCCTGTACTCAAGGTGGGTTAGGGGTGGGGAGCGGGGACAAGATGTATGTACCTTTATCTATTTATACGTGCAAGATTCAGTTGAAATTAATTCATTCAACCTCCTTTTATGGGGTAATCAGATTAAAGGTAATTGGACACAGAGACATGAAACACAGGCCTTAATTCTTCGCTTACAGTGAGGACAAAAGACTGTGTAATTTTGAAAGGTTGTTTCCCACTCTAAAAATCTGTACCTCTCATCTGTCCAACCAACTTTGGAGAAGGAGAAAGGCTGTAGAGGGAAGGCTCCTCCCACCTCTTATCAGGCAGTTTTTTAATCATCATTCTCCACTAGGCTGCAGTGCTTCCCCATAAGGAACAGGGACTGGATTTATGGTATCGCTGGTACATGGAGCTGCTGGCTGAGGAAAAGCCATCCCTGAATGCAAGCTGGCCCTTTCTCTACAGTGTAGTGTTCCAGAGTAGCTGCTTGAGGTCACATAGTGTCAGAGGCATGACTTGAACCCTGGTCTTAGGGGCTTCAAGACTGGCTTCATCATCTACACCAGTGATTCTTGATGCCTTTTTTTTAATTCCATGAACCCCTTTTAATCAAGAAAAAAAAGTGTTGTGAACCCCCAGAGCAAGTGAATATGCTATTAATACTTTTTATAATTATTTACTGCTTAAAGTGCTATTAAAAAATTGAATGCAGACCTATTGATCATCATGAACCATTAAATGGGAATCTATGGCTCTATGTTATGTCCTAATACACAGGTTTCCTACCCAGAGTATTCTAAGTAAAATAACCCTCTGTTGCTCTGTAGTTCACTTCTTTCCTGGTTAAGTATTTCATAGGGCCAAGTATCTCACTAAAATCAGGTAGTGTTTCTAAAGTTCATTAAATAAACCTAAGAAGACTAAAATGAACTTCGTAAATAGTGCCTCAAGTCTGGACTAGGTCATCAGGTTCTTCCAAAGACAAAGAAGGGTATGCCAAGATGCCTGCATCCTGATGATGTACTTGAGTTCATACGAAGGAAAAGAAACTGAGGAATGCCTAAACTTTGAACAAATTTTCCACAATATTCTAACATAACTTTAAAGTTTCTCTGAAAGTGTTTTAGTTTTCCTTCTCTCTTTTGTATTTTATTAGGCTGCAATGAAACATGAGTACATTTCATTGCCGGAAGGAGAAGCTTTTGCAATCACATTCCAGGTTCCCAGTCTAAAGGAAAACATTCATTCTCTGGGGGGGGAAAAAAGATGACACGCTGCCTAGGGAGGTGGTTGCCAAAAACCAGTAAAAGCAATAAAAAAAAAAATCATGTAAACAACATGTTTTAATCCTAAGTATTAATACTGTACAGATTAGATGACCTATGTAAAACATTTACCCAATTGGTAATAGCCATAAGTGAGCCAAAAGAGAAAATTAAAGGAGGGAGGGGGAAATCTACTGGCCAAAATCCTTTCCCTGCTATCCTGGGGCACAGAGACTTATTTCTAGGATTGAATACTGACTCTGCGAGAATCTGGATTTTCATATCTGTCTTCCACGTTATGAAGACATAGAAAATTTACATCAAGGTTTTTTGGTGACTGAAGCTGCCATGTAAATAGAAGGGAAAGATTGCCTGCCTGAATATGTATTTTCCCTCCCTCTTTGAGCTAGCTCCTCCAGGTGACCCCGAGCCCCAAAAAGGAGAACTAATTACCAACAGAATGAAGAATTCTACCTAAGTCTTGTCCTATCTTTCATGTCTTTCCTACTGGCTGAATCTTGTACTTCTTAAATCTGTGCTCAGTAATGACTGCATTGAAAATCTCAAAACTGGACCAGAGTCTCCTTTAAAATGTAGTTTCTTAAATATTTAAAACACCCACAAACCAAGGGACTTCATAGCCATACCTCTAAAATACTTTTAATATTCATGAATATAAAAGACATTAGGATTAACATTTTGAACCTCTAAAGAGGACTCTTTCACAGGGTGGCAACAACTCATGCAAAACAAGGGTTATGTAGAAATATGCTAATTTCTTCTCTCCACTTTTTGACTCTCTCTTCCATTCTCCCCCACTGACAGTCAACATCAGCATCTCAAGCTTTAGCTATAACACCGTCTATACAAGAAGCCTTTCCCATATCCTCGTTAATCTTAGTACCCTCCCTCTGACATTCTACCCTACTTATACTGCACACATTTTATTTGCACTTATCCAGATAATGTCTCCTTCATTAGACTGTGCTCTTTGAGAACAGGGACTTTCATCTTTCTTTGCTGGGACATATTAGATGTTTCAAGTCAACTGACTGCAAACAGTTTCTAGTTATCTCGGATATCTTTAAATAGCTTAAAATGACCAAAAATGGTGAAAAGACTAAATAAAAGGAGGTGAGTTGTCTTTTATTCTGTATCTATATAAGCCCTGAAACCAATTCCCTAGGCTACAATGACTTTCCAGTTTGCTTCCCCTCATGAAAAAAGAAAGACAGTGTCTTCACAAGAGTAAGGATTAATGAACAGATATTTGAATGAGTCACAAATGACAATGGCTATTCATTTCATCAAAGGGCATCAATATGCCCTTTAAAGTATTCAAGAAAATGATAGAATTTTGGCTTATAAGATTAATTTCTTCTCATCAAAAACACAGAAACCAGCAGACCACATTTGAAGCTTGTTAGACAAAATTTATCAGGAAACAAACCAGTGTAGGGTAGATCATTTGAGAAGTTATTAGTCATAGCTGATATCACACACCCATAAGCCCAGAGATCTCTATGGGCAGATTTGAGAAGCATTTGCATAAAGATGGTCACTGAACCCATGGAAATTGATGAAATCACTTAAGAGTATGTAGACAACCAGGCATAATGAAGCATTCCTGTGGCTCCTGCTACTGAGGAGGATGGATGATAGATCACCTGGTAAATCACCTGAGCTGAGAAACTCTGAGATGCAACCAAGCTAAACTGACCAAATGCCCTCATTAAAACAAATATGGTGAGTTGCCTGGAGGAAAAGACCACCAGGCAACCCTAAGGAGGAGGAAATTGGCTAGGTCTGAAAAAAGGAACAGGTTATTAAAGTTTCCATGCCTGATCAATGATGAAACCAAGTCTGCACTTCTAGCCTGAACAACACAGGAAAACCCAATCTTAAAAGAAAAAAAACAGTACATAGAGAACAAAGAATTCTCTGGACTCTCCAACTACCTACATGCTCTGATCTCCCAAAGTCTAACAACTAACAAGTGTTCCTTTGCCCTTCTATCCCATTAATTAATGGGTCTCCTTCCCTTCACTGCTAAATTCCATAGAAAAATACTGTCTAACATAACTTGAGGTCCACCACCTTTTCTGAACTACTCTAGTGAAGATGCTCTCTCAAAGGCACCAAGAACTGCCAGAAATGCCAACTCAATAATTTTTTGTTCAGACTTCATCCTCCTTGATCTCTTTTGAGATTATGGATTAAATTGAGATAGACTGAAAGTTCCCCTCCACTCTGTGTGTTGTATCCTCCTGGTGAAGCCTATTTAGAATAATGTTCTATGTCAAATAAAGTGCAAAACCAATTATATGAAATACAGCTACCAGAATATTATTAAAAATGAGTTCATGGTCCCTAGGTTAAGAAATCCTCTGAGGAGGTAGATACTTTCTTCTTCCTTTGTTTTAAAGATGCCACTGTTTAAACTCTCTTTGCTGCCTCCCTATTTTCTCATCCTTTTCTGACCCTTTAATTTAATGTAAGTTGGTCAAAAGTCTGTCCTCAGCTCTTTACCATCTGTCCTGGGGCTTCCAGTTAATCCCTTTGCTTTAACAGCCACAAATAAAGAATATTTTTAAAGAATGTTAAAATGATGTTATATATATAGCTTAGACATCTTACCAACTTCTTAAAGAAATTCAAAAATACCTTGATTGTTCTAAATTCATGGTATCGATTTTTGTCCTAAAAGCAGTCAGAGTTAAAAATGCGCTCTTGGCATGTGGTTGGGGACATTTTGAGTTCTCCCACTATTTCAAAACTCAATGAAATTCTGAATGATTACAGTTGAGCTACCTAAGAAAATCCCTAAAGAAAAGGAAATCAAAAATATTCTTATACAGCTCTCCAAAGAAAATCAATGAAAAGACTTAAGATTTAATAATCTGTAACCCTAAGAATTCAGTTCAGATCAGACTTATGGGGACACTGAAAGAATTTCCACCCTAAGTAGTTAAGACCAAGAGGCCCCTGTGGAACTGCATCATATAGGTTCTAACTGAACCATAACAACGCCATGTACACACATCATATGATGATCTTTTAGCAATGAATGGAAAGGGGACCAGATTGAGGATCAGAGGTCATAAAATGCACATTATGAGAATCTTAGATGACAGCCAAATCATAAACTCTTTAATTATACTTATCAGTCATCGTGACGACCCAGTAACCTAATATTTGTTAAGCACTTTGCAAACCTTAAAAGTTTTATCTAAATGCTAGCCCCTTTTCTTTTCCCCCACTTGATTTTTCTAATACGGTATCTATCAACTGATGGTGGTTACATCCAATACACCTTATAATTAAAGGATCATCCTGGTTGGGCTCTATGATTTTTTTTTTTTTGGTTCGAACATGTAACTTGATTGATGTGTGGAGATTCCTTCTACCAACAGCAACAACTGTTGGGTATTTCATTTCAGAGGGCTGTTGCCAGGGGGCACATTAAGCGACTTGCCCAGGGTCCCAAAAGAACTAGGGCTTGTACATGGGTCCTCTCGAGTCTTGAAGAGTTATGCTGCTTCTCTTTTATGATATTAAGCCTAATTTGAAACAGGTAATCAGGGGATACAATGGAATATTTCAAACAAGACAACCTCCATGTATTCACATTCCCAAGTATATACCCAAGCGCTGTCTACTTTATTGAGAAATGAGCTAGTTTTTTTGGAGCTATCTGCAGAAGTAGCAGATGGAATTTCTGGCGTAGTTAGTAATGCTTCATTAAAAAAAAAATAACCCATGCACAAAAATGAATGTACAGTCAACTCTTTACTGTTAGAAAAGTACAAAAAGGCTAGGCAGGAGGAGAAAGACCTAAACAAGAAGTCAAGAAACATGCCCATTAAATCTTTACAGACTGGAAAACCATGGACATCCTGTTGATAACTAAACTGGCTTAACAGCTGTTTGCTATTCTGTAAATCATTTGTGCTACAGAAATAAATCTGGTACCAATGTCTTCTAAATGACCTACAGAAAATGATTAAAGGAAGAGTCCTTGTTGGGGTTTTTTTATTAGCTGGCAAAAAAAATTATTGGCAGCTTTCTTCCTGATGTCACTGGAAAAGCTGCATAAATTAAATACTTGTTTTCTTACTTTACAAAACAAACCCTTCACTTAAGGCTGTGGATAAGATGGGCTTGAAACACACACACAAAGCAGACACCCTTGGAGAAAAGCAATGGCTATCATTTAGAAGTCATTCTATTTAGTGGTACATGCTTCTCAAACTCTACTTGAATAGAAACAGGTGGCTAGAACACTGATGCCAAACTTCAAAGCAAGAACAGAATTCATTTAGTCACCAGTCACCAGTCCCATGTCCCCACTAAAAAACGTACACAATTGCTACCATTAAGTAGTTTGGCATCTGTACTTTTTTCCTTAAATACTTTTTGTTTTTACAAAAAAAAAAGGCATTCTATTAGAAATTGATTTAACAGGTTTTTATTTTATTTACATAAATAAACCCATAAATTGTGAACTCAGAAGCTTTTGAAAATGGACTCTAGAGTTTGCATCCTTTAAAAGAAAACAAACCTCCTCTCTCCTGCTCTCTAATAGGTACTCTAGTGGGGAAAAAGCAAACAGAGAAGAAAAGTGGAGAGACCCCTGGAGTTGGACTCACCTTTGCCATTTAATTTGCCAGGTACTTAGGAAAGTCACTTAGAACCCTCCCCAGGTCTCAGCTTCTCCCTCTTGATAATGAGAAGAATGCACTCTAAGATCCTTCCCTACTCCAAGTATGATCCTATGAAACTGTCCCTTCGTACTTAGGTGCCCTGTGCAGCCCTTGACTTTGTGCTTCTTCTCAATTCCCTTTCTGTAATGCGGAAGAAACTGCAAGTGGACTACTCCCAAGGGAAGGTTTGTGGGATACCCGAGGCAGCTCCAGGAGGGCACAGAGTCAAAGCAAGAATGGTCTGGGACATCTACTCTGACCTGTCAATTCCCAAGAGTTAGGCTAGTTTATCCCTTTAAGTCTGAACTGCTTGGGACAGAATTAATACGGATGACTCAAAGACATTTACAGAAAGGCTTAAAACTGCAAGGGTGACTCCAGAAATAACTTTTTTTGATAAGATCCCTGAGTAAGCACCAACCTTGATGGGGTTAACACCCCTTTTTGAAGATGCAATAACATCTCAGGAAGGTTAGAAACCTTAAGAGCCGACAGATTTAATCAGCTCCACACCTACTGGAGAAAAGCCTCAACAAAAAAGAAGTGGAGGGATTTCTGACTTTTTTGTTTGGTGTTACAAAGATAGCAGCAGAACAAGGAAAGCAAAGAGAAATGAGAAAAATGCAGAGGAAAGGATGCAACAACCTCTGCCCCTCATTCTTTATAGAGGATTCCCTTATCTCCCACCTTTATGTGCACACAGACACACACGCATGCACACACACGTCCTTCCAAGGCTTTGAGGTCTCACTGAATGGTGTTAACAGTTGAAAGGTAACAATGAAAAACAAATACTGTATTTTTTTACTTCAACTGACTATCATTCTCATCAACCTGGATCCTCCATTCACCACTGAAGACTGAAATCCATCCGCTCCTTCTCATCCCAGCAGATTCCCAACCACACCCTGTGCCACAGATCCTCAGACTTCCTCTGGGCCTTTTTACATAGCAGGAACCAGGACATGACCCCAACCTTGCCTGTTCTCCCTAGCTCTGATAACACAATTGGCCTAGCCTCTTTTCCATTCACACACTTCTTCAAAAATGTCATTTCTGCCATTCTGGGGTACAGGTAGGTAGACCATCATGGGAAACTGGATGCAAATTACTCTCACCCATCATGCATTTCCCTTTGGGTCATTCTAAAATTTGATTCTTCAGAGCAGAGAGGTCAACCATGTGGCCAGCAACATTTCCGAGTGCTGCCCAAATGTTAACTGGGAAAGATTTAACAAAATAAATAAAAATGCAATCAAATACAAGTAACATTACATTTTAACATTACGTCAACACATAACCCACAGGGATCCTCACGTATGGTTTGGTGGCCCCCCATTTATATTTCTGTTTGGTATTACTGCTTGAGAGAACTGTGCTGTTCCAAGGTTCACAAGCACACGAGGTCACCAGAAAGCTGCACAGGACTGTTAAAAAATATTAAGCAATTTCTCAAGTGCTACTTAGTTCACTCTTTCTTCTATGGTACCAATTCATTGTCTATCTACACTGTATGTCCTACATATACGCAATAATGTATTTATTCAACAGTCTGACCATTCATTACACCAGAGTATGGACAACAGGCAGTTTTCATTCACTTCAATTTTCCCATGTGGCTTGTCAGTCTGATCTCATGCAAGATTTCTTCACAATTTGGGCAAGCCTCCATCTGCCTATTTCATGCTTCGTTTGATTTTAACCATCCTATCCTCCAAATTAAAAAGGAATCTATATAGACTTAGAAGATACATGAGATTCCTAGATGGAGGAAAGCCTCTAGACCATTTCACTGTACTGATCACTGATTAAAATGAATACCAAGGCACTTATATTTTCTGCATCTATTAGTCAGCTGTGACTGTGAAGATGCAGCATGTTGTAGAGAATCCTGTGCAAAGAAAGTACAGTCCTGAAAGCTGTCTGGAAAAAAGCAAGAAATGCAGCTTTCTTGGGACAGATTCCAACTCAGGTACAATGAATCACTGGCAGCTAGTTAAAGATAATTAATTTACTGAACATGCACTTGGTGACCCTCCCATGATAAAAACAGTCAATAAGGAAATTATTTTTAAAGACCAACAAGGTAAGGGAAGTCACAAAAGAAGGTACATGGGGTCACAAGAACTTCCTGGTCAATCCACAGAGTGGTCCCCTGCATACTTTTTACCCAAAAAGCCCACAGATGCATTAAGAGCTGGGCTTATTCAAAAGGTCAATGAAAACAAAAGAAGAAAATAACATGTCTCCATAGCAGACCACAGCCACTAAAAATGCCTTTTTCCTTAAGGAATTCTTGTTTTCCCTTGTCTGGGCAAAGACCTCATTCTCAACCTCCCTACAAGGACTGTAGACAACCCAGGAGCCCAGAAGCCAGTCTCCCCATCTTGGGTTCTGAAGGATGTGATTTTTCAAAGGAATAGTAAGACACAAGGAATAGGAGAGAAGGAAAAGAAGCAGCTCTCATTTCTGCTTATGTGCCTGGCCCCCTTTATCAAGAGAATAAACAGGAGCTGCACTCATAGATGAAAACAAGATGTTACTAAGACTGGCTTTCAGGCTGCTTATTCCAAGTTCGTGGAAACAAGTCTACCTCGGTTGGTCCAGCATACATCATGGGGGATGGGAAGATGGCCACCACCGTATTTTCAGGATTCAGTATTCCCTCTTCCAACACTGCAGCATGCTGTTTCATCCGCCACATCAAAGGAACATCATCATCTTTTGTCCAGCCACCAAGAGGATGCAGCAGGAGAACTGGGCGCCGGTATCCTCTTTCCAAAAGCTGTTTATGAGTATCCTGCATTAGTAGAGCATGTCCGTTGTGCACTGGGTTTCGTAATTGAAATGCAAAGACAGCATCTGGGAAGATAATTTCCAACATTAACATAAGATACAGCTCAGTCACAGATTATTACCTGAAGGAAAAACAGTATCTTAACTCTATCTAGATTTGGTTTAGTGGATGTACAAAAGATTAGCCCAACATGAATGCATGAGTAGAACCCCAGTTTAACAGACACAAACCAGCTTGGGAGGGTGAGGAGAGAGGAAGGGAATTGATTTTATCTTAGGTCAAAGACAAGTAGCAAATTTTTATGAATAATATTATGTAATAATATATTATACTTATTTGTATTAAAATGTATTTTCACTGTGTAAACATTGTCCATAGTCAGGCATTTATAGTATATGGGTATGTTCCACAGTCAAGGGGGCCACCCGAATAATTACTAAGATTTATCTAACCACCTTCCTTCTGACTTTATGCTCCATTTTCAACTTGGACTAAGACACTCTAAATCAGTCTAAAGCTTTGCCTAATATCTACCCTCCAGGACGAATCCATCCATGGAATCCAGGGAACTTGAACTGCTGGTTCAACCAATGACAGGAATATATTTATCTCCATTTAGTCTATTTGTGTGGCTTGGCTTATACGCAATCTTAACACCATCCTACTCTTGTACTCAAGAAGTAGATCTGTACCAGTTCAAGGTGGCTAATTCTGTGCCTCCTGGTTCCTGGTATGGTTATATGTAAGCCATCATGTGTTTTTCTCTAGATGGCTGAACTGGTCCAATAAGAACACTGAAAAAGGAATCAGAGGACTTGGATTCCTATCCTAACTCTGCGCAACCTTAGGCAAATTCCCCAATTTCTCTTGGCATCCTCTATCCTTTCATTTCCCATCTGTAAAAAAAGGAAGCTTGCAAGGCTCTCAAAGATCACTTCCAGCCCTAAATCCAAGCTTCTCCCTGGCAGTCTTAATTTAATTCCTACTTGGGCCCCCCTGACTTAGATTAGAATCCTTGATACAAGTCTCTCTGGTCACTAAGGGTCTGAGGCTAGATTTTTTAAACTCCGAACAATCTGACTCCTATTCTAAAGCTCTAGCCACTATACCAGCTAACTGCCTGTCCATAACAACAGCTCCCTCTAGATGTTTCCCCAAGCATTATTAGGAAGTCATGTCTATTTTACATTGCAGTTACCTGTTAAATTACAAACAAAAGCAGCCTTTATTTGAAAGACATGTTGTTATTTAAAATTCATACAAAGTATGAGTTCAGGGACTTTTTATTTATACCAGTAGTACAAAAAAGATGTGAGTCCAAGGAAATATTTGACTGTTTAACCTAACAAAAGCAAAAAGAAACCCTAAATGGAAGCTGTGATTAATGTCTTTCTGTGACAAGTTGCCTTCTAGCCTATGATCCAGATTGCAAATCACAGAATTTTATTTGAGAAGTAAACAAAAGAGCCGGGTAGCCTTAATCACTGTGATAGGGGGGAGGTGGGGGTTGGAGAGTAGCAGGGAAACAAAATGACATCATCATGAACAAAATGAAACCTGTCATAAGGCACATGGTAGGGACTTCAAGTGCTATGATTCTGTATATTAAATTAGACATCACTACATTGTATTGGTATAACTCCAATAGTAGAGCTTTTGTTTGGGGCAGGGGATCCTTAGAGAGTTGTGTAGAACAATTCTCACTGCTAAACAACTTCCCCAGGCTCACACAGCCAGCTTAACAGTAGTAACAAGAACCAACATTTACATAGAGCTTTAAGGTCTATGATGTGGTATGCATATATCACCTTATTTGACTGGTACATATCAGGATATGGGGATCTGACCTCGTCTTCCCAATTCTGAGGACGCCCCTCAAAAATTTACCAGGCTCCATATCTGCACCACTCTTACCTTTAAACTCAGCCAGTCCCTTTCACTAGCTACCCAAGGCTCACTAGAGCATTGACCTCTGGCCTGACTTGCCAAGATAAAGGGTATTTTGTTCTGCAGCTCTGATAAATGGTCCTTCTTCTTCCCAATTAATAAGCAACAGACTCCTAACCCTTGAATGGGGCATTTATTTTGGTAACACGTCTCAAGAGAACAATGAGTAAATCCCTGAATTACTAGCAGGTCAAAGATGGTTTTAAAATATAGCCATTTAGCAATGTTATTTACAGGCACACATTTCCAACAGGAAACATTAAAAAAAAAAATCCAGAATATATGCCTGTATAAATGATTCCATAGTTTACCTACCTAGGCTTCCTTCCCAAAAAGGAAGGAATAGTTCCCTATTATTTAATGCAAACATTTAAGATTGATCATCCACAAAAAGTCCATATTAGCAGTACATATAAGATGTTAATGTCAAAAGTATTTCAAACAGAAATTTGTTTTCTGCAATATCATCTGAACGCAAGAATCCCGGGGGCATTTCAACTCACTCATTAGCTTTACAGTTTTCTCCACCCCCACCCCCGCATCGACCCTCTCAGTCTTCAGTAGAAAGACGAAAAGAAAGCCCTTGTCTCTCTGTGGAGACTTCTGTAGACAGCACTTGTACAACCATGCAGTGGGGCACAGAGGGAGAAGAGCTCCATGAACTGAGCAGACACAGTCCATGAACTTACACTCCAAAGCTATTACCCTAACTGCTTCAAGGCAACAATAAATGGGCTGAGCAAATCAATTGTCATATTTGCACCTCCTGTCACATTTTCACCCTGAAAAGGCGGTGAGGAAAAATCATGTCTAAACAAATTGTGGCACATGAATGTAATGAAATATTGCTGTGCTGGTTTCGTGGGTCCAACAAATACTTTTTTAAGGTAGCATTTATATGGTGCTTTAAGGTTTGCCAAGATGCTATGTTTTATGGATGCTACATTATCCTCTGGTTTGATCTCAAACAACCCCAGGTCACGGGTGCTATTATTAGCTCTTTTTAACAGATGAGGAGGCGGAGGCCCTCAGTGTTAAAGTGACTTGCCCAGGGTCATACAGCTAGTAATTAGTAAGTTTAATTTTACTAATATTATCAAGCTATAATTAAAGAGATGATGAAGATACTATGGCACTCTGCACTGGTGAAACCAGAGTATATGCTATGTTTTAGGAAGGAAATTGAGAAGCTGCAGTGTCTTCATAGCACAATCAGGCTAAAGGGAGGGACTGGAGTTGGTGTCATAGAAAAAGCAGTTAAGGGAAATAAGGAATATTTAGCCTGGAAAAGAGAAGGGAGGGAATGTGACTTCTTCCTATAAGTGCTGATGAGCTCTCACGTGGAAGATAAACAAACTGGTTTTACTTAATAATAGTAACAACAGCTAACATTTATACAGCACTTACTATATGCCAGGCTCTACGGTAAGCATCAGGATTCCAAAAAAGGGAAAACAAACAAACACCCAGCCCTTACTCTCCAAGAGCTCACCATCACCTTCATGTAGCATAATTTGTTTAGTCAGCGCCGAAATAGCACCACCACAGAGACCCTGAAGTAAAGAATGGCCACTTTGGGGGAATGTTGAGAAAGGAATTCCAGTGCCCATATTAGCTGAGACAGCCTCTTAGCCCTTTCCAACTGCTACATTCTGAGGCTATGGGAGTTTAACTGCAGAGGCAGACTCAGCAAGACTGGGCAATAAAATACATCAAACAAAGGAAGTATTCAAAGTCATTTAAAACCTGGATTTCAATCATAGGTGACTGGGTCGTATCAAAAAGGAGTAGAAAAGAGGAGAAAAAGGCAGAAAAGAGTAGGAAGTTCAGAGAGACATGCTGGCAAAGAGAGCTGGCACCTAGGAAGAGTCAATAAGTTCAATCTGGGGTGAGGAGGGATGACAAGTTTAAAGGGTTAACAAACACCCAGGGGAATGAAAATGAGGTTACAGGTAAAGACACAAAAATGGAAGTCACCTATATGAAAATGACAGCTGAAGTCTTTGGAGTGGATGCATGTGCAGAGAAGATGGCCCAGGACAGAAGTCTGGGAACCACTCAAGTTTATAAGTCAGCAACAGAAATGGAAGGAACAGTCAGAGAGGAGGAAGGAAAGCCAGGAGAGCACACTGTCACAGAAGTCGTACAGATGATTTCCATATCCATAGTTCATGTCTTGATCTCTCAGATCTCTAAGTTTTGTGTTTATGGCTGCCTATAATATATCCCCGAACCGAAAAATAAACCAACTTAAAACTATGCTCCTTAACTTTCCCTCTAAATACTCACTTTTCCAAGCCCCTTCTCATCATCTGTAATATGAATCTTCCCCACTCTCCCAGACTCACTTTCTCTGCATTTCCCTAAGACCCCCTCTGTACTTTAGCCTGTAATGCAGGAATCTGAAACCTTTGGAAGGTTATGGTGCCATGTTTAGGATCCATCTTCTGCCTACTGAGGGTGTGTATGTGTATGTGTGTGTGTGAGACAGAGAGATGGAGGGGGGGGTGGGTGGGTGTGTGTGTGTGTGTGTGTGTGTGAGAGACAGAGATGGGGCGGTGGGGGGGAGAAGGGGGGAATCACCAGGACAGAGACAACTGACTTGTGATGCTTTCTTTATGAAAAAAACAAAGAGAAGGAGACAAGTACTTGTCACCCACTCTTTGAGTAAAGTGGCCCAAAACATTCTCTCCTACCAAAAATGGGCAATGGAGTGTGATGCTGGCAATGAGCTGTGGCACAATTCTGAGACACACTACCGTGGGTCACTGATTCCTAATCCAGACCAACACTAAATTTTCCACATTCCTCATCCACATTTTCCCAGGCTCAAATTTTCTCTTTCCATTCCTTCCATTTAAATCATCCTGAATCCAGAACTATCAGTGCTTTCTACATCATACACATGTAGCCAATGAATTTCTGAACCCTAATGTTTCTGTGTGTTAAGCTTCCTCCCCAGCCAGCATATGAGTAGGCATACATATATATGGTCATATATGTATATGTCCATATACATACATTGACATGTACATATCAATACATCTATTATACTCTATATTCTGTAGTACCTTATATGCATTAATAGGTATACATATATATGGACATACATGTATGCATATAAGGTATTACAGAATGCAGAGTATAAAAGATATAGCTGTATCTGTCACGAAGTTGAGTCTTCACACATTTGCTTCCACTGTTTGAAATACTCATCCAATGTCTAGAACCATTCCTTCTACTAAGCAGGCTTCTTAACCTGTTTTGCGTCATGGGCACCTCTGGCTACCCACTGGTCCACAGGACCTTTTTCTTCTCAAAATCACGCTAAAATTTTAAGTGTATAAAATAAAATATACCAACTTACAATGGGAAAAAATTATACTGAAATAGTCATCATGAGATGAAAAACAAAAACTGCCCCCAAGTTTCCAGATCCCAGGTTAAGACCACTGTAAAGCACAGAATGGAAGGGAACTGGAAATGCACGAGACATTTGAATGTGAAATCTGGCTCGGACACTTAGAACTAGGGGACTTTGCTCTAACCACTTAAACTCTCTAGGTTTCCCTTTTCTCATCTGTACAATGGAGATAAACAATGCCTATCTACCTATCTCAGGGAGCTGCTAGCCAATGCTTTATAAATCTTGCAAGACTATAAATACGAGTGACAGTTATTTAAAACACTCCATACAACTCATTTCTTTCAAGAATCCTTCCCAGACTTTCCTATTACATGAGATTCTTAACAGTAGGGAGCCATGTTAATGATTATTTTGCAGCCTTTTAATCAGTCAACATACACCTATGAAGCTTTTAATACGTACCTGACATTGCTACACCTAAGCTGTTTAATGTACAGTAACCACGGATTGACTGGGTTTTACTTGACTCATCTGAACCTTCTCCTCCTGTTCCAGCACACAACTCAATTACCCAGCCCACTTCTCCCACTCCCTAATGGGGAATACTTAAAAAAAAAAAAAAGACCTCTTAATCTCATCAGAGGCAGAACATTCTATGGGCCACCAAGGGTGATGAAGTCAGAAAGTGATTTAACAGTCGGAAAACAATGTTAAATCATTCACAGTAAAAATAATCAATTACTTCTAGGATAAAGAGGAAGGCCTTCGCAACAAGCCATCCGCTGCTCTCGTCCCCTTTGCAGTGTCTTGGATTTCGGTCGCGGCTTGTTGCTGCCCTACCAGCAGAGCAAACAAACAAACCAGAATGCCCACGCCAGAGCAGAACCCTTGGATCTGTTACTTATTTGTCTAATAGCAAAGAGGCCAGGAAATATAAAAACAAAGAAAACAACACTCTGTGGCTCTTTGTTCTCTGATGCCAGGCTAATGACGTTAGGTCCTAACCACTTTTACCAATTTTACAGTACCTCTTTTGTTAAAATGATGCTTGATTCTGCATAATAGTTATCTTTCTTTTAACATGTATATAATGTGTGTGGCTATATATGTGTACATAAACATAGGTATGTATGTACATGTGTGTATGTAAACAATCAAAGTTTAAGGCTCTTTATAATTATCACACAATTCTAATATTAATTCAAACACAAATTTCAAACCTTAAGTCAAGCCCTCCACTCCTTTTCAGAGACAGAAGGTTCATCAGTGTTGAATTATTTTATGTACTTCCAGATTTTCTCAATGGACTGATTGGTTTTGTTGATGCTTTGTCTTTTTCTTAAAATAAATTTGTCACATAGGATGTCTTTCTAGGAGGGTCAAGGGGATGAGATACTGGAATGCAGGGGAGAATTTTAGGTGATAATATAGAAAACGATATTCATGAATTTTTTATTGTATAAGAATCTCAACAAGGCCTCCAGCAAACTATTTTCTGCTTATTAGAAAATAAATATCAACAAGTAACAAATTCACTAAGTTTCCAAGTATACAGCACTCAGGGCAGGTAAAAAAAAAAACAGCTAGTTTCACTCTTTGTAAGTAGAGTAACGAAGAGACTCGATCTGGAGTCAAAGGACCTGGGTTCAAGTCCCAGCTCTACTGGGATGCGCCATCAGACTGATGTCTATGACATCAAATGAGTCGTTTCATTTCCCAAGGATCGTGTTTCTTCATCATTCAATGAGAAGCTTGGGCTCAATGATACTCAAGTCCCTTCAGATTTAATTTCGATGAACTCAATTTAAGCTTTCACTCCTTGACCTATTATATGTTAGCGGTTAAATATTTATTCGATGCCTGCTATGAGCCAGGCACCATGCTAAACAGCTGTGGTTCAATCACGTCTAACTCTGTGACCACATGTGGGATTTTCTTGGCAAAGATACAGGAGTGGTCTGCCATTTTATTCTCTAGCTCATTTTATAGATGAGGAAACCGAGGCAAGCAGGATAAGGGACTTGCCAGGGACACACAGCTCGTAAACGTTTGAAACAGGATTAGAATTCAAGTTGTCTGGACTCCAGGTCCAGCACTGTACCTACTGAGCCCCTAGCTACCTATTTTTGTACAGACTGTTAAAAATAAAAATTTTCAGTTTGTCTTAAAACTGCTACTTTTATATGCAAGTTTTATAATGTACAACTTGCTGAACAGTTTCTGGAATATTCCTTTCACACATAGTACATCAAACCACATTCTAAAAAAATATATATGAAGATATGAAAATGCCTCTGATGTGCCCTGGCTTTCTTCCCAGTATAAATTTCTTTCCTATAGCTATCTTTCCCTCCATTCTTAAAAGTAAACTAACAAGAATTTACCAAATGCCTAATGTTTCAAGCACTGTGATGCAAACTGAGGATACAAAAGAACATGAAAGTATTACAAACTCAACGATCTGGAACTATTGTTAATATTCAGGTTGCTTTTAAGGGTGATCCTGAAACAGGATCCAATGTCCTCATCCAATGTCCAATGATGAGGCCAGAAAAACCATTTCCAGCATAGAAGCTGTTCTAAAGAACCAATTTATAAAAATCAAGAGGTAAACCTCGAAGAAAAAGAGAGTGGAAATGAGTGGACCTTCCAGGCACTGAGGAAGGGAGAGGGGGGAGGATCTAATCCAGCCTGTGCAAAGGCAAAGACAGGAGACATACGGTGGAGTACAGTCACATACTGGGATCAGCAGGAGAGCTAGCCTAGCTGGAGAGTAGAGGGTGGACTATGTAAAGAGCTTGGAAAAGCTAGGATAGTCAGATTATGATGGGATACAAGTGTCAAGGAGGAGAGCTTCCATTTTCCTCCAGAGGCTCTTAAGAGGGAGCCATTGGGCAAGTGTTTTTGGCTAGGTCTGATCTGAAATTCAGCAATTACCACTTCCTCCCAAGCAGGAATTCTAACTTGTCCCATTCTGAGTTGGTAACATGAGCCATCTAAGTGTGGTGAGCATAAGCCATCTAAGTGTGGTGAGTATGACCTCAGATTAGAAAAGGAGGTGAATGTGAATGACTCACCAGCGTTCATCTCTTTAAATTTCTGTTTTAGCTCAGCAGGGGTGAGACGGTACTGATCAAGGCCATCATTCCAATAAATCCTGTCCAGGACTTGAAGGTCGCCACCAATCAGCCAATCCCCTTGCTCCATCACCATCTGTAGGAAGGAAAAGGGAAAAATTGAAAAAAAAATCAAGGAAGTATTGCCTTTAAAAGCAAAAATACAAAGTCCAATAAGCAAACAGAATTCCCTGGAGGGATAGGGAGGGAGGTGAGCTTTAAAACAGCACCTGTTATGGGAGAGGCAAATGATCTCATTTCTCCTCACAACAATTTTTCTAGGTAAATACTGTTGTTACCCCCATTTTACAATGGAGAATGCTGAAGCAGAGGTGAAATGATTTGCCCAGAGTGACAAAAAAAACTATCTCAGACCAGGTTTGAATTCAGATCTTTGAGAGTCCTGGCCCACTGGCCTTCCCACTGGGTCACCTAGCTGCCTCTTATATGGATACAAGGACTTTAATTCATGTTAAGCCTGAATGATGAAAATAAGTAGAATGCAAATGTTTCCTTAGTGATTTTAAGATCTGATAACTTCTTCCATCAAACAAGTATTTATCAACCCCCTTCAATATACCAGGAACTGTGCTAGGGACTGAGGATACAAATACAATGAAACAACTCCTACACACAAGTGCTTATATTAATTTATAATTTAAATTCATTCTGGCTCTGATTCTTCTTTATAACATGATGAATGTGGAAATATGTTTAATAAGATTGTTCGTGTATAGCCTATATCAGATTGCATACTATCTTGGGGAAAGAGAAGGGAAAGGAGGGGGAGAAAATTCATAATCTTATTATAAAAGTGAATGTTGAAAACTAAAAAAAAATAAATTTGTAAAAGAAAAAATAATTTAAGTTAATCAAACAAATGTGCAAGAATCTTAGGAACCAGTGAGAAAGTGAGTGGAAAATAATCTCAGAAAAGGAGAAGCCATCCTTCTCCAAGCAGTCAAGGTAACTTGGTGGGGAATACTCAAACAGTTAAAGAACTTTCATGTGCTAGAGGTCAGCTAGGAGATACCTAAGAGTCAGGAACACCTGAGTGCCAATACCACTGCAGACCCGTGCCAGTTGTGACTCTGGCCAATCACTGACTCTCCTCCATCCTCAGTTCCCTGACTCATACAATGGTGTTCAAAACAGCACCTATTTCACAGGCTTGTAGTGAAGATCATTAGTGAAGTCACATACATAAAGCAATCTGCAAACCTTAAAGCACCATATAAATATCAGTTTATTAGCATTATCACCATCATCATCATTATTAAACTAGGAAAAATAAGGGGAAGCTAAAGGGAGGCAAATCTGGACTCAATACAAGAAAGAACTTCTTAACTATTAGAACTGTCCGAAAATCAAAGTGCTTGACTTATGAGCTGTGAACTTAACGGGATGTCCCTGCTATATTCCGACAGAGCCTGAAAGAATCCTCCATGTGAGATAGGGAGGCAGACCAGCTAAGTGCCGGGTCACCTTCCAAGGGTAAACTCCTCTGGCTCCACAGATACATGGAGAAGGTGCTCTTGTTAAGAAGTATTTGGCAACAACGAGCTCTGGGTGATGCTCCCCCAAACCACTTTCTTTCTTCAGCCCCATTCCTGGACAGCCATGACATGCTCTCAATAGAGAGCAGCGCTTTTAGCTTCCACTGGTTCTTACTGCTGTTTAGTAATCTTCCTGATTTATCCACAGTGATTGTTGGGGGAATCCTTCTCTCAGGGCCCTGCAGCCCCCACAATTTCAGTCTGAGCCTCCTTATCTCTCACATAAAGTCAGAGGTCCAAATCATAAAGGTGGAGCTATTTCAACTTTCATCCAATCTTAAGAATTCTCTGTATCTGTTTTTACCCATCTCCCCCTTCTTTCCTCAGGGACTGAGCTATCTCTTTTCCTTAAAGCTAACCCCTCTAGACTCCTCTACAGCACTAGTGTCAAATCCAAATAGAAAGTTACAGGAAGGAAATAAGTATTTATTAAGCACCTACTATGTGCCAATGGTACAGTGCTGTGAGGAAGTGGTCACCTAGTTAATAAGTGTCTGAGACCAGATCTGAACTCGGAGTATCCTGCCTCCAGGGCCAACACTCTACCTACTGTACCACAGAGCTGCCTTATATGGCACACACTTTTGTATCCCCTTATCATACCTTACAAAGTTCTGTGCATAGAACGCACAATAAATGCTCAGTAAGTATTTGCTAGACAGACAGAAGTTTAGAGCCAGGAGGAGACTGAAAAATCAATTTCAATTTACAGAAGAGAAAATCAAGTCACAAAGAATTAAAGTGATTTGCTCATAGAAACAGAACTAAAATAGGATGAGAACCCAGATCTCCTGACTTCAGTCTTCAGTTGTCTACTTCACTACGCAACAACATACATAAACAAAAATAAAAACAAAAAGCTCGGAGCGACTCCCCACTTTCTTCCTGAACAAAATAACTCGATTCTTTCTCATATTTTCTACCTTAGTCAATCAAGTAGAAAACAATCACAAGTTTTGATTATGAATCAAATATGGATAATAAAATAAATAAGCAAATTTAAAAGTATCAAGCTCGAAATCAAAGCATAGGTTGTTAGATGTTTAAAAATCAAATAACTATCTTGTTTATAATACTACTTTTCAAAAGAAAACAGCCTCAAAACACATGAAAAAAATGCCCAGGTGTTTGAGCACCTAACAGAAAAGATAAATGTCAAGTGCATAATTCCTACTTGTCTTCTCTTATATTACATGGAACTGGCCCAAGTACAGGGTTTTCTGAAAGCAGGGTAAAGCTCCAGCTACTATCATCACCCCAAAACATGATGAGAAACAGACCTTTACATCTGAAAACTATGTTCCATAGCACTGCATTACTAAGAGAATTCTGTGTACATAAGCAAACATCTGCCAACAAAGCAAAGATGTGACTTAATTTTGGCAAACTTTGGGTCATTACATGGGCTTCTTTGAAAATGGTATCACATTTAACATTCACATCGATCACACCTAAACTGTGCTTTCCTTCTCAAACAAAATCCATGACACACAAATACCTAAGATGCCTAGCAGCATACTAGTATATAACACAACATATAAATGTCACGAAGAATAGGCTCCCTCATCAATTATGGCCAACAGGGGAGATAATTATAAAGCAGTTTCTGATCAGCTGAAACAACCTAGCTTTCTTAATTGCCAGAGTTGGAGAACAGCCAGGAAAAGTCCAACCAGGAGAGGTCAATATCATTGTGAGTCGCCATATGTGTGTGACAGGGCACCTTCTAGGAGAAGAAAAATCACAACAGCTAAGCATTGCAAGAGAAGGACTGAAAAATGAAAACAATCATTTTTAACCACAAATACCTACGGCTAGGAGTAGTAAATACAATACAAGTAAATGCCTCACACCCACAGAAATCTAGCCAAAATCAACAAAATTTTATTGTAGAAAAGAGTACAACACTGCTTTGATGTCTGCTAATGAGAATCTGGTAAAGTCAGAACACAGCAATGAGAGCTTACAATGAACTACGTCTAATATAATTTAGATTTATTAGCTAGTCCTGAATACAATGATGTGTTGTTCTCAGAAGATGAACAATTAAAAAGTGATGTGTGTCCAGTGTACAGAATGGAACATGCTCCCTGTAACCCTAGCAATGGCTTCACTGCCCTGAAGGAGAACAATTATAAAAACTGCTTAATCCACTGCGACAGGAATAGGAAAATTGGGAGTTCCCGTGAAGCCAGGAAACAAACAATTAAATTTTCCAGCTCACTGTACACAACACAAAGTGGACAGTGGGATGGTGCCACCTCAGCAGACAAAGCTTCTGAAAAGGAAATAATAGAAAGCCTTAAGTTAGTAAAGCAGAATTCAATTTCCAGAGAAGGAAGGATTCAGGAAACATTTCAATTCCATCTTTTTAAATCATTCATTTTAACGGGGCAACTGAAATGTGCATCCTAATCTTATTTGGTGACTGACTCTTACATACTTGTAGTTTAGTGACACTGTCTGAGTGACACTTTCAAATAAACACCAGTCATTTCCAATTATCATGTAATTACAATACTTTACCACAGGCAGCTGCGTTACATGGGGAGGAAGTGTATTGCCTGTTGTCTGCAAGATCTGAGTTCACATCTGGCCCCAAACAGTTAGTAGCTATGTGACCCTAGGCATGTCATTTCACCACTGCTTGTCTCAGCTTCTTCATCTGTAAAATCTGAATAATAATAGCACTGACCTCTCAGGGCTGTTGTGAGGACCAAATGGGACAGTACATATAAAGCACTTTGTAAACTCCAAAGACCCGTGGAAGTGTTAGCTAGCATTGCGGTTGTTGTCTGGCTGCATGACGGTCCTCCGATCCAACATAATTTTAAGATTTCATTAATACTGTCATTAGTAAACTCAATGATTTTAGAAAAAGATGGAAAGAGTTGTACGAAATAACAAAGAGCAAAATGAGCAGACCCAAGAGAACACTGGATACAATAACAGAAATACTGCTTTAAGAACAACCTTGAGTTATTTTGACTATTACAAATACTCAATATAAAGGACATATGAAGAAAGTCACTATCTGCATTCAGAAAAAAAACTGATAATTATGCATAAAGTAACTATACACACACACACACACACACACACAAAATATACATGCTTATTTGTGTCTTATGGTACCCATTTCTAGGGGAAGTTAGAAAAAATTTTACAAGATAAACTTTGTTGTATATTTGAAAGCAATAGCAAGTTGTGCTTAGTAATTTGTAGTTTCATGTACAATCATGTGTTTTATTGTACTGTGTTATGAAAATGATTTTTATTCCATAAATATGTATTAATGTGGAGAAAAAAGGGAAAAAGTAAATCCAGCACACTTTTCAAAAAGAAAAAGACTTCACTAATTTGGACTCCAAGTAATTTGTGATAATTCAGACAGTGCTCAAATGACGTTTATCCATAAAAAAATAGTACAATCTAGTAGTGTAAGTAGTAGAAATAGTTTGAGTAGCAGTAGAAGACTGCAAAAAAAAAAATTCTCCATCCAATTCACAGAATAAAAGTCATTTCAATAACATTAAAGAGGGAGGCAGGAACAAGATGGCAGACAAAAGGGAGGGAACTCTTCTGAGCTCTCCACGAAACCCCTCCAAACAACTTAAAAGTAACAATAATTCTGGAGATGCAGGACCCACAAAAAGATGAAATGAAACAATTTTCCAGCTCCAGACAACTCAAAAGGTTGGCAACAAGGTCTGTGAAACCAGGGTGAGTGGGGAATGCGGTTGAGCACAGGTCACACACATCCGCAAACCAGCAGCAGGCCTTGGGGGTGACTGAATCAGCAGCAGCGGCACAAGTGGCAGTTTCTGGACCCCTCAGCCCACCGACGGTAAGGGGGTCAAGGTCAGAAGGAGATAACAGGGCTCCCTTTGCTGACACTAGAGGTAAGGATCTATCACACTGCCCATATGTGGAGCTGAGATGCAATTCCAGGTCTTACTACCAGGGCAAGTAGGAAGGTTGGCATACCAGAGGGTGCAGCCACAGTGGAGTGGGGACCCTCCTCAAAATTCCAGGACAGAAAAGAGTGCATGTGGTCTCTCACAGACAGAGCACAGGCAAGGAGATGAGTAAACACATCCCTCCCTAGACTATACCACCTTAAAGAACTGAAAACTCACAGGTCCCAGAATTACCTCTGAAAAAAGCTGCACAGAAAATCTACAGCTTGGGACAGTACACTGCCCACATCCCTTCATTCGGGAAGCAAAGCCCTGCTTTAGCATAAAATTAAAAAACAAGAAGCAGGCTAGGAAAATTAGCAAAGAGTAGAAAAAGATCCTGACTACAGAAAGTTACTACGGTGACAAGGAAGCTCAAACTACAAACTCAGAAGACCACAAAGTCAAAATTGTGAACATCCAAAGTATCAAAGAAAAAGATGAATGGATCTCAGACCATGGAAAAGACCAAAAAGTGTTTTAAAAACCAAGTAAAAGAAGTAGAGGAAAAATTGAGAAGGATGAGAACGATGCCAGAAAATCCTGACAAAGGAGTTAACAGCCTGTAAAAAAGGCACCAAAAATGCTCACGAAAATAACACTTTAAAACCAGAACAGGCCACATGGGAAAAGAGGTTACAAGAATCCAATAAAGAGGAGAGGGCCTTTAGAAAAAAATACACAAAAATTCCTTGAATTCCTTAAAAAGCAGAATTAACCAAAGGAAAGATGAAGAACAAAAACTCACTGAAGAAAATAATTCCTTAAATGATTAATGATGGAGAGGATGTGGGAGAGTTGGAACACTAATTCGTTGCTGGTGGAGCTGTGAGCTGACCCAATCATTCTGGACAGCAATTTGGAACTATGCCCAAAGGGCTACAAAAATGTGCATCCCCTTTGACCCAGCAATATTGCTTTTAGGGCTGTATCCCCAAGAGATCTTAGAAATGGGAAAAGGTCCCACATGTACAAAAATATTTATAGCATCTCTTTCTGTGGTGGCCAAGAACTGGAAATTGAGGGGAACGGCTGAACAAGCTGTTACATGAAGTGGATGTAATGGAATACTATTATGACGAACAAGCTGATTAAAGAAAAACCCGGAAAGACATATATGAACTGATGCTGAGTGAAGTGAGCAGAGCCAAGAGAACCTTGTACACATTAACAGCCACAGTGCGAGGACAGTTTTTTGATAGACTTAGCCTTTCACAGCAATGCAAGGACCTAAAACATTCCCAAAAGGATTCATGATGCAAAATGCCATCCACATCCAGAGAAAGAACTGTGGAACTGGAACACAGAATGAAGCAGACTATTTTCTCCTTCATTATGTTTTGTTTTTCTCAAAGTTCTCCCATTCATTTTAATTCTTCTATGGAACATGACTAATGTGAAAATGTATTTAATAGGAATGTATGTGTAGAACCCATATAAGACTGCATGCCGTCTTGGGAAGGGAAGAAAGGGAGGAAGGAGGGGGAGAAAATTTGGAATTTATGGAATTGATTGCTGAAAACTGAAAACAAATACACTAACAAATGGGTGGGGGGAAGAAAAGAATTCCTTAAAAGTTAGAATTGAGCAAGTGGAAGTTAATGACTTATTAAGACATCAAGAAATAATCAAATGAAATCAAAAAAATTTTAAAAAGAAAACATAAAATATCTTACTAGAAAAACTGACTAGAAAATAGATGTAGGAGAGATAATTTAAGACTTACTGGACTATCTTAAAGGCATAATCAAAAAAAGGGCCTAGACATCACCTTTCAAGAAATTATTAAAGAAAAATCCCCTGATATTCTAGAGCCAGAGAGTAAAATAGAAAACCCAAGAATCCACTGATCATCTCCTGAAAGAGATCCCAAAAGGAAAACCCCCAAGAACACTACAGCCAAATTCCAGAACTCCCAGGTCAAGAGAAAATATTGCAAGCAGTCAGAAAGAAATAATTCAAATATCACAGAGCCACAGGTAGGATAACACAAGACTTAGCAACTTCTACATTAAAGGACAGGAGGGCTTGGAATATAATGTATTGGAGGGTAAAAGAGTTAGAATTACAACAAAGAATCACTTACCCAGAAATACTGAGTATAATCCTACAGGGGGGGATATTCAATAAAATGGAGGACTTTCAAGCATTCTTAATGAAAAGCCCAGAGCTGAATAGAAAATTTCAAGGAGACTTTCAAAGACAAGAAGACATACGAGATTCAATAAGGATAAACTGGTCGTATTCCTACATGGGGAAATGATACTTGTAACTCCTAAAAACTTTCTCATTTTTAAGGTAGGTAGAAGGAATGACTAGAAACAGAGGGCCTAGGAATGAGGTGACTATGACAGGATATTTATCTGACATAAAAGAGCCTAACGGTCCTAGGTCCAAAGCCAAGCAGACTAAGTTTAATTCTTTCATAAAACAAGTCTTCAAATATTTCAAGTCAGCTATCATTTATCTAAATACATTTTCTTCCCCAGGCTAAAGACCTCCGTTTTCCTTAAAAGGATCTTCAAATTGCATGCTCTCCAGTTTCTTCCCCACCTTGGTCACCTTCCTCTAACTGCTCAATATGCATCTTCAAATATGATTCCAGATTTGACCTGCCCAGTATGGAGCAGAGCATCCTGTCTTACTTCTCCTTCTAGACATGATGGTTCTATGACTATGACCTTAACGTGAGTTCACTTTTTTGACAGCCACAGCAAACTTGACTCATTCTACATTTATAGGCAACCAGGGAAGTATGGGGTTTTCAGGGGGGACTACCACCTCTGGTGTGAGAGCTTGCCAAGCTGTATTTCCAGGGTTGCTCATCCAACTGTCACCCAAGCTCCAAGAAGCTGTAGCTCCTGCAGCAACCACACTCTAGCAGATGGGCTAAACCATGGTAAGGGTAAATGAGAAGCCTCAAACCTGCTGGCGAGTAAGGGGCATGCCAACCCTAAGCATGTGAAGACTTCCCCTGGGGGAATGGGAAGATGGCAACCATTTGCTCCAGTGGCCATGAAGATTGTTAAAGAAGGCATGGTGGAGCTTGGTCAGACATCTAACATGCCAAGGTCACCTACTGCATCCCAGACCATCTCCAGCCGTCTTGACTTGTTCTACCCCCAGACTTCAAAGACTCAGGAAGATAGATGTGTAATTGCCGACTTTGTGCTCATCTTCCTCACTTAAATCTAGTTCAAGTCAAGCCCAGCACCTGGTCCTCTCTGAAGAGGAAGGACAAAGAACAATAGGTGCCTAAAAGTCTCAGGTCTTCTCCATCCTGTACTAGTGCAGCTGACTTGTTGAACAGACAGGTAGGACTGTTACACAATGTCTTCTATTCCTACTAGCCCATGCCACCTGCAATTCTGAGGAAGGTGACAACTACAACTTTATCTTTGCTGAGGAAATGTTTGGACATAACCCAGTTGAGGTTAGAACCCTCTCCTTTTAGTTTTCACATGGATCCATAAAATCTGTTCTTAGACCTTAAAATGATGACTCTTTTCAAAAGTTATTTTATAACTATATTTCAATACAGGATGTCCTCAAAGTCTTAATGTATTTTAAAGTAGCTTACAAATGAAACAGGGAGCTCCCTGGCCTGGAGGTGTGACCATTGATATTGTAAAAGAAATTCTTCTGTGAGTCAGGGAGCTGAACTAAATGGCCCCATGGTCTCTACAAAGTCTCTCCAATCTATGAATAGCCTTGAATTGTGGTATTGAAACATGTAAAAAAAAATTATCATAGTGAGCTGATTTCTTATAAGTACTTTGAAAATGTAGTAAAGTCTTTAAGACTAGTTTCCTTTGTAATCCTATATATTTTACTTTATGTATTTATAATAACTTTTCTGGGAAGGGGGTAAGAGGCTTCACTAGATTGACAAAGGGGTCCATGATTCACAAAAAAAAGGTTAAGAACATCTGCCCTAAATCAATTACGAATATGTCTAGCTCATAAGATATCTAGTTCACATCTCCCCATCCAGTTCACAATGATATTGTGAGTCTTTGCTAAATTCCTAACTGAAATCCAAGTATAGTATTTCCATGGCATTCCCATAAATCCCAAGCCCAGGCATTGTGCAATCAGAGTATTCTGATATGACATGTTCCTGGTTTACCCATGATGCATCCTAGAACTGTTCATCCACACCTAAGAGACAAAGTCAGGAACAAATGGTTTCAATTTCTACCTAGGCAAGAGTGATCTTGAATCTACAAAGCATTTGCTACCTCAATCAAGCAGCCAACAGGGACATCACAATGGTTATGATAAAACATAAGCTAACACAGATCACTATAAATGCAACTACTCAGGGAGAGGGGTTAATATGACCTTGATGTACGGGTGTTCCTTGCAGGTTGTACCCCACTGTCGAGCACAGCGTTCCTCTTTTCTGTGTTCGAAGAACTCTGGATTCCGGAGAATGGCCACTCGACGACCCTCATACATCAGGGCAAATGCTGTACACCCATCCAGTCTCTCTCTGTCCTCTTGAGTAGCTGACAAAACTATAGGCACTGACAAGTTAATTACTCCTCCTATGATATAAGGGAAAAAAGAAAACACAAACATAAGATCCAGGTTTTCAGACACTTCACAGTTTAGGGGTGATTCTTAATGCTAAGACATTTAGAGCTCAAGTCTATAACACTGTGCTACTGGTACTTGGAAAATAGGTACAGATGGAGAAGCAGTGCCCTGTTGGGGCAGGCAGACCTACCACCAACCAGCACCTGTTCTAGAAAAAAGGGCAAATGATATGTAAGTGACACAATGATTCTGCATCAACCCATGAACCACTGGCTCATGCTGCAAACCACAGAGCTACTGGTTATAACCAGTCTGAGAAAATACAACCAATGCATAAAAGGGAAAGTGTACTAAGAAGGTAGTTTGTAGTGCCTGACTTGCCACTGTCATCTTCATTAAACAGTCACTGAACACTTCATTTCCAATGAGGTCTCTATACCAGGGGTCTGGCCCTCTCTGGCAGTCTGAAAGAAGCCTATACTCCCCTTCTCAAAATCGTATTTCTCAACAACTGAAGGAAACACTAAATTTCAGTTTGAGATTGATACTACACATTTATTTCTAAGTCCACAAACTCTCAAAAATCTAGCCAGACCCCAAATTAAGAACCATGGTTCTTAATCTTATCATCCATATTAAATGATTTATTCCTCAAACATACTTGGGCTTTTCCTGACTGCACTGTTCTAACTGGTGTGCTCTACATGGTGGTAGTGTTGGTGGTGGTATTCGGTCCATTCAGCTGTGGCCAATTATTTGTCAATCTATTTGGGGTTTTCTTAGTAAAGACCTGGAGTGGCTTAACAATTCCTTCTGCAGTTCATTTTATAGATGAGGAAACTGAGGCAAACCGGGTTGAGTGACTTGCCCAAGGTTTCACAGCCAATAAGTGTTTGAGGCCAGATTTGAACTCAGGGCTCTCTCCACTGCACCCATATATTAGGTACTACATATCCCAAGAGAGGCAGTACCCCCTTACCCCTGAGCACGAGAGGAATGCACTACATATTATCTTGCACTACATACCATCTTTCCAAAGATAATAGAATCCCTGCTGGTGATAGCATATAGACACAAGCAAGTGTATTGTGGCAGGAAGTCCAGTTCTTATATATATAGTAGGAGGGCAGAAATGCTTTATAACATAGCCATACCCTAGCTAATCTCACTATTACTGGACAAAAAGTAGGGACCACAGGTTGGTTGGCTCAATTCAAGGACCCTACCCTTTTCCCCACTCCAACCTGACCAGCTGGTCAGGATCCAACCTGAACCTTTAGTCTGTGTTTGCTCCTTGCTCACATGGTAAGAAAATACAAGATTTTCTTGGATGACCGTCCAACAAATTCATGTGGATTTGTTTAAGTGAAGTCACCCAGGCTGAAATGACATATACTATACTTGTTTAAGAAATCAAAGTATCAGCAGAAATCATTTTGGACAAAAAAGGCAAAAACAAAATTAAAAAAATATCTGCTTGACTGCCTTAAAACTACTAACATTCCTTTCAGATGAAGCAAAGGATAGAAGGGTACATTTACATCACATAGAGACAGTCATTCCTATAGAGTAAGAATTCTTAACCTTTTCAGCATGTCATGGACCCTTTTTAGCAGTCTGGTGAAATCTGGAGAGCCCCTTGAGAATCATTTTTTAAAATACATTAACTAAAATACAAAGGATTACAGAGGAAACCAAAGATTAGTAAAAATAAAGATGCACTTTTTTTTCCTCATTCAAGTTAACAGATGCCCTGAAACCAAGGGATCCATGGAGCTCAGCAGAAGACCCCTGCGACAGAGGGAATGACAACTGGCTCTTATATTTAGTGTTGAGGGAGAGAACCAAAGGGTGATATTTCATCTATACATTTGCAATAAGATCTCCAGGAAAGAATGGCTAACACACCATGGTCCAAAAGAAGAACTCAGAAATACTGCTTGTAAATCTGTTTCACTCCCCAGCACTCAGAGTGAGATTAGTGGTTACCACCATAGTAAATAATAGTCTACTCAATACAGGAAGTTATACTTTTCAACAAAAATTAGTTTGCAAAGTTAAAGGTTAAGTCTGGGTTTTAACTATTATAAACTAAGAATAACTACCATGATCCTCAGTAACTTTTATAATTTTAAATATTTGTCAGTAAATCAAAATCATTGTAGCATCAAAAACGTCTTTAAATTCTTAGAAAATTATGTTTTGAAGAGGTTGAAAGAATTTCTGCAGATGTTTCCATCATAATATTTAAATACCTCTTGAGAAGAATTTTAAACTTTCCATCACCCATCTTTTTTGTTTTAGTTTGGTGAAATAAAGATAATTAGAAGAACGATAAACTATTTTTTCATCACTTTTGAACTGAAAGACCAGGGTAACTATTTTAGACCCTACAAACAATTTTTCTCTAAAAATCAAAAGGATACAATGATTTCTGGGAAGCAAAGGTTAATGAGATGTAAAAAATGTACCAACCAGTCATAGAATCATAGGACCCACCCAAGTTCAAATCCCCTGGGGATCCATCCCTCTGAGGATCATTTTGTAAAATGCATAAACTAAACTACAAAGGAAGCCATGGATTACTAAAAATAAAGATGTATTACTTTCCTCATCCAAGTTCAAAGTTGCCCTGAAAATTCAATTTACTCATCTGTAAAATGAGGAGGTAGCATTATGATTTCTAAAGTCCCTTCTAAGTCTAAAGCCTACAAATCTTTTCATAAGGAAATTTTTATATATGTGGATCTCTCTGCAATGGGTCATTCTGTTTATTAACAGAAAGATATAACATTCATTCATCAAAGAACAGTAAGGCAAAAGAAAAGGATTCTGCTTCTTAGGTCCACGTTTAACTTACCCTATCCTTTTTTTTTAAAAAAAAAAATCTAAGTTAGTAAATGAAAAATCAATTAAAAAATAAAAAGATATGGCCCTCATGAATTTTCAGTATTGAAATATACTATACTATTAGGAAAAACTTAGAAATATAAAGCATTAAGTAAATAATAGCAATTCCAGAGCATATAATTTATCTAACTCCATGCAATATTTAATGTAAAATGTCTCACCATCCAGCAGACAATCAAAATGAAGGCACTGCAGGTATTCCCTCTCTCTCATAAAACCATTTAGTGGAGTTGCCCAGCCTTCTGCCAAAACCTGCACCCACTCCATGTCCAACTAAGAGATGACAAAGAAAAGCAAAGTCACACATACCCATTATTTTCCAAAAGTAACCAAATGCCACATTACAAAAGAGCATCACTCCCATCCATCCACAGACCAACACTGATTAAATCTGACACTGTGCTCAGCACACTTTTAAGCAAACCAATGGACTCTAAGAATTTTATTTTGAAATAGAGACCAACTTTTCAAGGATGAATACACGTGTTTCCATAATCTAACAAGCCACACTAAGAACACAAATCTCCAATTTTTAGTAGTCAGAAAGTGGCTAAGTTATAGTTGGCTAAATTATCCACAGACTGCAGAACAGGCTTGTTTGAGAAGTATGGTGTAAGAGCAAAGTAGGCAGCAGGGTGCTGGACTTGGGAGTCAGGAAGACCCGAGTTCAAATCCAGCATCAGACGCTTACTAGCTGTGTGATCCTAAGCAAACCACTTCACCCATCTGCCTCAGTTTCCTCAACAGTAAAGCAGGGAAAATGGCAGCATTTATCTAAAAGGGTTGCTGGAGGGTCAACAGAAATAATATCTGTACTTTGAAACATTAAAAAAAAGAGGAGGGAGAAGAATGTTATAGTGGAAAGAATACAGAAGAAGAGCTAAGAAAAGGAGAGAGAAGACAAAGAAAGAGGAAATAGTAGGTGCCGTTTCTATTACTTCTAACAGCACTAGTGGCAAAAAGGACAACAGCAAGGGGCCAGACGCAAAGCGCAGGCTAGACGCACGGCACTGATCTTCACAGCACAGAGCATGTACATGAGATCATAGATTCATTTCAGTAAAACTGTCCATATCAAAGTAAGAAATTACAATGGTTATCATCAAGTCAGGTCCATCTATCAGGAAGCAGGAGTACGTAACAGCAATCAATGGGAAATATGGCGGTTATTGAAGTCAGAAATAATGGATTAATGAAAACCTTTAAAAAAACTGAAAGGGAAGCTAAGGGGTGTTTGCATGTGTGTATACATGTATAAAAACAACACCATGGTTACTATTTTGTTAAACTACAAATCCTAATATACTATATGACTGTCAGCTATCATGACTATTTAGTTAACAATATAGTAATTCTAGTAACTCGAGATACCTCTGTACTATAAACTTATTTTATTTCACTAGTAGGGATAACCATAGCAAATAAACATCCTCTGACCCCTACCTTATTTATTTTCAATGCTGGTAAAGTTTCTGCATCTGTCTTTGCCAGCTGAAGCTTGTTTTCTGGAACGTACAACTCCTTTACTTCATAAGAAGCATCTACAGGCACAATATCCTACATAAAGAAAGAATAGTGACATTAAATTTTTTTTCAGATAGTTCAGATTTACCTAAAAGGCATTCTTACTGCTACTAAATACATATATCTCATTTGGATTAAACACTCTGAGGTTTACTATGCATTAATGTCAAGGTTAGGGGCAGTTTTCCTTTGTTGGTTGGTTTGGGATTTTTTTTGAAAATATATGCTCCACATGATAGCAAATAGCCAATTCCAGAGTAGGTTGATTTTTTTTTTTTTAGCACAAGTCGTTAAATTCTATAGAGGAAGCCTTATTTTGCCCCACTAACTTGTGGGGTACAAGATAGCTAAGCTATATCAGGGGAGAAAATGTTAAAGGGCAAGATCACAAACCTAATCTGGAAAATTCTATGTAAAAGAGACCCATGACAACAACCATGCCCGGGCTGCCTAATGAGGTCTGGAGTCCAGAGGATGAAGAGGTCTTGAAAAAAATCAATTAAAAACTTCTAAGAGCTGGAGAAGCAGGACCATAACTCTTGCAAAGGTTTTGTTATTTTAACAAATGATATGAGAAATGTCACAAACAACGAATAGCAACCCAGAAAATGGTTCATTTTTAAGCTATTTCTTCTCCACCTAAGCCCAGTAATGTATAAGAGGTAACCATTAACTAAGGGTTATTTCTTTCTGTTGAATACAACAGCAGGTGATGCCTGGGAAGACAGGTATGAAGTGATAGTGAGTATTCTATAATGACACTGTAAAAACAAACAAGTAGGAAAGCCTGACATACTTGGATCAATTCAAGGATCAATCATGATGCCAAAGGGCCAGCGACGAACTACAAAGACCATCGCCTGATAGAGATGTGATGAACTCAGATGCAGAATGAGAGACATATTTTAAACACACACAGTGTGGGACTTGTTTTGTTTGACTATGCTTATTTATTACGAGGTTTTATTTTCATTGTTTTGATTTATTTCTTTTCTCTTTTCAATTTAGGGCAGGGGATAGATACGAGAATAAGAAAATGAAATAATAGAATAGAAAAGAATAATGAAAAATTAAATTTTAAAAAATAAATAATTCTTCAATTCCAGAGTGCTACACATAATGCTCCAATGCTACTAGGTATGACTTTTTAGAACTCTTACTTGGCTTTACTTTAATGTTAAAAGCCTCAAAATGTACCTAAATCCATTTGCCTTTGTAAAGAAGGGTTGTGTTTCAAAATAAAATTTAAGCACTAACATCACTAAGAATGTTGAAGCCAATGTTTTCATTTCAAACATGCTCTCCTGTAGAAAATAAACACATTAATTTTGTGAATTTGCAATTCACTGTTTTACAAGAATATTGCTTTGGACAAAGAGAGAGAGAAGAGTACTTAATGATCATCTCAAATGCTGATGTTATAATAAGTCCTTTATGGGGAAGCAACAAGGCACAGTGTAAAGGCTTGAGTCAGAGGAGCTGGATTCAAATCTTGCCTAAGGCATCCTACTCCTGTGACTTGCCCCAGTCACTCAAACTTTCCTACACCTCAGTTTCTTCTGTAAAATATGGAAGCTGTACTAGACAGGCTGAGGTCCCTTTGAGCTCTAGGATCTAAGACACTATTAATTAAGAAAACATGTTTAAAAGAAAATCATTCTTCCAGGAACATGAAAGCTAAAAGCAGTCAAGAGGTAAAAATGCTTTCTTCTCTTTCTCTTTAAGTATTTCTTAGTCTGTTTCTTGGTCGCATGTACTTTATACAAAATTCCTGATTAAAGAAAAAACTATAGTGCTTATTTTTTAAAACCCTACCTTAGCTAAATTTTCACATTAATTTGCAGTCTCAGAATTCAGACACCAAATGCTTTTGTTGCCTAAACCAAATAAAAGCGAAGAGATCAAAACTGTGGATTTTTTTTCTTTTTTCAATAAGGCATCTAAATTACATTGCCAGAATTAACACACAAAGACACAGCATAACAGGAACGGAGGTGGGGGGAGAGAACTTCCAAGCTGTACTGTACTGCGGCCATACTAGCGACAGAGACAAGGACACATACAATCAGTCAAGCAGGAATCCAGAGAGGGGCAAAGGAGGACAAAAAATTCCAGCTTCAAACCATTTCTAGCACATTCTAGTGACAAGTCATGAGTTGTCACAAAACCGCTATCCAACCTCTCAGAGGGATAAAACCACCTCAAAGAGAAAGCCAGGGTATCTGGACAGCAGAAACTCAAATTACTTCCCTGACACACACAAGTTGTCCATTTGACTTGGGATTCCTTGGGCTCTCCAGACACCCAATCTGCTCTTGGAAACAGTGTCTGTTCCTTGCAACTTGCACAGAAAATAATTTATTTCAGACAATTTCCCTTAAAACAAAAATAATAGATCACAGGCCAACCAAGTAGCAATGAATTACAGGCCTAAATGCCTCACCCCTAACCCCAACATCAGAACAATGGGTACTTCGTAGGAAAGCAACAAGCAGAATTTCTAAAGGTCTTCCTCTATAATCCAGTCTCCATCTGTTGGCAGGGATATTTAAAAAATTAGAGACCCAAATGAAGATTGAATCTGGGAAGATGGCAAAGTAGGTCAGAAAACTCAGCTCTCCAAAAGACAGAACATCAACTCAGAACAGCAGAAATAAATATGGGGTAAAGCAGTTATTTTACTAAGGCAATTTAACCTCCATAAAAATCTGACCACCAGGGGCAAAGGTTTAACCTAGTGGAGTGCAAATACCTCCAGGCCAACTCTGCAGAATCACACAACAAGCCCTGAGTGCATGTGCACACAGAGGCAGAGGGGTCTGAGGGTCAAGCAGGACAAGATGGAAGGAATCTTACATTGCTGAGGGATGCTAAGCACAGGCGTGCTGTGAATGCAGTAACAAGGGGCAGGGACCTTGCTGGCTGCAGGCACTTGCAGGATCCAGGCAGAAAGGGCAACTGGAGTTTGCAGCCCCAGGAGGGATGGCTGGGAACAAAATCACTTGCAGGACAGTGTGGCTGGGGACCTTACCTGTGGCTTAGGGAGTGGAGAACACAAATTTGGGTCCCAAGGCAGACCTCACAAAATAACAGTAAGGAGAACTTGAGGCTTGGGGCATCGCTCCCCCTACCTCAGGACTACAACTTGATTACACTAATAGTTGCTAAAAACAAAATAAAACAAAAATTAAACAAATAAAAAAGAGTAAGCAAAGGAGAGAAAACCCACCCATACATAGTGACTATTGGGATAGAGAAGATCCTTTTTCAATGAGAAACATCAAATGGTGTCAATCATAAAGAATTCTTGAAAGAATTTTAAAAGGCCTTTAAAAATCAAATAAGACTGAAGAAAAATTAGCAAATAACAATTCCAGAAAATCAAGAAAATTATAAAAAGAAAGTAAACAAACTATAAATAGAGAACAAGAACAAAATGATTCCTTGAAAAACTAGAATTAGGCAAGGGAAAACTAATGACCTTAAGACACCAAAAAATTGTAAAACAAAATCAAAAGAATGAAAAAAATAGAAAAGAAAGTGAAACATCTCATCAGAAAAACCAATCTGGAGAACAGTTCAAGGAGAAATAATGTAAGAATAGTCAGGCTACCTAAAAATTACGATTAAAAAAAAGAATCTTAATACAATATTATAAGAAATTATCAATGAAAATTGCCCTGAAGTTCTAGAACAAAAGAGCAAAGTAGAAATAGAAAGAATCCACTGATCAACACTGGAGATCCCCAGAAGGAAAACTTCCAAGATCAGCACAGTTAAATTTAAAAGCTCCTAGTAAGGAGAAGATGCTGGAAGCAACAAGAAAAGAAATTTTAATATCATGATAAGGATTACACAAGACCTAGCAATTATTACGCTGAAGGACCATATGGAATACTATATTCTGTAGAACAAAAGAGCTGAAATTACGACCAAGAGTAACTTATCCAGCAAAATTAAGTACAATCCTGAAGGGAAAAAAAATGGACACAACGAATTCAAACACTTTCAGGTATTTGTGACAAAAAACCTGGAACTTAAGGGAAAATTTGACATAAAAAACAACCAGGAGAAACAGGTAAACGTTAAAGACCAATTACAAGTGACTCAATAAGGTCAAACTGTTTACTTCACAGGTGAAAATAGCAGCAGTACTCCTATGGCTGACATCATCATTTGGGTAATTTGAAAGGCAGGCTTGGACTGAGCCAAGTATGATGCGGCGATTCTAAAAAATTAAAACTGTGCAGGAAGAGAAAAATGAGTAAGTATCTCATACAAGTGAGGCATAAAAGGAAAAATGGATACAGAAGACGCTGGTGGGGAACAGGGAGGGCAGTGCTGCAACCTTCCTCTCCTATGAGAATGCGCTAAAGAGGGAATTCTCTCTCACACACACACACACACACACGTAAAAAAGTCTTCTAAATTCAGAAAGAAATAAGAGAGCAAAGGGATTGGGTAGGGGGAGAGGGTAAGGAAGGGACACCAGAAAGGTTGGTAGGTTAAGGAACAGGAAGGTAAAGCAGTCAGCAGCAGTGGAGCGAGGAGTACAGAGTGATTAGGTAGATAAACAGAGCGAGAAGGATAGTGAGGAAAAATCAGGAAGGAAATACACAAGTAACTGTATACGACTGTGACAAATTTATCCACAAAATAGCAGATTAAAAATTTGAATTCAATAATATGTTGCATTCAGGAAACATAAAAATGAGAGATATGCACAAAGATACTAAAAGGCAGGAGTAGAATTCAGTATGTAAAAAACAGCAGGGATACTTATCATGATCTGACAAAGTTAAAATAGATTTAATCAAAAGTGAAAGACAGAGAAACTACACTATTATCAATACTATTCAACATTGCTTTAGACTATTTAAAATACCTAGATAGTATAATGCCTGAGCACATACCTGCCAAAACAGACACAGAAACTAAATGACTATAAACAGGAAACACTTTTTATACAAATAAACTTAGATTTAAATAATGAAGTAATATTTATTGTTCATGGGTAGGTAAGGCCAATATTAATTTTTAAATGACAATTTTACCTGTCTAATCTACTTAATGTCATGCCAATTAAATTACTAAAAACTTATTTTACTGAGTTAGAAAAAATAATAACAGTTCATTTGGAAGAACAAAAGATCAGGAACTTCAAAGAAACCAGGGAAAAAAGATGAGAAGTGGAT
Organism: Potorous gilbertii; assembly: GCA_028658325.1. Taxonomy (NCBI): domain Eukaryota; kingdom Metazoa; phylum Chordata; class Mammalia; order Diprotodontia; family Potoroidae; genus Potorous; species Potorous gilbertii. Next base: position 90,271,199 of record CM053774.1, on the reverse strand, counting down.
TCAGCAGTATCAGACCTTAAATTATATTATATTGCAGTTGCTGATTATTTTAAACTAAAATTTTCTTATATAAATAAAAACCCATGTATCCAAAAATAGAAAGATGAAAACTGAAGGAAAAACTTTCATAGACAATTTCTCAGACTAGGCTGGAATATTGATGTGCTGTAGGAAATGATGAGATGGTTGACTTATAAAAACATGAAAGACTTGAACTTGTGAAGGAAGATGCCATCTACCTTCAGAGAAATGGAGGATAGGAGTATGGTCTTACATACATTTGTATGTGTAGGGGTTAGAGATATCTATGAATATATATGTAGAGCCACATTTCTCTGGAATGGTAAGGAAAAAATAAAGTACAAAGTGCTCAGCAGAGAACTAAAGAAAACCAACCAGACAGCAAAGAAAAGCTGGGCAGCTTTGAAAAGAATGTATAGTATTATACAGTTTTTCTTGAAATGGAAATTTGTTTTATGTTGAATTCTCTCTGATGGTCTGCTATGTACATGGCAATGTTTTTTTTTCTTTTCTCATTTTGTATTTAAGTTTAAAATAAAATTTAAAAATACCACAAAAACAAAACAAAAACTGAGTCAGTATGGTTTTAGAGGTCTGTTCGGGATCAGACCTGTAATTATGCTAACAGAGGTAACTCTCATTCAGGAAACTTCCTTTACTCAGGCAAATCAGCACCTGTTGTGCAGTTACGTGGTAATACTGAAAGTTAAGCTATTTGTCTAGTCATACAGACAGGGGGAGTCAGAAGCTGGACATGAATTCAGGTCTCCCAGACTTTGCGTTCAGCTCCCTATCATCCACTATACCATCTTGTCCCTCAAATATGATTATGAACCCCAATAACTAAAGTTGAGGTACTCTTTTTCCTTCTACTAGAAATATTTTAAATAAGTCCAATGAGACTTGTATACATAAGGTGTTTAATAAACATTTACTACATAACTGATTAAATAAAAGATATACATTGGCCCTACAGCTTTATCATGCAATGATCGCACACCATTTATTTTCTTGGGGAGAAGATGCACGGGTCATACAACAGACACTCCTAGAAATAGTAGCCTTGAGGTTTTCATTTCATTCTCCATAAATAAGCCACTAACAAGTTAATGAGCACAATGATACCACATTTTAAAAGTTTCCCCTTCCATTTTCTGCACTTTTTTCTTAAGCCAAGTACGCCTTTGAACGCTAAGACGTTCCTATTTTTAATGTACCTATTAAATTATCTGAACAGCACCCACCCCAAGCATGCAGACCAACACAGAACATTCTGGCAACACTTGAGAACCAATCTGCGAAGCCTGGTTTTTATGTAGAGTAAAAGACATTTTAGGGCATTAAACCACCATTTTGTAAAAAGACAAACCTTTAAACAATTTATAGCAATAGTAAAATCTAGATTTAAAAACAGCATTTAAAACATCACTTCAGATTAAAAACAGCAGCAGAAAGTCTTACTTCCTTCAGCCACAAGAAGGCTGGTTAAAAGACAATGCTAGCAGGCCATCTAGTGACCGTTTCAAGGTTAGAAGGAACTTCTATCCCAGATCCTCATATACACTAAGTAACTACATAACTGTGACTCACAGAATCACACATATACAAACTAAGAGGGACCAACGACTACAGGTACTACAGAGTCTGAGACAGTGAGCAGGTGAGGGATCCATGTCACTCAGAAGCTACCTGTGGATAGGGATACCCTAAGGCTGGTTCACTACAGATGGCTGTGTGAGGAATACATTCCTGGATTTCCTCAGACAAAACAAAACCAACCTTCTCTAATGGAAATGCATTAAAAGGGGCACTCCAACCAGCAATCTCTCCAAAATGCAGCCTCTTCCAAGTACTAAATTATCCAGAAAGAAAAGCTGGCATTTCCATTGCCTGTGGTACACATAACAATAATGAAATCTCTTCATTTGTTGGAACATAAGCAGGCAGGGTTTGACTCATTTTTTTCTGCATCCCCAGCACCTAGCTCAGGGCCCCATGTCTTTCCTCTTCCTCTCTGTCTTGGACCCCATGGATCTCTGTACATTAGCAACTTTTCGGTAACTGATGATCTCTGATATTTGCCTGGGCAATGGATCAATAAGCGGACCTGCCCACAGTCACAGGACTAGTATGTCTTAAGAAGAAGTCTTGAATTCAGGTTTTCCTGACTCCAGTCTGTCTGCTACTCACTACACCAAAATGTGGATTTTTATTCATCATTTATTAGACTGTTCAGATAACTTATTATACTATTTAAATCCAACTAACTTCATGTGATTAGAAACTGAACTTAGGATGTTGCTCCCCAGGAATGCTGGAGATGATTATTTGGAATTTTGGACTCCTCCAAGTCCCAGATTCACCCAAAATCGTCATTTTCTAGATTCTCCCCACCCAGGTCTTATTTTGGGCCCATTGTGTTCTGAACCTTTCTGTTTTGGACCAAATTTTACTTCACTTTTTTGTTTATATTTACCAATATTTATCTCAATTTGCAGATACTCCCAAGTTGCCCTTGTAACAACATTGCCTAATTGCATACAGGTGGTTGACGTTCTTTTGTCCAAATACTATATAAAGTAAACCTTTCCAGAGCCTGGAAAGAGGGAGCTACACCTCCTTTCCAGTTCACTCTCGTTTACCAAATGACCTAGTAAATTTCTTTCTAAAGCTACTCACTATTTGGAGTTTGCTGTCCCAAACAACAGTATCTCCTCTCCCTCTGCATGTAGTAGGTGCTTAATAGTAAAGGTCTATTTACTGAAGATCTCCGAGTCTCTAATGGCTTGTCCATCTAGCACCTTTTCCTCCACAAACAAAACCAAAAGGACTAATTTCTTTGCTGAGCAGAAAGTAGACAAAATATAGGGAAAAGGTTATTGCTAGTGAAGAAATTGGGTTTTCAAGGAAGCACTGCAAAATCTACCCTGGCAAAGCACATCCAGTTAAATGTGCCTTCATTTTACTATCAGATCCTGTTTAACAAATTCATCTCTTCATTTCCTGATCCTCTTTTTGCCTAGATTATTAAAAACACCCTCTTAATTGGTCTCCTCCAAAACTAAGTGACACCACTGGCCTCAATACTTAATTAGCCATGCGAATATTGGCGAATCACTTAACCCTGTTTGCCTCAGTTTCCTCATCTGTAAAATGAACTGGAGAAGGAAATGGCAAACCACTCGAGTATCTTTGCCAAGAAAACCCCAAAGAGGTCATGAAAAGTCAGGAAGGATTCTTAGTTAACAACTGGTCTCCTTGTCCTGTTCCCTCCCTATTCTAGTCCTATCCTTACAGAGCAGCCAAAGTGACTTTTCACATGCTCATATCAAACCATGTCACTCTCCTACTCAAAAAACTCCTGTGACACTCTACTTCTTCAAGGCTAAATCTCTATCTTCCTCCACTTAGCTTTCAAAGTCCTTCACAACCTGCCCCAATCTATTTTTTTTCCTAACTTCATTGTATATTCACTCATCCTCCTACACTCTGGGGCACAGTCAAAAGGTCATTCATATGGTATTCCACCTCTGACCCCAGGGCCACTCTGCAGTGGTCTAGAATGCATGGCATCCATACCTCTGCCCCACAAAGCCTTCTCTTCCTTGAAATCTCTCCTGGTCCCCAAAATGCCATTGCCCTCTTTCCCTAACTCGAATTTAACTTCATTGTATTTTTCTCCTTATACTGATGCTGTTTCTACTTCTCAAGAATATGTTCTGACTGGCTTCCTCTCACCCCGACCTCCTACCTCCAATTAAGAGATACAGCAAAGATTACTTCATTCTTTTTATTTGTATTCTCAGTGCCTCACAGTGACTGGTATAATATGTTTTATAACTGACTACTCTACTCTCTCGAATAACATCCAAGGCCTGGTGAATTTTCCCAATATGCTAGTAATCCTCAACTTAAAATGCGAAGTCAAGTTTCCTCTAAGTGTTCTAAAAACGTTCTCCAAATCATTTTTACTGCACACTCCAATAGTAAAAAAGTTTAAGCATATTATCATTCTATTTTATGTCACAAAAATGTAAAAAAAATAAAGAATACTCTAGAGAGAACAAGTTCTTTGTACTGTTGAAAAATAAAACTTATTTTAAGGCATTATTTACTCTATCTCCTTTTTAATAAGTCTTAGTATTAATAGCAATGCAATTGAGTTTGCTTCATTATTCGTTTTAATTTTTGATGCAGTGACAAAAAGGTCTGGTTCTAAGATGAGTTTATTTCAAAATGTGGTCATGGCTAGAACACAGACCTCATAAACAGCTGTAAATCCACATGCAATAAGTCCAGCTTTGACTACATCCAACTAAAAAAATCACAGTATTCATTTTTCAGGTTCAATCACCAATTCTGCAAAGGTTTTCGTTGAAATTCAGTGGATAAATTTCCATCCTCAGAGATGTCAATCACTTGATCTTGAACACTAATTCAAGTGAATTTCATTATCATATTTTTAACATCTCAGTTCAAAACTGACTGAAATTCTTCATTTGGAAGGTTTTTTAAACCATAGGTTAGGAAATTCTGTCACCAAGTTTTTAAAATATGCACATAAAGGGTTTTTATAGGTAAAACACTTAGATCATTTGGCAACGAAATCTCATAAAATAGAAACATTTCAAATTCTGTTTCCAAATTTTTCAAGTATACAGATAAGAGAATTTTTATAGGCAACAAACTTACATTGTTTGGCAACTAAATTACATGTGGATGGATATGTTTCAAATACGGATGATCTGAGGTAACATATGAAGTGCTCATAAAACTTTAAAGCACTTATAGAAATGCTATTAATATTTATTATTTCCAAACAGCTCTTTTTGAAATGCTCTCTCCTTTATTTATTATTTCCAAACAGTTCTTTTCAAAATGCTCTCTCCTCAGCATGAATCTTTTCATTCATTTCAAAAAGTATTTACTTTCACATTATTAAAAAGTTACTTTTATCTTAAAGGAACTGATTATCTGTATTTTTTTTCCAAACTATCTACTAGGCACATACTACTTATCACAGAAACAGTAGGTTTCACCCACCTATAAGTAGGATAATGCCAGGCCTTTGGCCCCAGACAGTCAACAAGGTTTTGTCTGGTACAAAAGATTTTCATAGTTACTTTCTGATTTCTTGTCCTATCTGACTAGACAATTATTGTGTGTACCTCTTAATGTGATAAAGAAGGACTACTCAGAGGAGAAGTGTGGTTTCTGGGAAAGAACCTTTTTAAGCTGGCTTGTCAATTTTTTGAGGGTTAGTTTAGTTAAAACTAGATTACCTAGCCTAAAAATACACTTAACTGGGCACTGGTACATTATAACAGGTCACATATTACAGTGACTGGGAAGACACCTTAAATACACGACAGAGGACATACAGACTAAGCAAGGGTGCCAGTGTCCATCCATATATTAAGCATTATGAAATTGTTGGTGGAGTTTTTTTTCCCCAAGATTTTAAAAGACTGTAAATAGAGATACTGACCAGATACGTAATTTCACTGCTACGAGGAACTTCCAATGGGCAATGAACAGGGTCATAGAGTGAGAATGAGGTAGGACTTGAACTTTGAGGGAGAGATGAAGGAAGAGAGAATGGAGAGAGGGAGAAAGAGGAAGGGAAAGTGGGGAAGAGAAAGGGAAAGAGAGAGAGAGAAAAGGAAAGAGGGGAGAGAAAGGGAAAGGGGGGAGAGAAAGGGAAAGTGGGGAGAGAAAGGGAAAAGGTGGAGAGAAAGGGAAAAGAGGGAGAGAAAGGGAAAGGGGGAGAGAAAGGGAAAGGTGGAGAGAAAGGGAAAAGCGAGAGAGAAAGGCAAGGGGGGAGAGAAAGGGAAAGGGGGCAAGAAAGGGAAAAGGTGGAGAGAAAGGGAGGAGGAAGAAAGGGAGGGGGAGAGAAAAGGAAAAGCGAGAGAGAAAGGGAAAGGGGAGAGAAAGGGAAAGGTGGAGAGAAAGGGAAAAGAGGGAGAGAAAGGGAGGGGGGAGAAAGGGAGGGGGGAGAAAGGGAGGGAGGAAAGAAAAGGAAAAGCGAGAGAGAGAAAGGGAAATGGAGAGAGAAAGGGAAAGGGGGAGAGAAAGGGAAAAGAGGGAGAGAAAGGGAGGGGGGAGAAAGGGAAAGGGGGGGAGAAAGTGAGAATAGAAAGAGATACATAGCCTATAAAGGAGAAAGGAATTCTGAATATCTTTGCCAATAATCATTTTAAATGTAATCATGTCTACAGAATACATAAAATTAAAATTAGCGATGAGAGCTGTTATATGATCTCTCACAGACTTCCAGAACCTAACTAACAGAATCAGCCTCACAAGTTTTAGCCATAACTGCCAAGAATACCATACATTCTATGCAGCAAAGGAGGAAATTTTAAGAGACTGTTTATAATGTTTAAAACTGTGAAATTTTTAAGTAAAAATACTGTTGGTCTAAGAAACCAATTCAACCAAGTGTTTATTACCTGCCTCCTATGCACAAAGCACTACATTAGGCACTGGAGACTCAAAGACAAAAACCAAGACACCCTTATCTTCAAGGAGTTTCCATTCACTGGGATACATGGGTAAGTTGAGACAAAATAAATTAAAGGTGAAAGCACTAATACAGAGGAGGAGTAGCAAAGGTCTGTGCAGACAAAGAACCTAAGCTGAGCTGGGAACTGCTAGGCAGCTAAGGAAACGAAGGGGCAGCTGGATGGCACAACGGATGGAATACTGGGCTTGGAGTCTTCCTAAATTCAAATCTGGCTTTAGACACCTACCAGCTGTGTGACCCTGGGCGAGTCACCTAGCCCTGTTTGCCTCAGTGACCTCCTTGGTAAAATAACATGGAGAAGGAAAAGGCAAACCATGCCAGTACCTCTGCCAAGAAAACTCCAAATGGGCTCACAAAGGGTCAGACAGGACTGAAGCAAAAGGATGGAATGAATCTAGGCCAGAAGAGGGCAGCTCTTCCCCAGTTTGGAGAACAGTCTAACAGGCCATTGTAGTTGGTTTGTAAAGTCCATGAAGGAGAATGATGACAAACAAGTCTGAGAAGGTAGAGGCTGAAGGTATACTACGACAGACTTTAAATATCAGGCCACAGATTTTTAACCAGGGATAATGCTTCTTTACCAAAGCTTTACGAGGTAGAAGTATATGATTCCTAATGATGAAAAACAACAGGGCTTCTCTCAAAGTTTCCCTTCTAGAACATCTGGTGGGCAATTTCACTGGACAGGAGGCAGCACAGATCTAGACACATATGCATGTCTTCTAACCAGGGTTTTTCCTTTATTAACGTGTTACGGTTCTTATTAGGTACACTGTCCATGCAGACTCACCCACGGTATTTCAGGATTCCATAAAATAATTAAAGAAGTTAAGTTCTTCCAGGCAGCATGGGACTTTATTTCAACCAATAAGCATCTATCAAGTGCTTACTAGTACCAGACTATGAGTCTGATGCGGGGAGAACAAAGTAAAAGAATGAAAAATCAGATTTTTTTAAGGACTTCAACATGGCCCAGCACAGGTTCAAGGACAGGCCTGGCAAAGAGCTCCTGCAAGAATTAGCGTCTGTGATGAAGGCCTCATTTCTAAAACATACAGAGAACCGAGTCAAATGTAAGAATCCAAGTCTTTCCCCAATTGACAAACGGCCAAAGTATTTGAACAGGCAGTTTTCGGAGGAAACGATTAAAGCTACCTACGGTCATATGAATCATTACCGACGCACATCCAGATGACTCTGAGGGCCCACATCGCTCCTGTCAGACTGGCTAACGTGACAAAGCAGGGAGGTGATAAAGGCCGGACAAGATGCGGGAGAGCTGGAGCACATTCACTGTTGGTGGAGCTGGGAGCTCATCCAGCCATTCTGGGGAGCGGCTTGGAACTACGCCCAAAGGGCTACAAAAACGTGCACACCCTTTGACCCAGCAATACTGCTGCCAGGACTGTATCCAAAATGATCCTAAAAAAGGGAAAAGGTCCCACACGTACCAAAATATTTACAGCAGCCCTCTTTGTGGTGGCCAAAAACTGGAAATCAAGGGGATGCCCATCATTTAGGGAATGGCTGAATAAGCTGTGGTATATGAACATAACACAATACTATTGTGCTGTAAGAAATGACGAACAGGTGGACTTCAGAAAAGCCTGTCAAGACCTATATGAACTGAGGCTAAGTAAAAAGGAGCAGAACCAGGAGATCACTGTATACAGTAACAACCACAGGGTGTTAGCAAAGCAAGGACCTAAAACATTCCCCAAGGACCCAATGTCATCCACATCCAGAGAGAACTATGGAATTGGAACGCGGAATGAAGGAGAATATTTTCTCTTGTGCTATGTTTTGTTTTGTTTGGGTTTTTCTCATGATTTCTCCCATTCATTTTAATTCTTGCCATCTTGGGGAGAGAGGGAACTTATGGAAGTGACTGTAGAAAACTGAGAACAAATAAATTAACTTTTAAAATGACCATATGAAAAATAAATGCGCTGATTTTAGTTCTGTTGAATTGCAACAGTTCTGCTGAATTACTGAATCAAGGCAATTCACATGACATCTACTGGCTGGTTATGGTGCCATGCTAGGTGACTGTCTCGTCCAAGCTAAGTTCAGAGAGTAGCTGGGGGGGGGCATGAACCTGGGAGCCATCACAGCTGGAGAGCAGCTGTGATCCTGCTTTGCTGAAGGAATTCCCCACATCAGAACAATCACCAACCCTCAAAGGGCACCATCCATCAGAAGAGCTGGATGAGTCACGGACAAAGAAACCACTTACCCACAGGGAGCCTATCTCCTTACCTGGAGAAGGAGAACAAAAGCCACCTCCTGGTGGGGAGGGATGGGGAGCGGGGTGGAAAGGAACAAATCAGAGAGCCCAGAGGGAAATGCTTTATAAACTTAGAAAGTGATGGGCAAAGGGAGAACAACTGCAAACACCTGGAAAACTACTGAACCTCCTGAAGCTCAATGTGGCCTTCTGGAAAAGAACAGCCTTGACCTGGTAATGGAATACAAGGGGAAAGAATGCTAGATGGGGAGTCTGAGGAGCAGGGCTCAAACCTGCCACTTACTACCTTAAGTTCTCAAGGCTTGCTTCAGCTCCTACAAAATGAGGGCTGGAGGAAGCACTATACAGAGCAGAATTACTCTGATTCACAAAACAAGTTCAGTTCCTACTCTGATTCTTATTTATCTTTTTAACCTTGGACAAACCCCTGGATCTGTTTCCTCATCTACAAAATGAGAGGACTGGACTGCACCGACTCTGAGTTTCCTTTCTTCCTAAAACTATGATCATATTATCTTATGACATCAAAAGGTCCCTTCGATTTCTAAATCTATCTTGTAATAACACACAAGGAAGAATAATTAATTCCATTAAGGTTTTATTATTAACTTTCTTATGGAAAAACAAATTATTTGTTCACTAAAGTAAAAAACATGACATCATTTTATGGAATATTTACCTTGGATACTACAAGTACGTCTGCGTTCCAAAGATTTGAAAGAAAAGGAAAAGGATTTATATGTACAAAAATATTTATAGCAGTTCATTTTGTAGTTGACAAAGAAATGGAAATTGAGAGGATGCTCATCAACTGGGGAATGGCTGAAAATGTCATGGTATACGACGGTGGTGGAATACTATCGGCTATAAGAAATGATAAGAAAAATCTGGGAAGACTTACAGGAATTGATGCAAAGAGCAGAATCGGGAGAACACTGTAGACAGAAACAGCAACATTCTAAGGATGATCCAGACAGTGATCTAAGACAATTCCAAAGAACTCATGACGAAAAATGCAATCCACTTCCACAGAGAACTGACGTGAGCGCAAAGTAGAATAAATTTTCCCCTGTATTTTTCTTGTTTTTTCTTATGACATGGCTAACAAGGAAATGTGTTTGGCATGACTTTATATGTATTACCAGCATCATCCTGATAACCTTTCTCAATGTGGGAGGGGCAGAGGGAGAAAATTTTGAAATAAAAATTTTTTAAATAAATTTAAAAATAAACATTGAAAAAATAAAATATTTACGTTGGATCAAAAGTCCTAAAAATATCAACTCCTTCATTAACATAAAATGAGAATTTTGACAAGAGGTCACCTCTTGATTGTCTCAAAGGAGAAAAAAACAAATTTTTTTAAAGAGTCCCTCTTGGACTTAAATTTTGTCCTTATAACCCACCGTTGGCATCATTTTGAACCAAATTTTTAAAATAACAATTCATGACCTTGTCCATATGACCTTTGTTTTGCCTCAGACTGATTTTTCACTCTCACTTACATGTGAGGAGGGGACCAAGTGTGTGCAGAATAAACCCACCTGAACCTCCCTGACCTCTCCTTACCCTTTCTTGCAGCAGCTCTACAACCTGCTGGATGCAGTCGTTCACGTCACAAGAGTCAGTTTTGAGCACCAATTCAGGGGCCTCCGGCTTTTCATACTCAGAATCAATCCCCGTGAAGCCTATTAATAAAAATGGAGAAAAGAATTTAAACACACACACCCCCTCATACACACATACACACACACACACACACACACACACACACACACACACGTATCAAAATACAATTTTATCAATTTTCCTGACAGCCTGTGGTGGAATAGGGGTGGAAAGGGGTGGGGTTCTACATAACTGGTGAGCCAGTTTGTTTATAAGAATCAGCTAACAAGCACTGACTATGTGCCAGGCACGGCGTTAGGCACTGAGGACCATGAATGATACAATCCCATTAGGAGCTTATACTCTAACAAAGGAAACAAGGATGTATATGAAAATATACAGAATATAAAAGTAAAAATACAAATAGAAGGTAATTTGAAAAGGACAGCACTAGAAGGCAGAGGGATTAGGACGACATCAGCGGCATCTTGGAGATGGGCATCCTGCAGGCCTGGGAAATAGCCAGTGCAAAGGCAGAGAGACAGTAAACAGTGTTGCGTGTGTGAGAGGAAGAAAGGACAGGTCACCTTGGTCGGATCCTTACGAAGGGCCAAGGAAAGCACAGAATTTAACCTGTTTTTCCTGAGCCTAAAGAAAGTCAGCCAGTATTGTAAGTGGAAGCTTAAAATCTGCATGTAGATTATCCACAGATAATTTTAAATCTACCCTGGCTTCCTTCTGCCAGCCAGCACACTAACTACCTACATCTCTTTCTAACCAATTGGTATGTACGTTAAAGGAGCAGAAATCAAAAAAACAAATTAAACATGAGGAAAATTGGCCATCCACTCTCATAAAATCTATTATAGGCCAATATAAAGGATTTGTTAACTACTAGCAATATTATTAAAGAGGCTGCATGCCACAGTAGGGTCCTTGGATTAGAATAAGGAAAACCAGGGTCAAATCCCAACTTTGACAAGAACTACTATGTGATCCTGAGCAGATCACTTAAACTCTTTGTCTCCAGAAATTGCAAGGATTTATCAAATAAATCAGTCATGTTGAAATCTGTAAGAAGTCAGTCCCCATACCAGGAAATCCTTCACACTGCTGAAAATCAGGGACCCTTTAGATATCTACATATTACTTATGATTACTAGACATACTAATGATGATCAATGGCAGAAATTAATGAGAATAAACTCTATTTCCAAGAAGAGAAGCAGCTGACCTCTTTCTGTTAACTTACAAGATGTATTACACACTGGCTATGGGATCCTTGGAAAGTAACTCAGCCTCTCAATGTCCCAGACAACTCTGGAGAATTCTAAGTCAGGCCACAAACCCTTCCCAACCTTACTTAGTAGCATCTCATTTCATACCTAGTCACTTTGGGATGTGGAAAGCAGGAATTCTAAGGGACTGTAAGTAAGCTATTTAAATTCATTGTCAGTAAGGCAAAGCACATCTAAAAGTGTTCATTAAAACTCTCCAGTCAAACACCTCTTTATGCAGTGTATAATTAGTCCATTTTGTGGGACACAATGCACCAGGAAGTGAAGGAGAGACAAAGATAAATAAAACATGGTCCTCAGAAACTTAAAAACACTTTAACTTCAGCCTCCACTCAAAACAAGCTCAAAAACTAAGGAGAAACCATTGGGAGGGGGGCTTATAATCTTCCCCAAATGGATTTATTTTCAGATTGTAGTAAGACCTCCTCCTAGAAGGTCATAATTCAATGCCGTAGATCAAGTATTTTTAACCTAGGGTCTATGAACTTTTTTTTGGACGGAGGATGTTAATATTTTAGTAACTATACATCAGTATAATGGGACTCCTTTGTAAATCTCTATTTTTTAATTTTATTTTATGCATTCCATTCTGAGAAGGGGTTCACAGACTTCACCAGACTGCTGTCCATGACACAGAAGGTTAAGAACCTCTGCCTAAAACGGTTTCAAAAGTCACCATGGCCAAAAGATATGTTCGTTGCAGGGTAAGCCTTCTGGTGATGAATGCAATAGTGAGAATGAAGGGGAAAACTGATTGCGGTTAGAACATTTATTCAACAAAAAGTTAGGAGGACTTTCTATAGTTAATGTACTCCTTAAGTGACCTCAATAAAGTGACTTTGTGTCTTGGATTCCTCTGCAAAAATGAGAGAATCACACTGACTCACCCCATATTTAAATAGTCAGTAACTCTATAAGGAATGATAACATTCATCTCCCAAAGGCTAATGACAGAGACAGGCCTGGAATTACATTATATTATATCAGCACTCACATAGTGCAAGCTCCTACTGCAATGGTCCCCTCTCATAGGAACTGTGATTCATAATCACCTGTCCCACTGCTTGAAAATCTCCAGGGACAGCAGGTTCGCTACTTCGACCAAGTAACCTGTGGCATTACTGAACTGATCTAGTTCTTTATTTCATAAATATTTTTGCTTGACTATGCACAATTGTTAAAAGAGATTGTGGGTGGGGGGAATAGATTTTGTTAATCCAAAAAAATGAAACTAAATTTTAAAAAATACTTCAAGGACCTCTGATTTTGCCACTATAGGCACAGATCATAACTACTGGGTGACAGTAGAGCAGAGCAGAGAATCACAGAATTATAGCTAGATCACGGAGACTATTGAATGCAGAATGGAATCTGATGAAAAGAGACTTTAAGTGACTTGCCTGAGGTCACAAAGACAGTAGGTGTCTGGGAAGGGTTTGCATTCAGGTTTTTCTGACTTCAGTCTAGAAGGTCCTGGTGGGCAGCCTGGTGATGAGCTCCTCTGACTTAGACTAGTCTACAGATACACACACAATCTGTCTGAGGTGGACTTCCTATCCTTCCATTTTTCTAAGACATGCTTCCAGCAATCCACTGAAGTTTGCCTCCAAGCTTGGAGGTTTCAAAAGAGTAAGAGAAGGATGAAACTTCCTGTAACCTCCAGCCATCCTAGTCCTAGGATCAAAACAGACCCAGTCTACATTCTCTTTAACATGGTCTTCCCTTAAATAGCTTAAGAAAGTTCTCACCAGGTAAGCACCCATCATCTGAGGTGGTGTGTGGACACCTCCTTCCTCCTCCTATGATACCCTCCGGACACATTCTGGCTTATTGAGAGACACTTAAGATGTGGCACTCAGAATTCAACTCAAGACTCCACATGTGGCCTTGACCAGTTTAGTGCACTATAGGAGGAACTATAAATTCTTGTCATCTGGAGATTTCCCTTACTCTACTAATGCACTTGCTAATTAGCCCTTTAAGCAATGTGTATACTAAGTTTGCTATCAACCCACACAGGCAGCAACTCAGAATAGAGAACAGAGTGCTTCTCTTGGAATCAGAAGACCTGAATTCAAATCACTTACCAAATCACCACTTACTGTGTAACCTCTTGGTCTCACTTAGCCTCTGTTTCAAAACTTATTTGTAAAATAAGAATAATAACACCTACCTTTCATAACTTTTAGATCAAATGAGTATGAACTTTATATAGGTAAAGTGCTTTGCAAACCTTAAAATATTTCATTACTATTAGGCTCACTCCTCAACAAACACATTGCTCTGCCCTATAGATCTTTCTCATACAGACCGCTAGAACAGGTCTCCCCTCAAAACTGTACTCAGATTTTCTGAGTAATGTATACACATTCATCCCAATTAGAATGTTATCTTGTGATTTCTGTTGTGCAGTTTAAGCCTCTGACAGTCACTGTAAGTCTCGATCCTGTCCTTTCTCCTATCAGTTACACCTAACATCATTCAAATCATTTACAAAAGAAGGTGAACACACACAGCCAAGGGCAGACTTGGACAGAGCCCCAGGGACCTCCACTGGAAACCTCCTCAGCAGTGAACAAAGGGCACCAATCAGCACCCTCGGTTGGTACGGTCGTTCAGCCAGCTGCAAAATCTGCCCAGAAATACTATGATTGCATGATTTCACCAGCAAAGTTACAAAAATATGAAGCTTCTTGTAAAATGTTTTTTTGCTGAAATAGTCATTTTTACACATCCAGTTCTAACTCTAGGATACTAAGATCACAGACTGAGGAAGCATGGAGTAAGCAGAGGGCAGTGAGAAAGTGGGAGCCAAGGAGCCGAGTGTGAATCCTGCCTCGGATACTACATAACCACCTACTAGTCACTGATTTCTTCAGTCTGAGCTTCCTCTTCATAAGAATGGTGATGACGTCTCCAGCCGTTGTCTCAGAGAGCTGCTGCTGCCAGGAATAAATGAGATCTTCTACTTAAGCAGCTCTGCCAGACAAGCTACAGAAATGTCACTTCTTCAGACCTCAGTTTAAGGGACTGCTCTGCCCGAGACACTAGATGGGAGTCAGGGATCGGAGAGTTGCAGGATGTGGTCTGCCTCAGTGTCCTCCATTGTAAAACAGTATTATAAAAGCACCTATCTCTCAGGTTGTTGTACGCATAAAATGGTATCTGTAGAGTGGTTTGCAAACCTTAAAGAGCAATCCAAATGCCATCTGAGTGACTTTGCCAAGAAGAAAACTGACCCTGAAAATGACTTGGCTCCTAATTATTTCATTCTTTTCTTTTCTAAACGTTCATCACTCACCATGACAATGTGTTCGAGAATTGTGCCAGGAATTTAGGCTAAGGTGCTGGTCACTGGCCTCCAAAATCTGGTTCCTTCACTTTCTTCTGAATATCAGACTATATCTGCACATCTCGAACCTCCTGGCACCAACACATACTAATTAGGGTCAGAGTCACTTTACATATTATTTATAAAAATCAATCTTGTGGGAGATGTGACTCTAGGTGCTCGGAATATAAAGATGTAAATTAATTCCTCTCCCCAAAGACTTTAAAATCTACTAGAGGGGAATACAAAACGTATTTCAAAGAAGCGCGACCAAGGATGGACGAGAGAAGGCAGGAAGCACAACATGTTCAGCCAGGCAGAATGAGGAAAGGATTAACGGAGGAGAGAACACCTGAACTGAGCCTCGAAGGGACAAAAGGATCCCAAGGGGCAGAGACAAGGAATGAGCAGCAGTGAGTGAACCAGGACATTTAAGAAATGGCACAAATAAGTGTAACTGGTGATTACTGTCCTTCATATTCTAAGAGGACCAAAATCACTATGGTAAAGTGAAGTTTCAGTGTGTCCGACGGTGGCTGATCGGACCAGTATGAGCTCGGAATGCTCTACCACAGGCTGGGCACAGTAGTGCGTGAATATCTGGGATAGATACCCCAGATTTCTGCACCCCGCATTAACTTTGTGCCGTCTCAATTCTGCTTTGCTCCAAGAGCGCAGCACCTTTTCTCATGTGGGCACACCATGCTGAGCGGCCCTGTGCCAGCGTCTCCCATGCTGCTGAGAAGGAAGGCAAGAGCAGGGCACAGGGGCTTGAGTCCAAGACGTTACGCTAAGCACTTTACAAATATTATCTCGTTAGACACTCAAACAACCCTGAGGGGGGGCGTGATTATGATCTCCATCTTTCACTTGAGGAAACTGAGACAGACAGAAATTAAGTAACTGACCAGGGTCTGGATTTGAACTCAGGTCTTCCTGACTCCAGGCTCAACATTCTAACCACTTCTCCACGTCGAGAGTAAGCCCCATTTTCTGTTTATCCTTCTGGCCCCACTGCCTGGCATACTTCTGGCCCAGTTAAGCTTTTTTATTACAATAGGAAACCTCCAAGTAAGTAACTCCCTAGGTCAGCAAACCAATGTCCACAAGTTTGTAACTTTAAAGAGCAGCGCAGTACCACTGAGCAGCCAGTTACACAACCAGTAGCAATCACCTGAACATGGGAGGGGAGGTTCTCCTGACTTTATAGGACCTGTTCTCTATTCACCACTCCTGGGTCACAGAAAGCACTGAATCCGTGCCTATTAAACTGAATTAGTCATTTTCTCCTCAGGTTCTCGTCCTTCTCACATCCCCCAATTTCTCCTTATTGTTCTTAACAAGAGTAGCAGCTTCCCTTCAGGGCTTCCTCCAAGGAGACCAGATGTCCCGATATTAACAAAAATAAATTTCCAGGAGATGTCAAAAGGGAAGCATTGCCTGAACGCAGTGCTAAACTCAGTGTCAGCGAGACACAGGCGCTTGACCCAACACGTGATTTCACTGGGCTGAACTTCAGTTTCTTTATATGGAAAAGCTACCTGGAATATCTACTTCAGAGTTGCTGAGGATCTTAGAAACCTTAAAGAACTATGTTTATGTCTATCATCACTATTACCATTATTAAGGAGAGTGTGTCAATCAGGGATCTGAACTGCTTTCCTCCTGATAGAAAGTTCTACTCAGACAACTGAATGGTCAGGAGATCCAGGCAGGAAGGTATTTGTAAATAGAAGTTTAAGGAGGAATTGGGTTTCACTGGATAGGGATTCTTAGTAATTATTCACCCAAGGATCATCGATCTAGACATGTCAAGAAAAGTTATCTAGTCTACTACCATCATGTTACAGATGAGTAAACAGAGTCCTAGAGGGATTAAGTGACTCACCACAGGTCACTATTACACAGGTAATAAATGTCAGATATGAACCCAAGTCTTCTGACTGATATTCACTACAGCACAGGGTAAAAAGCTCAGCAGTGTCCTTGAGCAAGGCAGTAAGAAATTCTGTCCTGTCAAAGGGAATGAAGCTCTAACAAAAAGTAGGCAAAGTGCACCCCTGAGCCCAGGGCCCATAATTTCTAAAATGCCCTCAGTCTCCACCCCTAGTGCAATACCAAACTGAAACATATCTAGGGAAAGGCAACCAGGTAGGTTGGGGATTGAAGATTAACCACAAGGGAAAGAAGGAACCAGAGATAATGAAGAAGGGAAGGGGGGTGTGAAACACAATGACTGTCTTGAAGTATCTCCAGATAATTGCTTCTTATACTGAGGGCAGAACTACAGGAAAGTTTTAATTAGATACTTCCTAAAGACTAAAGCTCCCCCAAAGCAGAGAGCTTTCTGGGATGGTGAAGGGGCACCTCATCACCAGAGATTTTTAAGAAGAGACCAAATGACCCACTTATCAGAATGTTGTAGAGGAGAAGTATGGGTTGAAATAACTGATCTTTGAGGTTCCATCCAGATCTGTGAATTTTATATACAAATATTTATACAAATTTTATATACAAATCTATATACAAAAACAAACAAGGTCCAGATCCAACCCCAAGCAATCTTTGGATTTCAAAATTTCAGATTTTTCCTTAGTATTATGTGAGCTACAACTCCCTTCCCTGGAACAGAAAGTAGCACTGGCTTGCCACTTTTCCTCCATCCTGAGCCTCTAAGACTATCAGGTGGGTTGTCTCCAATCTCCACAAGTTCCACCCCTATAGTGTCCTGATCTCAGGAGTCTCCACCAGTTGGTTACCCTACTCATATTTATTAAATCCCACTATGCACCCAGCACTGTATTAAATACAAGAGACAAAGACAAAAACGGAACCAGCCCTATCACCAAGGAGTTTCCAGTCTAACAGACCTATAACATATACAAATCCAGAGGCCATGGGTGGGGAAGAGCAGGAAAAGTAGGAAGGGGAGGGGGTAAGGAGAGGTTCAGGAAAAGTTTCATCCATGGAACGTGGGGCCTGGGCCGAGTCGTAAAGGGAAACTGGAGATTCTAAGAGGCAGAGGCACAGAGGGAAGGAAGGCTGAGTCAGGGCTGGGAAAGGCTTTAAAATCTCCCAGGAGCATTTGTTGTTGCTCCTTAGTCATCGGGGTGCAGTGGTCAGATACAGACCAAGATGAGTGCAGATGGCCCCAGCTCTTTGCTTCTAGAGCCACTGCAGCTTATGAAGCTGGGGAGTGACAAGAGTCCTGCCCATTTGCCCAAACTGCCAACTTCACTAATAAGATAAATCCCAATGCCAACACGTAAGAGAAACTCCATCCTGGTTTACCTTTAATTTCTCCAGCTCGGGCCTTTCTGTAGAGTCCCTTGACATCTCTCTCTTCACACACGTGCAGAGGAGCGTCAACAAACACTTCGAAAAAAGGCAAACTTGCTCCTTCATGAATTTGCCTTGCATTATTACGGTCCTTAGGGAAAAGAAAACCGTTGTAGGGGTTTAAAAATTAAAAATTAAATTAACAAATAAAAAAACAAACGAGATTCTGATACTGACTTGGCCAAGGTCCCTAACAGTAGGGGTTTAAAAATTAAAAATTAAATTAACAAATAAAAAACAAACTAGATTCTGATACTGACTTGGCCAAGGTCCCTAACAGTAGGGGTTTAAAAATTAAAAATTAAATTAACAAATAAAAAAACAAACGAGATTCTGATACTGACTTGGCCAAGGTCCCTAACAGTCTTCAAGATGCCTATGACCTTGTCTCTGGCGTTGAAGGGCACTATCACCGTAGATGGTCCTTGTTTGGATCTACAGAAACCAAGTCACTCACTATGCCAAGTGCCTCACTGGCACAGTCATCCAAAACCATACAACCCACTGAGGCTTTGAAACTGAAAGTTCAGGAAGAGATCTGTTCACCCAAATACTTGATACATCTTGAGGAGGGAAAACCTCACAGAGTAAAGATAAAAGTCAATTCAAAAGACATTTATTTGAGCACTTACTATGAAGAAACCTTTGTGCTAGGTGCTGAGGAACCTACATACAAACACAATACAGCTCCTGCCTAGAGTAAAATGGAGATAATTCAAACAGTTATAATACAGGGGGCAAAAAGGAGGGCTGTGTGAGTTAAGAGACAAAAAGATAAAAAGCCCAATACAGAAAGATATTGGAAAAGAAAGAGCAAGAGATAGTGACAGGCAGAGACAGAGAGAAAAAGACATATAAACAGAGACAGAAAAAAGCAAGAGAATGAGAAAGACAAAGAGAAAGACAGGGACACACTGGCAGAGCAAGACAGACAGAGAGAAACCCAGAAAGGGAAAGACAGAGTGAGAGAGAGAGAAAGTGAAAGGCATACAGGAGAGAGAGGGGACAGAAGAGTGGGAAAGAGGAAGAAGACAGCAGGAGAAGGGAACAAAAGAAGGGAGAAGAGGGGGAGGAAAAACAAGAAAGAGAGAGAAGGAAAGAGGGAGAAGAAGAAATGGGGAGAGGGAGAGAGGAGAGCAAGCACACAAGCACACACCCAGCTTGGAGTAAGGAAGCTTCACTAAATGGCATTGGAACTTGGCTTTGAAGACCAAGTATAATTTTAACAGATAACTACAACACATATAGGTAGCATGAGAGTGGAAAGCATGCAGTTGCTTATCATTGGCATATGGCTCTGGGGCTCCTACGGAGGAGAGGCCACCTGCACACAGTCACAGGGGCTGCCAAGGCCTTGGAGACTGGACTTTGGGGTTTGGAAGGGAGCAGCCATGAAAGATTTCACGGCCATGAAGACCAACTAACTGTCTCTTAGCTGAGCCCTTCTCATAGGGAACTCTTTAATGCAGAAAGGAAGCAGAAGAGTACTTTTACATAAATAAAACTATTTAAATCAACCCAAGAAGGCTGCTGCCACTGTAAGAGATGAACACAGGAAGCCCTCAAGGCCCCTCAGTCCATGGTGAACCTGCAGCAACAGTGAACACTGTCCAGCTAACCTCGGCATGGTCTTCAGTGACAAGCCCAAAGAAAGGGGGCAATCAACGGCTGGGCGTTTATCTTCATGCACTCAGGGCACGGAAACAGCAGTGTGCACTGAATACTGGGCCTGGATTCTAATTTTGCCTCCGATATTTACAAGTTACGTGACCCTGAGCAATTCACTCTACCTGTGCCTACTCTGTTTCCCCAAGTGTAAAATGGCAGAGCACCCACCTCTCAGGACTGCTATGAGGACCAACTAAAACGCTAATTATACCCTGCAAAGCACTATACGAATGCTAGCTATAGCTACGGATAAGCGAGCCACAAGTTCAGCGGGAATCCCAGAGGCTGAGCTGTCAGAGGGAGTAACTGGGTAAGTAAGGTCGAGTCACTGGACAAGACCCTGGAAGTCATTCAATGTCAGCCTCAGTTTTACTGTCAGTAAAATGGGGGCAGTAACAGCAGGGCTACTGTGAGAATCAAATGAGATAATATTTGCCAAGTGCTGTGCAAAGCTTACAAGCACTAGATAATGCAGCGGTGAGTTGTAATTCCTCCGCCCTCAAGGAAGTAAGCCAACTGGCTTCTTTATCTAGTCCTCCTAAGAAGGAAGAGTGGAAGTGACCTGCCCGAGGTCACAAAACTGCCCAGGAACTAGGTTGGGCTCTCGGGACTCGCCTTCACTCAAGGGATGGAATTTTTATTAGGCATATAAATGCCTTATCTCAACATGGGCGGGAACTAGATATTCCCCAAAGCCAAATTCAGGTCTTGAAGTTAAAAATTTAAAAGACAACAAAGATAAGGTCAAAAGCAAATGAACCTGAAAGAAGCATTTCCATTCCCAGGCCTCAAAGAGCAAGCACTGAAGTGTGTAAAAAATGGGACTCTACCTCTGGAAACCAAGGCTTCCTTATTTTCCAAAAATGGGAATTCCACTTCCTCTTCCACACCAGTTTATTGTAAAGAGCAACAGAGATGACGCATGTGAACACCATAAAACACCATGACTGGCTATTTGCTAATAGTGGAAAAAATAATGGTGCTTTTCAACAAAACATAAAATATTTCCAAACAAACAGGAAATGTAATTAAGATTTATGAAATGTATCTCGGTAGGTTTCTTCAAGTACACTTACGTACTTACACGGCATCACCGGCACGTTACACTGACAAAAGGTAAGGTCTGAATGCCCCAAAAGTGAACTGCATCATCCTTAATGGGAATGGATCAAAAAATGAGCATCACGAAGCAAATGCTTTGTGTCAGGCAGCAGCACCTGTTCTCAAGGAGATGGCATTCAGACAGAACAGATGACACATGAGAATATAGGCAGATACTAAACCCATAAAAAGCAGGGACAAAGCAATCTCAGGAGAAGGCACTGGAAACCAAGAGATGAGGGAAGGCTTCATAAACAAGCTGGTACTTGAACTGTGCTCTAGAAAGCAACCAGGAATTCGAAAGTGAGAGTACATTCCCAGAATGGGGAACAGCCAGTTCAACAAGGCCAGCATGCATGGAGTATGTGGGGGGAGGGGGTGAGGGTGTGTTAGAAAAGATCGAATAGGCCCAGGTTGCAAATGACTTTAAATACCAAACAGAAAAGCTTAGATTTAATTCTGGAGGTAACAGGGAGCCACTGGAGTTTACTGAGTAGAAGTACCAGTTCATTAGATCTGTCCTATAGGAAAATCATGTTGGTAGCTGTGTGGAGATCAGATTGCAACCAGGAGAAATCTGAGGCATGGAAGCCAATTAGAAGGCTATTATAGTACTGATACGCAGTACATGGATAGTATGTAGTAACAGAGTAGCTACATACAGAGGTAGCTGTGTGAGTGGAGGAGGAAAAAATAAGATATGGCAAATGAGTGTATCTAAACATTAGGGAAGTGAGTGGGTTGAGGATGTAACAACAGGTTGAAAACCTAAGTGACTGGAAGGATGAGATGCTTGTACATCCAAAAAAAAATAGGGGAGTCTAGAAGAGGAGTGGGTTTGGGGAAAAAAAAAGAAACCTAAGTGACTGGAAGGATGAGATGCTTATACATCCAAAAAAAAAATAGGGGAGTCTAGAAGAGGAGTGGGTTTGGGGAAAAAAAGAATTCTGGACATATTTGATACACTATGGAACGTTCAGCTGAAATGTCCAACAGGGAGTTTATGACATGGGATGATAGATCAAGAGACTGGATATATCAAATAATCAGTACACATTGATCAAAAGTGTATCATGTGCCAGGCATGTGCTAAACAATAGGGATAAAAACAGAGGCAAGAGACTCCCTGCCCTCAAGGGGCTTACAAGTTAATAGGGGAGAAAACATGCAAACCTATCCAAAGCAAGCTATATACAGGATAAATAGAAAGTAATTAAGAGGGAAGGCACTAGAATGAAGAGGGATTGAGGAAGGCTTCCTGTAGAAGGTGGGATTTTAGCTGCGACTAAGAATGCCCAAGTGGTTAGACAGCCCAAAAAATACCTGGAGCTTAGAGATGGAATGAAAAGCCACAAATTCCGAGTGATACACCTAGAAATAATAGGACCAACAGGAGCTTTCACCAAGTCGGAGAGGGTAAAGAGAAGTAAGTCCAAGACAGAGCCCTGGGGGACCACCTGCACTCAGGGGGCATGACCTAGATGACGATCTAGCAAAGGAGCAGTGTCATGAATACCCAGGGAGGACATTCATAGGGTTAGGGACATTCATAACCTCTACCAGATTGCTTGCTGTTTTGGAGAGGGGGCAGGGAAGGAAGGGACAGAGAAAAATTCGGAACTCAAAATCTTACAAAAAAATGAATGCTGAAAACTCTTTACATGTAATTGAGGGGGAAATGCTGCTTAAAAAAAGAAAAAAGAAATTCAATAAAATCAAATTTTAAATAGAAACCCAGTGAGGAGAAAGTACTCCTAAGGAGAATATGGTCATTAATGTTAAATGCTACAAAGTCAAGAAGGATGAGAAATGAGAAAAGGTCAACAGATTTGGCAATTATGAGGAAATTGGTAATTTTCAGGAGAAAAGTTCAGTTGATTGATAAAGTCAGAAATCAGATTTTAAGGGTTTTGGAGAAGAATGAGATGAGAGGAAGTGGGATAAACACAGAGAGCTTTTTCAAGGAGTTTGGATGAGAAAGACAAGACAGTTCCTAGGTCATTGACCGTAGGATCTAGGGAGAGCAGTCCAGTGTTTTGGGAGAGATAGAAGATTAGAGACAGGTATAAGGAGGACAATTTGCAGGACAATGGGAGGTGAGATGGGATCAAAGGTTCATGTGTACAGAGTGGTTCTGGTAAGGAATGAAGGGGCAGCTCAGTTGGTTAAGAGTTCCAGGCCTGCAGTCAGGAAGACCAGAGTTTGAATCTGGCCTCAGATAACTTAACTTGCTCTGTGACTCTGGGCAAATCACAACCTCTCTGCCTCAGTTTCCTCAATTGTAAAATGGGAATCTGCCAAGATTGCTATGAGGTAATGAGATAACTGTGAAGCAATTAATGCAGTGCCCCGCAGATATCAGTTGCTATAAAAATGCTAACTACATATAAGCTATAAGATTATAGGAGATGAAGGGATTGTGAGATAAGAAAAGCAGGCTTACAGCAAATGGCTTTGACTTGCTCTAAAATGTAAGAGGTGAGAGAATGGGAAGGAGGGAATGCTGTAGGAGTCTGGAAAAGAGAGTTGAAACAGGGCAGTGGGAAAAAGCATCAATGAGAGGAGCAAAAGGACTGCCTTGCTCCAGTGAGGGCTCACTTGATATTAGACAACACAAATCTGTAGTGAATCTAGTCACCGTGAATTCATGGCATCATCTGATTAAATTTTGCAATACATTCCTCTCACTACACTTCTATGAGAACAGAATGTTCTTTAAAAAAAAAAACAAAACCAGATGTTGGAGCTTGTCTGTCTGGTAACTAAGTATGTATGGTCAGGCAGTTGCATCTGTCTTTGATCTGTGATATATGTATTGCTTATGGTCAGGCAGCTGGAAGCACTGTCTGCAGAATTTGATTTCTCTGTATTTTTTCTGAAGTTCAAGGTGCTGACTTTCCCCCCTGAACTAAGTGAATGATACATGTGCTTGATTAAAGTGATTGTTGACCCCTCAAGTTACCTTTCCTTTTAGAAAAGCAGATTTAAGAACCTGTAATAGCAGGCCTCCTGTATATATTGGGGTCCTTGCTGTTACAAATAGTCACGACTATTTAGTCATTTCAGTCATTTCAGCCAACTCCTTGTGAGTTTTCTTTGGCAGAAATACTGGAGTGGTTTGCCATTTCCTTCTCCAGCTTATTTTACAGAGGAGGAAACTGAGGCAAACAGGGTTAAATGACTTGCTCAGGGTCACACAGCTGGTAAGCCACTGAGGGCATATTTAACTCATAAAGATGAATCTTCCTGATTCTAAGACCAGTGCTCTACACACTGTGTCACGTAAGCTACCCACCATGACTACAGCAAGCCTTTTAATTTTCAAAGTGAATCAAAGTATAAATTCTTTGCTTTCTTTGTAATTTGCTTTGCTTCTTTGCTTCCTTTAAAATCAGAAACTTAAAAAAAAAGACCATACAAACCAAGACACCTACCTGGGTATAAGGAGATATAAAACTGGTGATACACACCAAGCCAGCATCTGCAAAGAGCTTTGCAACTTCTGCAATGCGACGGACATTTTCCTCCCTGTCTTCTGGCGTGAAGCCTAGATTTTTGTTGAGACCTTGACGTATGTTATCACCATCAAGAGTATAGCATGGAATACCATGGCACACCAAGTATTCCTCCAGCGCCATGCTCACTGTGGTCTTCCCTGCGCCAGACAAACCTGAGAATTGAAAACCACCAAGTACAGTTTAGACCAGGGTTCTTCACCTGGAATCTTGGAATTTAGAGTTTTGTGGATGTTTTTTAATTTTTTTGTTTTTTAAATAGTATGCTATTTCGATAATGTGTTTCTTTGGGATGTAAATGTTAGTGTTAGTTAGATGTAAATGTTTTGCATTTTATGTTACACAGGTTTCACGAGACTGTAGTCAAAGGAGTCCAGGCCACAGGCAAGGTTAAGACTCTCTGGTGTAGACCTCATATGTAATATGGATCTGAGAAGTACTAGCAAAGAAAAGGATTATAATATCTTCATATAATAGTGACTAGAGTTTATGTATTAATATTGGCAAAGCACTTCATATGAGTTATCTCATTTGAGTCTCACACAATAAACTCACGGAAGTAGGTGCTATTAATAGCTCCGTTTTACAGGTGAGTAAACTGAGGTTGATAAGCGACTAAGTGTTCTGAATCACAGAGCTAGTAAATACTTGAGGCAAGATTTAAACTCGAGCCTTCTTTCCTGCAAGTCCAGCACTCTGTGAGCTGCAGCACCAAGATACCTAAGAAGTAATGATACCATCCAGGTTCCACTGTTTACTCAGAACACCAACAAAAGTAAAATCTAACAAAGGAGACTTCATTACCTCAGCAGCTATCTCTAAAAGGAGAGCATACACAATTCTGAAATGATGAAAACATGTATCTGCGATAATCCTGGCATACACAATTCAACATAATCTGGAAGTCATTGAGGATCTACAAAAGAACTCATTTTCACATCTGGGTGATACTTAGATAAATTTCAAACGTTCCCTTTGGACTCTGTTGTGTCATTACTTACTGAAGTTTCGTCAAAGTGAACCAAAGACGAGTTTCCATAACATCCATAAACTATTAGCAGAGGGGTTTTGATTTCACTGAAGTGATGTGGTCACCCAATTTATCACCCAGCTACCCCTCCTTCCCTTTTGCACATGCTCTTTGTATCCCCCTCAATTCTGGGGGTTCTTTCTCAGTCTGGTAGAGGAATGGAAAGAGGGAGGCAGACACAATCTACAACAGTTCCTAATAGCTGGGGATTTTTTAAGATATCACTTCCTAACTTGTTTATTTGGACATCACAGAACCCACTTATGCCCTCCTAACCAAGCAGCGTGGTCACCAGGTCAGAAGCTCAATGGGATATTATTTGGGCAATTTTATGCTTCAGTATTTGTCCATGGGCTCCTCTGAGTCCTTCCCAATATCTACAATTTCTGTGATGGGTGAAATAAAGCGTGTCCCTTAACTGATATCAGCATTGTATACTGACTCCTACTCTTGTGTGTGTTGAGGATCCCACTACCAACATTTGCCGAAACCTAGCCACAACTCACAGCTAAGCTTCATTTTGGAGGTTTCCTCAAAATAAAATTTGGGGGTAGATATGCTTATTCCTTTCCTCGTCCTACTTTACAGATGACCTTTATTCTCACAGTATCCTTCTAGAGAAGCAAAGATATAACTATTCTTACTATCAAATGGGGCCATGAAGAGTCCGATACTCCCGAACTGACTCAGCAAGTAGTAATAGTAATCGCATTCACAGAACACTCACTATGTGTCAGGTACCATGGTAAGTGCTTTACAAATATTAACTCACTTGTTTCTCACAACCACCCTAGGAGGTAGGTGCTCTTCTTATTCCCATTTTACAGTTAAGGAAACTGAGGCAAACAGGGTTAAGGGACTTGCCCAGGGTCACACAGCCACTAAGTGTCCAAGGCCAGATGTGAACTGGCTCAGCACTCTATCCACTGCACTACCTGGCTGCCCACATGAAACTTTTAGGTATCAAACTTCTGTGCAATTTGTGTAAAGTCTCACAGAGACTCAAAGGCAGAAACCAAAAACTAAATTCCAAATCTGAGTTTCTAGAAAAATTCTGTGTTCTCTAAAGCAGTGGTTCTCTAACTTTTTGAACTCAGGACCCTTTATATGTTTAAAAATTTTACTGAGGGCCCAAAGAGCTTTTATTAATGTGGATTACACCTATCAATATTTGCCACATTAGAAATTCAAACTGATAAATTTTTAAAATATTTATATATTCCTTTAAAAATAAGAATAGTAGAACCATCCCATTATATGTTAAAATATTTGTAAGAAAAGTAACTATTTTCCAAAACAAAACAAAAAAAATAATGAAAAGAGTGGCAAATAATTTTGCAAAGTATCTTTTTTTTTGAAAATATCTTTACATAATTTTGTAAATATCTTTAAAGTCTAATTTAATAGAAGGTAGTTAGATTCTCACTTTCACAGTAAATGTGTTTGATATATGAAGAAAATTGTCCCTACAAACATGTAATTGGAACAGAGAGATTTTAATAGGCAAATAACATCCTAGTATTTAAATGGTTTAAATTGTTTTAGACGTAAATGTTTAAATAGTTTGGGCCTTAATCTACAGACAGTTCTCACTTTATAGAAATTCAAATCACATATTCCACTTTCTGTAAAGAATACTGAAAGAAATCCACATTCGCCCCACCTCCCAAAATGTTAACTTTATATCACAAAGTACTGTGCTCTCTATGTCTCTGTTCCCTGTGACCTGGTGCTTCAAAGCCTCCCACCTACCCCACTACCACCAAAAAACCTCAAAACCTTCCAAGTGAAAGCACAAGAATGTATGAGGGGAGATGGCCAACGCTGCAAGATCAGGAGATTGGTTTGAGACCTCCACTATCAAGAGACAGACAGACCTTTGCCCCTCACATCTCTATTTTCTGTCAGTCTGCACCTGAGGACTGCATTGTCTGTCAGCAGTCCTCATATGTCATCCATCCTCTCCTGTCTGTATCTGCATCCAGTCCCCACACACCCTTGAACCATATGTTGGCCCCCCCTCCCTCCACAGGCAAATTCACATTACATAAAAATTGCTTTATAGAGAGATCTGTAAAGCAGTCTACTTACAGTGTCTGGAGCTGTATAAAAATTAATTTGCTTTGGTTGACTATACCTGTTAACCAAACCGTACAACCGCGAAATCCACCTCTGGTTCCCACCACTTGACCTCGTTTATTCCTGCTGACGTGATGTGCTTGGTAAGTAACATTGGTGGCCCTCTGCATCCCCTATAAAAAAACAGAAAGAGAATCATTCTACTTTTATAGGGTCTTTCCAGTATTAAATTCCAGTATACAAGGTACTCCTCCATGATATGCTGTATAACAAAAAAAACTGAACAAGGGAGGTAAGAAGTTCACCAGACCAGTGCCTCTCATAATGTAGTCCAACTTCCCCTGGAAGTCCATTAAGACTCTTTAAACTATTTCCACAATAATACTAAGATGTTTTCATTTCTAATACAGTAAATATTGATAGTCATAATTCACAAAAACAAAAGCGCTTCATGGAGAGGTAGTTCTCAATAATCTTAAGAGTGTACAAAAATTTTAAGAGTGTAAGGGGGTCCTAAGACTAAAAAACACTACCCAAGACTACAACTAAAGTGTTGTGTCTATGTCACAACTCAGGACGAACACTGACAAACTACAACAGGAACCAAGATGCTGCGGAGACTTGACACCATGTATCACATATGAAAGAACTGAAGGAACTGGGAATATTTAGGCTGGAAAAGAAAACACTTGAAAGGAAAAAAGGAAGAAACACAATCACCAGCTTCAAATACCGGGAACGAGCATTAGATTTGTACTTTATGACTCCAGAGGGGACGAGTAAGCCCGAGACAAAGACGCTTAATATTAAGGAGGCAAATTTCAGCTCAATAAAATACCGTTTTTCTTTAAATTAGGGCAGCCCAAATATGGAGTGGGCTACTATTAGACAGGCAGAGGTGTTTTTGCCTTTCTTTTTTTGCCTTAGCATAGTGTCTGGCATATAATGAACACCTGATAAATGCTGGTTGATGTTGAATGAGTCAAACAACTCAAATACTCTTTCCAATTCTGAAGTCTTTTCAAGGAGGCTAGAAATTGTTTTTCAAAAACCAATGGCCAGCAAAACACTAAGGCAAACCTTTTTTTTCTTTTCACAAATTTCTACTGCTACACTCCCAGCAAATTTTATCCAATTGAAAAAAAAAAAGGTATTTCACTGGTTTAAAAACACAGCACTTTCAGAATTCAAGTCCCTTCTTGTCCAAAGCCAACAAGGTTAAATTTCCAGTGGATTTTTATTTTCTCAAAACAAAGAACAAGTCAGACAGGTTTTGTTGGACATGTAATCAAACCCTGAAAAAGGTTAAATAGAATCAGGAGAGAAAATGGAAGGAATCAGAGGCAATGCCTCAAATACTGACACAGGAAGAGATGACACACCAAAAGAACTGATAGAAAGATCTTTTTTAGAAAGATAAATTATTTTCCCACTTTAGAAACTTAGGAAAAGAAAATGAGCAATGAAGCATCTGTGTGATTTTGGGTAGAGGAAGAAAGAAAAAAAAGACACAGTATGGGGTGAAAATTAATAGGAAATTCTTCCTAAATAGGGACTTTACACAGGCCTCCCTCACTGAAATCCAATTCCCTTGCAAGTCATGGCATCACCTACCTGATCTTCAAGAACAAAAGAAAAACAAGGACCAAACAACAACTACGTGTCCAGAACTTTGTCAGGCACTGAGAGAAAGCTACTGTTTTCTGTGTGGATGTCTAACCTTCCCTGTGCAGCTAGAAGCTACATTATGTCAAGCAAAGTCCCTTAAACACACAGTAGGTACTCAATGTAACGTGTTGATAAATTAACCTGTGACCATCTGTCACTTGAGGAATGGCTCTTATTTTCATAAATTTAAATCAATTCTCTATATTTTTGAGAAATGAGGTTTTAACAGAGAAACTGATTATAATTTCTTTCAGTTACAATTACTATATATTTTCCTCCACCCTATTTTCCATTTAGTCTACTCTTTCCTTTCACCCTATCAGGTGTTCTGCTTTACCTTTCTACCTCTCCCAATCTGCCCTCCCTTCTATCACCCCCACTTTCTTATCCCCTTCCCCTCCTTCTCTCCTATACCCAACAGAGTATGTTATTCCCTTCTCTGAGTCAACTGCAGTGATTTGAACTCAGGTATTTCTGACTCCTAGCTTCGCACATTGCCACCTGGGGAATCAATGAGAAAAATAGGAAGAAATAGGAATAGAAGTACCAGATAGCAAATTATACTACAAAGCTGTGATTGTCAAAACAATTTGGTACTGGATAAGAAATAGAGAGGCTGATCCCTTGGAACAGATTAATTATACAATGTACAAAAGCAAATAACACAGTGTCTGTTAAAGATCTCAGGTACTGGGGCAAGAACTTGCCATTCAACAAAAATGGTTGAGAAAACTGTAAATGAGTCTGGCAGAAACTAGACAAAGACCAACATCTAACATCATGTGCCGAAAGAAGCTCAAAATGAGACCATGATTCAGACACAAGGGATGAAATCTGCTACATTTCCCAAATACGTGGAGAATTAAGTTGGATGTATAAGAGTAAGAGCCATTCCCCAACTGATAAATAGTGAAAAGATATGAACCGGCAACTTTTAGAGAAAGAAATCCAAGCTATCAATAGCCATATTAAAAAAATCTTCTAAATCACTAATTAGAGAAATGTAAATTAAAGTAACTCCGAGGTACCACCTCGCACCTAACAGAGTAGATACACTGACAAAAAAGGGAAATTCTGGAGGGTCTGTGAGAAAAATGGTTCTTTTGTATATGCTGTTTTTTTCAATTATAAATTTTAAAAATTTGGAGTTCCAAATTAAATCCCTCCCTCACCACTCCCTCCCTGAAACAGCTGGCAATTTAATAAAGGGAAAACAGTTTCTTTAATAGAAGGGGTAGAGCTGTGAACCAGTTCAACTACTTTGGAAAACAAATGGGAACTATGATGAAAAAGTTATTAAATAGTGCATATACCTTCTGACTCAACAATGCTGCCTCTAGGACTATATAACCCCAAGAAGGGAAAAGATCTGTACATACAAAAACAGATAGCAGCACTTCTTATGGTTGCAAAAAACTAGAAAGTAAGGAGATGCCCATCATTTAAAGAATGACCAAACAAGGGGTGGTATATTATTATGATAGAATACTATTGCATCATATTAAGAAATACCATTACATTGAGAAATGATGAAACTGACAGTTTCAGAACAAACCTGGGAAGACTTGTATGAACCAATGCAAAACGAAGTGAGAAGAACCTGGAGAATAATTTACAGTGTCAACTAAAAACAAGTTCCGAGGGTTTCATAACTGTTACAGCAACATTGTGTAAAGACAATCAGATCTGAAAGACTTAGTAACTGATCAACCATTTTTTTTGTTCAGTTGTTTTTTCATTAATATCTGACTTTTTGTGACCCCACGGGGGAGGGGAGAGGGCAAAGGTATTGGAATGATTTGTCATTTCCTTTTCCAGTTCATTTGACAGATGAGGAAACTGAGGCAAATAGGGTAAGTGACTTGTCCAGGTCACACAGTAAATGTCTAAGGCCACATTTGAACTCAGAAAGATGAGCCCTCCTGACTCCAGAATCAGCATTCTATCCAACATGCCACTTAGCTGCCCCTTTGATCAACACAATAGCCCACCATAACTCCAAAGGACTCATATTGAAACCCACCATCTACGTCCAGATTAAGTGAGTTAACAGATTCTGAGTGCAGATTAAAGCATATTTTCTTCTGTTTCTTTTTCTTGCCTTTTATTTGTGGAACATAACTATTGTGGAAACTTGTTTTTCATGGCTAACCTACTTCAACGGGCTTTGTTTTTCTTGCCTTCTCAAAGGGAAGGGAGAGGAAAGGAGAGAATTTGGAAATGAAATAAAATAAAATTCAGTTACAATAAAAAATAAAGAGTAAAATGGGATCATGAGTGACTTGGGAGTAAATGGAAAACAAAAGGGTGGAGACTCAGCCTCCTCCACAGAATTATTCCTAGCATCTGGATATTTGATAGTGTTCATAACCACATAAAGATGGCCCTTGTCTTTGAAATCCAGATCTATTTCCAGACATTTAATATCTGAACTTTTCAGTGACAGCCCATTTTAAAGCTAGAAATTCTACTTTGCATATTATATACTGAATTTCTCCATAAATCCTCTACTAGCCAATACAGGTTTTTCTGACTACCACTTTACTGACATAAAAATGCTTCCAAGCCTTCCACTACACTGAGGCATTATAATAAAGGGTTTTTTTAGGTCAGCATAAGCTAAAACTGGTGCATATGTGAGGCATTTGTGACCAAATATTTAAGGCTGTTCACATTCTTCATCCCAACGGTCTCCAAAAGGCATCTGTAATTTGATTTTCTTGTCATTATGTTTTTTATTCTTTGCAATCATACATATATATCCTTGAATAACGAGGTTTAGCAATAGCAACATAATTCTTCACAAATTTCTGATAGAAGTCATTGAATCCTAGAAGATACTAGTTCACATAGACACTTTGATCATGGCCAGCTGAAGAATGCGTCTATATTTTTTGGATCAGTGGTCACTCCTTTGCTAAGATACTATGTGACCAACATACTTAATAGAGGCTTTACAAAAATGGCATTTATCAATTGCCAATTTTAGACCAGCTTCCTCTTTCTCTGAAGTCTAATATTCTTTCATCTATCTTTCCTCATGTTATGCTAATGTTTTTATTCCAATTACACGGAAGCACTATTATCATAGCGGAATATGAGCAAGATTTCTTGGGAAGCAACATGGATGAGACAGATTAGGATTAAGAAGATCAATTAGAAGATTATTTAAATAGTTTAAAGGGTAAGGGAAGAACTCCTAAACTAGGCTACTTATAATGAAGAGAATATGGACCCTGTATGGACAGCCACACCACAGGACGCACTTGCCCAAACACCACCGTCTGCTCCCTTCTTACCCAATGCTCATTAAAAACGTAAAAGACCAGTCCAACTGTTCTGTACAGTTACTTGGAATGATATCCCAAAAGTTACTAAAACTCCTTTGGCCCAGTGATACCCACTCTTCACCTTACACCCCAAAGATATCAAAGAGGGAAAGGATCCTGTGAATAAAAAAATCCTTCACAGCAGCACTTTTGTTATATCAAAGAACTTGAAATAAAGCAGGTGGCCATCAATTCTAAAGTGGCTGAACAAACAATGACATAACTACAATGGAATATTAAGCATACCATAAGAAATGACAAATTGGAGATGGATTAGAAAAAACTGAGACTTTTCTTGTATGAACTGATGGAGACCAAAGTGAACAGAACCAGAAAAGGTTTTACGTGGTCTACAACACTGTGTAACAGTGTTATAGTATCACAGTTAGTGTTATATTGTATAACAATACAACGACCAGTCACTCCTAACTTGAGAAGTCTGATACATTTCTCACCTTCTTGGCAAGTCAAGAGATTAAAGTCTTTTAAGTATAAAATGAGACATACGTTTTTCAGACACAACCATTATACAACACAAATGTTTGCTTATTTACACTTACTTGTTAAAAGGAATAGCTTTAATGGGAAGTAAATTGTTGTGGGGATAGGAAGTGGTTCAAAAAAAAAAAAAAGATTTTAGTAACACAAAATAAAACTGTTTAGCCAGAAAGGGACATAGCCAAGAAAGGTAGTGTAGTACTATGTTAAAGCTGATGTATACTTTAAAACAAAAACAAACTGAATGTGTAGATTTGCTGTTTCATATGCAAACCTCTTTGGCAGTCCTTTGTGTGTGGAACTGTTCATATGTGTTCATGACTGTCAAATTGATAATAAATTTAAATGTCAGGTATTATTAAAAGCAAATGCAATCAACAGAACAATGTGGCTTTTCAGATAGCCGGTTCATGTTTCAAAAAGTGAAATTGCAAGAGAAGAATAGTTACATTAATTTGCCTCTTTTTAATTAACAGGAAACCCATTGTCTCTCCCTCCCAACTCACACCCCATGGGAAAAAAAATCTTAAAAAACAACAAATTTATTTTAGTCCAGCAAACAAATTCCCTTGCTGGCCAAGTTAAAAAAAATTCTCATTTTGCACCCTAAATCCAACACCTTTCTGCAAGAAGGTGGATGATAAGTCAGGTAAATAATATGTTTCATCATCAGTCCTGTGAAATAGTTGATAATTGTATTGATTATGGCCCTCACAGCTTTCAAAGTTGTTTGTCTTTAAAGTGTTATTTTATAAATTGCACTCCCCATTCTGCCCATTTCGTTTTCATCAGTTTATAAAAATCCCAAAAATTTGTACTTTTTACAATGTAAACCTTAGACTATAAATTTCTTCCTCTGGTTCTGCTCACTTCAACTCTAATTCAGTTCAAAGACATCTTTCTATGACTATCTGAAATTATTTCCTTATTTCATATAGTACTACCTTACATTCATATACCACAATCGGTCCAGCCATGCCCAAAATGTTAAGTATCCCCTAGATTTCTGGGTTTTTGGAGTTTTGTTGGTTTTTGACACCAAAATGAATATTGTTGTACATATAGGGTTTTTTCCTTTGATTTCTTTTGGGTATAGACCTAACAGTTATGGGTGGGTCAAAGGGCATGTACCATTTAACAACTTGCTGTATGTAATTCCAAAATACTTTCCAGAATAGCTTTACATATTCACAAGTGGGATGCCAACCTCAAGTATGAGGAGATTTTCCCTGATGGACCGGACAGATGAGAACAATTCTGTTCCAACAGAAGGCGGCTGAAGAAGGCGCTATGGGGTGTTTAAGTCAGGCGTTGAAAATGTCAAGTTCATCCACGGCATCTTGGGGCATCATAAGCTATCTTTACTTTCGTCCTGCAGATGTCTCAGAGAGAGACAGAGATAGAGATAGACTTTGTGCAACTATGCCTCACTTGAATGCAATTCATCAATTCTCAGGTTCTCAGGACAAACAACAGTGACAAGTCCAGTAACGGGGGCATCAATGTGTCTGTTTCCTCTCCCATCAGACCTCACCACTGTCCACAGCCCCAACACTCACCCCTCCTCAGCATTCCCTGCCTCTAGGACTTCTCCCTCCCTCCCTGTCTGAAGAAGGTAGAGGGTAGACAGCAGAGAGGTCCTCCCAGGTCCTCCATGTGAGAGGACCCAAGTGCGGGCACTCCCAGTGCCTGCATCCCAAGAGGCACATCTTCCTCGAATCCCAGTGCCCAGGTAGTCTTCTTTTCCTTTGCCCTTACCCTTTTCAGTTTCTTTTTATGGGTTGGGGTTGCCTTCTCTCATTAGACAGTGAGGGCAGGGACTTTTTTTTGCCTTTCTTTGTACCTCCAGTGCTTAATTATTTTGATATATGTATTATTTATTATATTATGCATAATTATATTATTAAATTATAAACTATAATTTTACAAATATTTATAAATGATTACTTAATGTTTACTGACTGAACATTTTTCACGAAGTCCCTCCAACATTCTTCTTTTTTCCCTCACCTTGGTCAATCTGTTAGGTGTGAGGCAGAACTTCAGAAATGCTTTAATTTGCATTTCTCTTTTTAGTGATTTAAAGTGCATTTTTATATATGGCTATAGATATAGATTAAGTACTGGCCAAAAATTAGATTATTAGAACAGTTTAGGCACACAAAAAACCTTGTCACTGTCACTTAGTGTTCAATATATACAAAGACCTCAGCTACTGGAAGAAAGATTTACCATTTGATGAAAAAAGAAAACCCTCCAGGAACACTAGACAGCAGTACAAAAGAAATCAATTTAGACCTCAAGCCAAGATAAGTTGCAAAGGCATATGTGAACAAGATATGAAATATTATATCATAAATAAATTGGAAAAAGAGCAAAAGAATTCTCCAAATCTATGGAGAGAAGAAAAGTTCATGACCAAACAAAGGATAGAAAGGATCCCAGAAGATAAAATGGCTAATTTTTATTAGATAAAAATGTAAGGCTTTATACAAATCCAATAAAGATAAATTATAAAAGGCAAATGACTGGAGAAAAATCTTTTACAGAAAGTCTTTATAATAAAGGTCTCATTTCCAAACTAAATAAGGGAATAATACAAGCCATTCCTCAGCTGACAAATGATCTAATGTAGCAGTTCTCTAATTTGTGGTCTCAGTATCCCTTCACTCTCTTAAAAATTATTAAGGACCCCAAAGAGCCTTGGTTTATATGGGTTTTATTTAATACTTTTCATGTTTGAAATTACAAAGATAAATTTTTTAAATGTTTATGTATTAATTTGCTGAAAGTAACAAGCCTATATCAATGTAAATGACACATTTTATTCAAATTAGCCCAAAAATAATAAAAGAATCAATGTTTTACATATTTTTTAAATCTCTTTAATAGAAGACAATTGGATGGATTCTCATATCTATTTCTGTATTCAGTAAGTAGCAAACATGGTGTTTTGGTTCAAGTATGTGAAGGGGGAGTAGGGGAAGGCTTCCTGTAGAAGGTGGGATTTTAGTTAAGACTTAAAGCCAGCAATGGTCGGAGCAGAGAAGAGAGAGCCTTCCAAGCACAGGGGACAGCCAGAAAAAAATGACCAGAGGAGAGAGATGGAGCACCTTTGCACAGAACAGCCAAGAGGCCAGTGTCACTGGACAGAAGAGCCTATTATCAGGGAATAACCTGTAAGAAGACTGGGAAGATAGGAGAGCTTTTAATAAAGAGCTTTCAATGGCAAAGTGTTTTGTATTTGCTCCTGGAGACAGCAGAGAGCCACTGGAGTTTACTGAGTAATGGGATGATGTGATCAGACCCTGTTCAATAGGAAAATCATCTTAGTGGCTGAATGGTGAATGGATGGAGGGGGGAGAACCTTGAGGCATTCAGATCCACCAGTAGCTTATCTCAGTAATCAAGGTGTCAGGTGATGAAAGCCTGCACTAGAATGCTGGTAATACCTGAGGAGAGAAGGGATAATATCCAAGATGCTAAAAAAGTGAAACTGAAAAGCCTTCAAACAGCTTGGAAAAGGAAAAGGGGGAGAGCACCCATATATCAAGATAAGGTAATATGGGTACATGATTTAGACATAAAGGGTGATACCCTAAGCAAATTAGGAAAGCAAGGAATAGTTACCTGTCAGACCTATGGAGAAGGGAAGAATTTACGACCAAATACAAAATGGATAATTCTGATTCCATTAAAAAGGTTTTGCACAAAAAAAGCCAATGCAACCAAGATTAGAAGGAAAGTAGAAAGATGGGAAACAATTTTTTTACAGCAAGTGTTTCTGATAAAGGCTTCATTTCTAAAATATATAGAGAATTAAGTCAAATTGTTAAGAACATGAGCCATTCCCTAATTGATAAATGGTCAAAGGATATGAACAGGTAGTTTTCAAATAGTTCACTGGATGAGGATTCAGCAAAGGAACCTAAGAAGGAGCAGTCTGACTGGTAGGAGAACCAGGAAGGAGATGCTTCACAGTGTGAAAGGCTGCAGAGAGGATAACAAGACTGAAGATGGAGAAAAGGCCACTAAAAGACCACTGGCCAGTCACCCTGATCTGTATCTAGCTACTAGACCCAAATGGCTCTTGTGAGAGCAAGCAAAGTAGGATTTTTTTCTGTTTTTGTTTATACCAAGAAGTACAATGCCTCTGAATGTGATTAAGGAGGATCTTTCCCACACATTGTTGGGCCTGTGAAGATCTATAGGAAGGTCCATGCTTTTATTAATAAGACACTGATTCTTGGAAGGATGTGATGCCCTCTGGCACTAAAAAGTGTATACTGTGTGGGGGTGGTATATTTTGGGGCTTAGTTTTTGGAAGAAGGTTTGTGTGCTAAATGAAAGACTCTGAGCCCTCTCTCACTTCAATTCACCTGCAAGTCA
Organism: Potorous gilbertii; assembly: GCA_028658325.1. Lineage (NCBI taxonomy): Eukaryota > Metazoa > Chordata > Mammalia > Diprotodontia > Potoroidae > Potorous > Potorous gilbertii. The sequence continues at coordinate 90,233,551 of CM053774.1, read as the reverse complement.
TGGCATCACCTTCCTGATGTCATGATCCTCTCTGAAAATGAAGGCTAAACAAGAAACAACAAAAAATAAAAGATCACTGGTCACTTTTGAGGAGGCCGTTTTAGGCGGTTGAAGAGGTTAGAAGTCATACTGTAAGGAGTTAAGAGTGAGGAGAGGTACTGAAGGCATCTACTGTAGATAGCTTTTCTCAAGGGACTTTGGTCACAAAGGGTGGAAGAGATGTAGAACGATACTTAAAAGAATGAAATGATCAAGACAGTGTTTTAAAGACAAAAGACAGACACATTTGTAGGCAGCAGAGAAGGAGCCAGAATAGGAGAGACTGAAAATCAGTCAAATAGGTATAACAGAGGATGATCTGTTGGAAGATTCGACGGAATGGGATCACTTGTGCAGGTAGAAGGATTAACTTCATTAAGGAGTTAAGATTTCCTTCACCATGTGAGACAGGGGTGAAGGAGAAAGTACCAGAAGTCATCTGAAGAACAAGATGAGGAAGAGGGGAAAGAAAAGAAGGCACATAGTTAATACAGATATTTCTTACTCTATGTAAATGGATATTCCCCAGACCGCTACACAAAGCAATTTTTACATAATGCAAATTTGCCCAAAGATGTGAGGAAGGGAGGGGAAGCAAGAGGGAGACTGCATGCCTTTGGAAGGAGAGACCAGTAGTATAAGGTTTAAGGACACAATGCAGGGGAGGGCCTAGGTACAAAGAAAGGATAGCAGAAGGAACATGGCAGGGGAGAGGGGGGGCTAGGACCAGCTGTGTAGGAGACAGATATGTGGGGGCTGGACACAAACACAGAGAGGAGACACAGGTAGATGGGTGGATAGAGCAGCACAAAGATGTATCTGAGTCTGTCTGTCACCACAGAGGTCTCAAGCCAAGGCTTCAATCTGGTCATGGCAGAGGTGGTAGTCTCTCTACCTCCATTCTTTTGCTTTCACTTGGAAGGTTTCTTTCAGGACTTTTTTTTTTTGGAGGGAACTGGAGCCACAGAGCACTAAGCTGAGGGGCAGAAAGCAGAGATAGAGAAAGTACAGTACTATACAATAAACTTCACATCATTTTTTTCTTAGAATGCAGATTTCTTTCAGAATTCTTTACATAAAATTACACAAAGTGAGAACTGTCTGTAGTCTCAATTATTTTTTTTAAAAATATAAAGCAAGGTTCTTAACTAAGGGAGGACAGAGTGGGGAAGGTATGGGAAGTCTAAGAAAGGTTAAAAAAAATTTGGGAATCAGTGTGGAAAGTGGGACAGTGAGCTAATAAAAGAAAATTGCTAAGATAGTAAGAGCCCAATTGGGGTGTGTAACTGTGGTAAACCCAGTCAGATTGGGAGGCATTTTCTCCACCTTCATTCAGTAGCACATGAATGGGAGTGAGTAGCTGGAGTGACCCAAGGCTGAGGCTTGGCACAGAATTATCAATTTGATGAGAGGGCAGTGGAGAGCTGAATTGGTTCACCAAGGGTTCAAGATGGGGAAAAGAGGAGAAAATACTAGGACTTGTAGAACAGAAGCCCCTTGTGGGTCAAGGCTTTCTCATTTTTGTCTTTGTATCCCCCAATTCTAATATAATGCCTGGCACACACTAGGCATTTGGTAAATGTTTATAAAACTCAACTTAAATACATTTATAACTGAACTTAGTTTCCATTGCCCCAAAAACCACCCATTCCCCCTATTTCCCTATTTTCATCCCTGACCCCACTACCTGCCCAAGTTATTTGGGCCCAAAACCACAAATTTATCTTGCCTGTTCCTTCTCTGCTTCAGACTCTCCAACCAGTTGGCCACCAAGTTCTACCTCCTCTTCCTCTGACATAACCTCAGATTCCTTTCCATCATCCCCTGCCTCTGTCTGCCTTAATGCAAAAGCCACACTCTTCTCTAACTAGCCTTTCTGCTACATGTGTCTTCTTTCACTTGCTAGATCCTACATATCAACTACAAGAACCTTTAGTGAGGAGAAATTTAATAAGACCACACATTGTCAGAAACCTCCAATAGCTTCACATTGTCTAAGTCTTCTATCAGACCCTGTAACCCTTACCACCCCAGCCAGCTCTCATTACTAAATTAAATTCCACCTACAGGTCCCCACACTGTTCAATGAAAATACCATAAACACATACTGAACTTCTCCTATATGTAAAGCACGGGGGATATAAAAGTATTTTTTAAAGTAATCCTTATCCTCAAGAAAAGCATAATCTGATAAAGGGAGCAGGTCAACAGACACACTTGAGTATGATTCTAAAAAATGTGAGCCATTCAAAGGAAAGGTCCAGGCACAGCAGTATAAAAATCTGAGTAGATTCTAGCCCAGGGCACGGTTGAGCTGGAGGTTATGGTAAAGATTTTTGAGGAGATGTGGGAGATGTTTATTCCAGATAATCATCATGGTCATTTGGAATTCTTTGATCCTGCTTTCCCCTCCCCACCACATCCAGATCTTACCACAGCTTTCAAAGTTAAGACCAAGACCCCTCTTCCCCAGTCTGATCCTCCATACTCCCTCTTTGCTGAACTGCTAATTAGGGGAAGAAGAAGAGAGGGAACAGAAAAAGAACAAACATTTACTCAGCACCTGCTATATGCCAGGCACTGTGCTAAGAGCTTCACAAACTTCATTTGATCCACACAACACACCTGCGAGGTAGGTGCTATCATAATGCCCATTTTACAGCTGAGGTTAGGCAATTTGCCCAGGATCACAGCTTGGCAACGTCTGGTGAAGTATTTGAACCTCCTGACTCCAGGCCCAGCACTCTATCCACTGGGTCCCCATCTCCTCTACGGAGAGTCTATATTCAGAGAGGTGGCAAAGTGGATAGACCATGGGTTGGAAATCTGGAACTCAAGCCTCAGACACTTCCCAGCTGTGTGACCATGGGCAAGTCACTTATCCCTGTCTGCCTCAATTCCTCATCAGTAAAAAATAAGCTAGAGAAGATAAAACCACTCTAATGTCTTTGCCAAGAAAACCCCAAATGGGGTCACAAAGCATAGGAGAAGACTGAAAAACTGGGAAAAAAAATAAAATTAAAAAATTCTGGATAAGATCAGAGACTTAAAGTTGGAAGAGGCCATGCAGTCCAAATCACTCCTTCTACAGATGAGGAAAATGAAAGTCAAAAGAGATTAAGGGATCTGCCCAGCATCTATAGTGTTTGAGGCAAAATTTGAATTCAGATATTCCTGATGACAAGTTCCTGTGAACTATTCGTTTTCCCACCAAGTCAGCTTAATTTTCTTTTTAAAGTCTAGCAGTGTTATGTACATCAATAGGCTCACAATAAACATCAGAGCAACAGCAGTCTTAGACAACTAGTCTAAGATAATCACAAAGGTTGAGCCTTCAGTTTAAACCTTATTTCCCACTAAACATTTTGCAAGAGGTAGTGAAAGTTAAGTCACATAACAGTCTCTCTAAAAAACAGCTAAAACACCGTCTTCTGCATGAAGACTTTTCCGATTCTTTCAATTGCTAATACCAGCCTTCCTTCCCAAACTACCTTGTATTTAATTGTTTTGTACATATTTGTAATTTATTCACTTTATATTTCTGCCGTTTGTACGTGTCCTCAGACTGTAAGCTCCTTGGGACCTAGCAAAGTACCTGGTACCACAGGAAGATGCTTAGTAAATACTAGTTAATGGTTGATCCTCTGATAACCTCATCTGTCCAGGCTTCCCTCCCCTCCCAACTTCACCCAGGTACTTTCTTCACCCCACACCTCATTTCAGCTTCCCTTTTATGAGCTGTCTTCCCCCATCAGAACGTAAATGCCTGTGTTATGTTGTAAGAAATGACAGGCAGGATAGGATGGCTTTCAGAAAAACCTGGGAAGACATATTAAAACACACACAAAATGAAGTGAGAAGAACCTGAACATTGTCCATAGTAACAGCAATACGGATGATCAACAGTGAACTCAGCTATCAATACAATGATCCAGGACCATTCCAAACTTAAGATGAAAAATGCACCCACCTGGAAAGAAAGAACTGAAGGAGTGTGAATGCATATGGAAGAATACTTTTTTTCCTAGGAGCCTTTTTTTGTCTGCGTTTTCTTCTGCCACAAAGCTATCATGCAAATGTTTTGCACAACTTCACATGTATAATATATATCAAATTGCTTGCCTTCTCAAGGAGGGAGGAGTCAACGTTACCTAGTCCTTCCCTACTTTGCCTTCTCTTTGTGGAAAGATGCCTTTCACCTTTCTTTACTCACCAAAATGAGTAAAAGTAAGAAGATACCTGGCTAACCAATCAATCCCTGAGCAATCAAGTTAAAATAAGTCATAAAATAAGTTAAACAAAACATGTACTGCTTGCCTGGGGAAAAGGCAGAGAGAAGGGGGACAGAAGATGGAGAAAAGAGAATGTGTATATGTATGTGTGTGTATATTTTTTTAATCCACCTAGGGCAACCAGGGATTCAGTACAGCAAGTGGTTAATAAGCATTTGTTGGCTTGACCTGGATCCATTAACTTGTTCCACGCCCCAAAGCTGATGCCATTATAAACTTAAGTCTTACATTATGAGGAAAGAACAGGGTGTCCTCAGGGCAGAAGTGGCTTCACCCCCAAAACTTAGCTCCCTCCTCTTTAGGAGGGAATTTGGAACTCAAAATTCAAAAAAAAATTAATTTACATGTAATTGAGAAATATTTAATGAAATAAAAACATGTTGGGGGGGGGGAAAATGTAAGCTCCTTCAGGACAGGGACCGGTCTTTTTTTCTTGTATTTCTATCTCCACCACTTAGTACACAGCAAACCTTTAACCACCATTTGCTGCCTGTTTTATAACAGCAGATCTAAGATTCTAAAGATTAAGTAAATGTGTATTTTATAGGTTGAAAAGCACTTTAAAATATACCATCTCATTTACTTGCCATAATATGAGAAACCAAGCCCTTCTACACCTGAGAATACAGAGACCCAAGGAAGTTAACCTAGTAACAGAATTGAAGACTATTTCAAAGGACCAAGACGCAGCCAATTGTTGCAAATGTTTTTTTTTTAATCCTTAATATGGCAAAGAAATAGAGATAGGATGAAAACTTTTATTTTAACATGAAAGTAATAAAAATTTTGATTCAGTTGACATACTTGGTCCTTTAAATGATTTAACTGTTGTCCAATAAATAGTAACCAGGACGAGAACTGGATTCAAATCCAGCCTTGGACCTGTATGACCATGGCAAGTCGTAGCACCTACATTTCAAGGTTGATATGAGGTTCAAATAAGACTATATTTATAAAATGCTTAGCAAATATTACAGTCCTATATAAATGCTACTAGCTTTTACCATTGGAACCCAGGTCCAGTAATAGTTATTGTTCAACCTGTATCTCCTTGCGTACTTGCCTTTACAACAATGAAGTAGAATTTCCAGGACTGAGTGTTTCAACCTGATTCCTTAGTCTTTTGGGGGAGTCCATATTTAGATCACACTTTAGGGTCACCAGGTAAAAAGCTGTCTCCTATGAAGGATTACTTTACTGCTCGGGGTAGAGTTTCAGATGGTTTATCTGCTCGAGTGAAGGTAAGAGGACACCTGGCGAATCAATCAACTCCGGAGCAACCAAGAAATACTAGTCATACAATAAACGGAACACATAGGGCTTGCCTGAAGTGGATTTATTTTTTTTCAATCCCCACAGGGTAATTGGGCAATCGATAGGGTCCCCAGGGCTTGGTTCATAGAATAAGCGCTGGCTGACCTCAACTAGTTCCATGACCCAAAAGTGAGCCCCATCAATGCCCTTATAAATACTTGTCTTACAGCAAGTGAGGAAGGAACTGGGCACCCTCGGGACCTAAGTGGCTTCACCAGAACTAAACTGACTGGGAAGATGTAAGACGGTACAAAGCCCATCTTCTCGCACACCTTCCAAGAAACCCAGCCTCCAGGGTTAGCCACAAGGGATTACACAGTGTCCCCAGTTAACCACAGCCACAAAAGCTGCTCAGTTCGGCCCGTGAATGGATACATTGTTGCAAGCTTTTTACCGTTCAACCACAAACGGGGGAGGGGGACGGAGCCCAGCATCCCGAGGCTGCAGCAAGTCTGGGCCAAGCGGAGCCCGGGGAAGGCCAGGGAGGGTGCCCACCCGGCACCAGCGCAGGGATGCTCTCCAAAGGCTCCCCCCAGCCCCTCGGGAGTAGGAAGGACGGAATGGGGGAGGGGTGCTGCCTTTCAGCGGGCACCCGGAATGGTCCGGGCTGCGGATGCTGGCAAGTCCCCTTTGCAGAGGGGCCGGCCCCGAGGTCCGGGGAAGAAGCGAAGGCGGTGGGGGAAGGTGGGGGGCGGCGTCCCACGGGTCTCCAGCCCCGAGCGCCGGCAGACCCTGCCACATCAGCACAGCCCCCAGCCCCGCCCCCGGCACCGGTTCCCGGGGACCCTCAGGCCGCCCGCCCGCCCCCCTCCTCCTCCTCCCCGGCCGGCGGGGCGGAGGCTCCTCCCGCCTCCTCGTCCCCCTCGGGGCTCACCCAGTTCTGCACTTGGTTGCCCAGCTTGACTTTCTTGCACAAGCTCCCGGGAAGCTCCATGGCCGCCGACGAGCTCACTCAGACTAGAGGATGCCACCGGCCGGGGGTGGAAAGTAAGGAAGGCGCGTGCGGGGCGGGGACGGGGGCGGGGCCTGGAGAGGCAGGGCACTGGGGGGGCGGGGCGGAGAGGAGGGACGGGCGCGCGCATGCGCGGAAACCCCACGGATGG
>CM053774.1:90189132-90226303 GCA_028658325.1 Potorous gilbertii | reverse complement strand
GCAGGGCTCCGCAGGGCAGGACTCCGCTCCCGTGTCCGGGTTACCTTTGTGGTCGGTTCTTCAGGGCTCTCTGCAACGGAAATCTCCTTCACTGTGTTTCTGCGCGGCTTCCACTGTTCCAGAATTTGTCAGGAGTTCTTTTTACAGGAAATCTATGGGCTGTGGGTTCGGACCTAGCTTAGGTGAGTCTTTCTACTCCGCCATCTTGGCTCCGCCCCCCTCAACATTCATTTTTATAAAAGACTTTGAGTTTCAAATTTCTTCTTCCTCCCTTTCTTCCATCCCCCTCAAGGCAGCAAGCAATCTGATATAGATTATATATGTGAAATCATGTAAACATATATATATATATATATATATATACATGTATATATATATATACATGTATATATATATATATATACATGTATATATATATATATATACATTAGTCATGTTGTGAAAGAAGAAACAGAACAAAAAAAAAAGCCACCCCCCCCCAAAAAAAAGTGAAAATAGTCTACTTCATCTGCATTCAGATTCCATAGTTCTTTCTCTGGATGTGGATAGCTTTTTCCATTGTTGAAGTTGTGTTTGTCCTTCATTCTCAAATTGTCTTGAATCATTGTATTGCTGAGAAGAGCTAAGTCAGTCATAGATAATCATTGCACAGTGTTGCTGTTACTGTGTACAATGTTCTCTGGTTCTGCTCACTTCACTCAGCATCAGTTCACATAAGTCCAGGTTTTTCTTATTTTCTTTTTCTCATCATTTCTTATAGTACAATAATATTCCATTACATTCATCTTATAACATGATAATATTCCATTACATTCATATACCACAACTTGTTCAGTCATCCCCCAATTGATGGATATCCCCTCAATTTCCAATTCTTTGTCACCAGAAAAAGAGGTGCTATAAATATTTTTCTAGGGCCTTTCTCCTTTTTAATGGTCTCTTTGGGAAACAAAACTAGCAGTGATATTACTGAATCATTTTAGGCATAGTTCCAAATTATTCTCCAGAATAGTTGGATCAGTTCACAATGGCACCAACAATGCATTAGGGTCCCAAATTTCCCATATCCATTCCAGCATTTATCATTTTCCTTTTCTGTCATAATAGCCAGTTTGCTGGAGATGAGACAGTATCTCAGAGTTGTTATAATTTGCATGTCTAATCAATAGTGATTTAGATTATTTTTTATATGACTAATTTCTTCATTTGAAAACTGCCTATTCATACTCCTTGACCATTTATCAACTGGAGAATAACTTTAACTTTTATAAATTTGACTCAGTTTTCTATATATTTGAGAAATGAGGTCTTTATCAGAAATACTTGCTTGTTTCCCAGTTTTCCACTTTCCTTCTAATCTTGGTTGCATTGCTTTTGTTTGTGCAAAATCTTTTAAATTTTATACAATCAGAATTATCCATTTTGCATTTCATAAGGTTCTCTAAATGAGATGTTGAGTTTATGCCTAGTTTCTGCCATACTTTTTTCCAGTTTTCCCAGTAGTTTTTGTCAAATAGTGAGTTCTCATCCCAGAAACTAGAGTCTTATCAGACAGTAGATTACTATAATCATTTACTACTGTGTTTTGTATACTTAACCTATTCCCTCAGGGATCTTTATGTAACACGTAGTGGCTCTCATTTTTATTTGAATTTAATGCAACTGGCCTAGAACACTGAGAGCTTACATAACTTGTCATACAGTTTGGGTCAAAAGTGGTATTTGGACTCAGGACTTGACCTACTGACTCCAAGGCCAGTTCTTTTCATGTAGTAAGTCTTTAATAAATGCCTGTTGAAGCAGTTCCTGTTTCCTTGAGTCACCTGCTTTGAAACTGGGGTTCTCTCCCTATCACCAAAAGTTGGGAGATGATGTTCTGTTGTCCATAATGACTGATTTCCAGACCTACTTCCCCACCTTGGAACAAAAGTGACTCCTTCATATTGCTCCCCTGCCATCAGACAAGGAACACACACACACACACACACACACACACACACACAACGGACTATCTTCACACATATATACCCCTCAAATTGGAACTGGAATAAACAAAGGGCAGCTATGTGGAGCTGAATACCTAGCTTGGGTGACTGTATCCAGGCAGCAATCTCACCTCGCACACTCAAAAGCCCAGGGCCATCTACGTTCCCCAGGCTTAAAATTGACCCCTCATCCTTATCATGTGACTTCCCCTCATCCAGGGTCCAGCCCTCCCTATCATTTTTTTCCTTCAATAAATGGTTAAAAAAAATTCTTGTTGGATTAGGTGGGACTGGATTAGTCACATAACCAGAAACAGTTAGCTCCTTATACTGTATTAGTTGCTACCCTTTCCCAGGTCAGGTCGTACTTTCAGCAGTGCCAAGGTCATGAATGTTTTCAGGTTGTTTGAAATTCCTTAAGTTTTTCTCTTTCCTCTGAAGTAAGACTCTGCTCTGACTCTCCAGTTCACATGTGCACCAACAAGTTGGGTTCCCAGAAAATGGCTGGAATGTCTCCCCCTCAATGTTCTAGGTTCCTGAAGGAAATGAGATTTCTTTAATTCTATCAGCTTAAGCCCTTATTCTAGAGAGTGGAGAAACATATTTTTCCAAATATCATTGTTAGAGATCAGCATCCTAATATCATTTAACCTGTTGATATCTCCTTGTTATCACCATAACCAACTGACATCAAGTAGCTTTTGCAAAGGGGTATTTAGTTAAAAAAAAAAGGCATATTAAGAACCAAAGTAGAAACATATCAGAAACTGAGAATGCTTGCTTTCCCCTACACACTCCTCAGTCTTAGAGAAAGTAGCCTCAAACTTAAAGTGGTGACCACAAAGTATTTTTACCACTGAGTTCACTTCTCAATACAGCATAGCTGATAGAAAAGGTTCTCTCTTGCTTGCAGGATAGAATATCTTGGCTGCCTGGTTCATCCATTACTAACCTTATTTAAACAAATACTTCCTTATGGTTGACTCCTTTCAACTCTCTCCTGATGGGCACTCCAGTGGCTCTTCTGACTTTTCAAAGCTCACAAGGTCATTCCATCTCCAGTACATTTTCACCTAGAATCGAGACAATAAGCATAACAGGAGCAGAAAAAACATTAAGACCATGCATTCCCAGGCCACCTTGGGAAGATCAGAGTATGAGACCTCATCGCCAACCTGGAGGCTTATATCATTTCTTCCCTCTATCGCTACCAAGCAAGTAATAGGGCAATTTGACCTTTTCTGTTATACACACTCAGTTCCAGCTCAATAGCCAATTAAAAGGCTCTTCTTCACCTAGACAAGAAACAGTCACAGAATATCTGTGGATCTTCTGAATTAGGGGCAGGGTCTCTCCTTTAAGGATCCTCTCATATTTTCAGGACGAGGCTCACCCAGCCTCTTTAGGGATTTCAGCAACCAGAAACATCACTACACCCCCCTTACAAATACTAACCTCTAAAATATAAAACAAACCTGTGGTGAGGTGAAATCTTTCTCCTCCCTAGTTACTTGACTCAGTCTTCCCTGACATGAGTGTAGGCAACATAAGGAATGGAAAGAAAACTGATCTTAGAGTCAGCAGATGTGAGTTCTAGTCATGATTCCCAGCACTTACTGACTGTATGACCCTGATCAAGTCACCATTCTCAGTTTCCTCATATGTAAAATGTAAATTCATGGCTTTACTCACAAAATTATTATAAGGGAAGTGCTTTGTCAACATTGAAAATGCAATAGAACCATGACTTCTTATTAATGCCATACTCAGAGTTGTCCCATGTCAGTCATTATCAGGATGATGGAATCATCTTCATTATTTCTTTTTTTTTCTTTCGTGGAGACTGGGTCTCCCTATTTCTCCAAGGATGGAAGTACAGTGGCTACTCCCAGATTGATCTCATCTCCGATTTACATGGGAGCTTTAACCTGTGCTGTTAATAAACCTAGCATTCCTTAAATAACTGGGTGACCCTCTGCTCACCATATTGGTGGCACATTTACCCTAACCCCAAAATTCACTGTAGTCTTAACTCAAACCCAGAGTTCAACTGAGGATCATAGAATTTGAGACTAGAAGAAATCTTAGAGATTTTTGATGAAATTATTCTTGGTTCATTCTGATAAATGGCTCCTACATCACACTGTTGATGTATCCAAGTTGCAGGTAACTAAATCCTTCAGATCTTTTTCAAATGAGTCTATATCTAGTCACAACCCTCCCTTTTGTTCTCTGCTTTTACTAACCATCCCACTCTCACCTCCTTCACCTGAGACATAGGACACAGTCACTCCCAGCATCAAGCTGGGACTCGGTCCACCCTTCTATCTCAGCATGGTTTTACTCATCTCTGCTGCTCCAGGCCACCCTAACTCTCAGCTGAATTTTCTTCATGTGAGGTTTAGTTTCAGCTCCTTATGGCTGTGTTCCAAGGTGCTGCATCATCTTCTCAGCATTAGCCCTGGTATTATTTACATTCTAGCCTATAAAACATTCTGCACATAGCTGGTAGTTCTAGCAAATACATTATTGTTAGAAATGCTTTCTGTAAGCCAGCTGACTTAACAGTCCTCTTCCTACTTGGTTTCAGGGTGGATCCCTTACAATTTGTTCTACAGCCTGGACTATGCATAATTTATGGACATCTATTAAAAAGCACTGTCTGAGATCAATAAAGATGTAAACATCCCTACTATTGTAAATACCTCCACAGCAGTTAAAGTCTAAGACCAAGTTTCTCTTTGCACAGATTTTTTTTTGCTGTTGCTTTTATCTGGATCTAAGATTTCGTCGGAGCAGTTGCGAAGCAAGTTAGTTTCCTGGGGCACAGAGAAATTAAGGGACTTGCCCTGGATCACACAGCCACTATAAGTCAAAGGTAGCACTAGAACTCAGATCTTGCTGAATCTGAGGCTAGCTCTCTATCTTCTACACCACAATTCCATCTTCACAAAGTTAGCTGAGGGAACTGATATCTTTTTTAACCTCAGTGGTTTGTCCTCAATCTGCCCCAAAACTTAATGAAATATAAGACTATCCAGTAGTCCATAATATTTATTTGATGTTTATTACATACCAGGCACTGTGCTAAGTGCTGGGGATATAAAGAAAGACAAAAAAAAAATGGTTTCTCTTTTCAAGGAACTCCTGTTCTAATGGGGGAGATAACATATAAAGCAAGCTATGGATGGGATACATAAAAAGTAATCAACACAGGGAAGGCACTTGAATTAAAGGGGATCAGCATAGGCTTCCTGTAGGAGGTGGGATTTTAGTTGGGATTTGAAAAAAGCCAGGGAATCCAGAAGGCAGAGATGAAGAGAGAGAATATTCCAGGTATAAGGGACAGTCAGTGAAAATGTCTGGAGTCAGGAAGTGTCTTGTGCAAGGAAGAAAGGAGGTCAGTATCACTTGATCCAAGTTGAGATGGGGAGAAAGAAGGTGGTAAGATATAAGAAGACTGGAGGCAGGGTGAGGTGGGGGGAGATAGCTCATGAAGGGTTTTGAAGACCAAACAGGATTTTATAATTGATCATGAAGGGGATAGAAACCTATTGGAGCTGATTGAGTGTGGGGGGGAGACATGGTCAGATCTGTGGTGACATGGTCAGATGAGAAGATCATTTTGCAGCTAAGTGGAGGACAGACTGGAGTGGAGAGAGACCTAAGGCAGGCAGACCCACCAGCAACTGTTGCAATAGTCTAGGCTTGACATGATTAGTTCCTACACCAGGGTGATAGCAATGTGAGAGGAGAGGAGAGAATGGGGATGTATTCAAGAGATGTTGCAAAAGTGAAATTGATAGGCTTTGGAAACAGGATTGATAATGGGAGGTGAGAGGCAGTGAGGATGACTCCTAGGTTGTGAGCCTGGGGGACTGGGAGGATGGTATTTAAGGCAAAGTACACCCTTGACTAAAACCCAATGCTTTTCACTACAGAATACACAGTGCCCTAATATAGGCTTTTGTTGTTTTTGTTAGTGTTGTTGTTGAGTCATTTCAGTCATGTCTGATTCTTCATGACCCCATTTAGGGTTTTCTTGGCAAAGATGCTGGAGTCGTTTGTCATTTCAGCTCATTTTACAGATAAAGAAACTGAGGCACACAAGATTAAGTGATTTGCCCAGGGTCACACAGCTAGGAAGTATCTGGGACTGGATTTAAACTCATGAAGAGTCTTTCTGACTCCAGGTCTAGAATTCTATCCACTGTGCCACCTAGCTGTCCTAGCCTAGGCAGAGTTCAACATATTTATGGAAAAAAGTGTATCAGTATGTTATCAAACTGGCTGTAGATTAGGCACATTCCACACTTTATTATCAATATGTATTTATGACATTCCTACTATACACAAGACACTATTCACTCGTTCCTTATCTAGCAAACACAGAGGGCATTGCTATACTTATCTAACATCTTAGTGCTACATTGATAGTTGTTATATAAATATACAAGGCTGATTCTAAGCATGTTTGTTATTGAAGGATAGCAGAGACTAGAAACCACCAATATTGAGTTGGGAGAGGACTCTGGAACTCTTTGATTAAGAGATATAACCAGGATGGGGCCACCCAAGCTTTGACTCAGGTCACCAGCACATACCAGGGCGGCATGTTCCTGTCCAGCAGTGACTGCCATCTCCGAACACCATTTCTGGGTCCCTATTGACCCACATTTTATACGAGGAAAACCTCCCTAACAATGTCCCAAAGTGGAATGGTCTTCCAGAGCAGATAGATTCCTCTTCAGTGGCAGTCTGCAAGAAGAGGGTACAAGATCACTTTCTAGAGTGACGTCTACTTTCAGGGATGGGTCGGACTTACCAGTAGCTAAAGCACTTTCCAGACCTTCAATTCTATGATCCTGTGTTAACTAAGAATCCTGATGAGTCAAAGGTTGTGAGGGGGTCAGGTCTACAATGGGAACAGTTACACTGGGAGATATAGTATGTCTCATACCCCAACTAGGAGGGTAGGAAAGACAAAACAAAGGACATAAGCATTTCTCAAACCCTTATAGTGTGCCAGGAATTGTACCAAGCCCTGGGGATAAAATACAAATGAAAAGATGGTTCTGCCTTCAAGTAGTTTATACTCTGAGGGGGGAAAACAGTATGTGAGAGGAAGATTTAAAACAGAAGAAGAGGGAGAGGTGAAGATGCCTGGTGCAGGGAATGGTTTGGAAGTCAGGAATGCTGCCAACAAAGGGAGGTCAGGTTTTGTGGCTTGGGTCCTTCCACAAGACACAAGCTATAGGAAGAACTCTCCAGTAGGGAGGCAGGACTTTGGGAGGGATATCTCAAGGTGAGTAGATCTCATGGGGGGGCTGGGCTCTTCCAGAAAGCCCAGATACTGAGGAAAGCTCATTAATTAGTAAAGGAGGCTTAGTTTTGAACTCTAGATAGTCAGGAACAGGGACTTGGACCATAGGTATGGTCTTTCCATAATGCAATATGGGTCAATAGGGACCCAGAGATGATGTTCAGAGATGGCAGTCACTACTAGACAGGAACATGCTGCTCTGGTATGTGCTGGCGATCTGAGTCAAAGCTCGGGTGGCCCCATCCTGGTTATATCTCTTAATGAAAGAGTTCAAGAGTCCTCTTCCAAATCCAGCCTCAGACACTCACTTAACTGTCTGCCTCAGTTTCCTCACCTGTAAAATGAGTTGTAGAAGAAAATGGCAGACCATTCCAGTATCTCTGCCAAGAAAAATCCGAATGGGGTCACAAAAGACAGGACTAAAAAATAACTAAACAACAATAATTATATCGCCCATGAGTCTTCCTCTCCAAGCTAAACAGCCCAGTTTTTTCCACTTCTTTTTATATAGCGTAGACTCAAGGCCCTTCCTGTTCTAGTTGCCTCCCCATGGACACTTATTATCAATGTTCCACTTAAACTATGAAGTCCAGAAATGGAGCTGAAAGGGATCTCGGAGGCCATATAATCTGCTCCTCTCATTTTTACAGATGAGTAAACTGAGACCAAGGAGTTTAAGCTACTTGCCTCATATTACACAGGAGGTAAGCATCGGAGGCAATTCCAGAACAAGGATTCTTGTGACTGTACCAAGCAGCCTAGAAGGACATACTCTCTGGGAGAGGCCCCAGTTTTTCAGGGGCTAAATCAAATCCAAAGAATTAAGTTCCCTACGGGACTTGTGAATTTGTTCAGATGAATGGCTGTGTGACATAGTCCTTCCAGACAGGTGGGCAGTTCTTGGTTCTGATTCAGACCTCTAAGAAGTGGGCCTGGGAGATTCTGGCAACCCGGATAAACAGCATGCCCAGCTGGAGGAATGAGGGTGACCCAGCCCCCACTCCCATGAGCACTTCAGCTTTTCCTTTACCACTACTAACCTGCCTCTGGCCGTTACCTTTTTGCCATCCCCATTCTTCCAAATCTCATTCCTTATAACACCCAGATCCCCACTCTATCCCAGCCAAAAGTAATCCCCCCCCATGTAGCCTTACCCTGAATTTTCGCTCTTATGAGCTTGGCATATGCTAACATATATTCCAAGTTGTTTTGTGTGTGTGCATGACATTTCCTGTGCTGGATTATAAACTCCTTGAAGGCAGGAAATCTGTCACACTTATCTTTATATCTCATTATTTTTATATCTTCTTATCTAGAAATGTGCTGTACTTGAGTAAGCAGGAAGATAATGTTGTGTAATACAAAGAGCTATGTTCATTGTTAGAAGACATTAGACACAGCCATGGATGAGGGTGATCTCTCCAGTTCCTAATCTGCAAATAGAGATAACATTACTAACTACATGTATTTACAAATATATAGAAACTAAATATACATAAAACTAAACATATAGTATATATTATTAGTTAGTACAAGTATTATCTATATATGTCTGTAAAACTATATCAATATTGATCTCTCTCTCCTCTCTCTCTATCTACATATATTGGTTGGTTGTTGTCCCTTGTCCTCAAAGAAGACCAAAATGACATCACTGTGCTAGAGTCATGTTTCAATATGTCCAGCTGTGGCTGATCAGAATGTTCTACCAAAGGTCGGGTACAAATAGTCTATATGAACATATAATATATGGATATATATAATGTTTAATATATATGAACACTATATATGGATATATGTGGATGAATATATACGAATTTCAATGATTCTGGAAGAGACAGTGAGACTGACAGTGCGTGAGTCCGACATGACCACCATGCTGTCACTGATTCTGTTTGAAAACAAAGGACAAACACCACCACCACCAATACATTTACACACACAGCCATATATACATATTGTGCATTGTGAGGATTTCAATATTGTCCAATTTATAAGGAAAAAACCCACTGAGGCAGAGCTGTGAGCTAATGGCACTTTATTAAAGGGTCCATGGCCCCATCTAATGAAGAGGACCTCAGATTTTCTTCATAATCTGAGAAGGCTCCTTTCTCCAGTGCCTTAATTTTATAGTACTTGATCCCCAGACAATACAGGTGGAGCAGATCAAAAATATAAACTTATTGGTGGATAGATTTTGTCTATACAAATACAGAATCCCACTGGTTGACAAATGGGCTAATGAATAGACCGTGACAGATCTATCTTGACCTTTCAGGAGGTCCTACCAAGCCAAGGAGCACACCTGTGGGCTGGTAGAAAGGCAGGCCAGCCACCAGGGCCACTCATTGGCCAAGTGCTCATGGTCATCTCCCCATGTTAGGCAACAGAGAAGTGACAAGGTTGACAGAGAGACAACAAAAATAGCTGAGAGACTTTCCATGTCATTGAGTCACCTCTGTCACACTGGGCTGAGTCACCATAACAAAGAAAAACAAGATTAGAGCCCTCTAGTTAGCTTCCTATGATTAAGCAAGTGAACTTACAATCTGTACTTCACAGCTCTGAGATCTTCTATTAGAACTTATAATCACATATATAGAATCATATCAAACTAATTAATACTGACTAGAATAAAATAGGGGCCAACTTAATCATTTATCCTAGCATGTGTGTTTACATGAATGCATGTGCAGAATATGCACACATACTATAGCAGTACAGAAATACACATATGTGTATAGTATATATTTACACATGTGCCCGTGTATTGTATAGACATGTGTGTTGTTGCATGCATACAAGCATGCACGTATATGTTGAGGCTCCTCAAAAGCAGGAACCATTTCATTTTTGCCTTTGCATCTCTAGCACCTAGTAAAATGCCTGATACTTAGCATCAAGAAATGTTTGTTGAATGACTAATTGATAGAACTACCTCACAGGACAGTCATGAGGACATTCCTTTGCAAATCTTAAAGAATTATATAAATGTGAGTTATTATTATAAATGTTGAATAAATTTTTATTGAATTGTTGAAAATTGCTCAAGTGCTAATAAGATTCTCTCTGCTACCCATAGAATTTTGTCACTCTGGGTTATTATACTCTAGGTATGCTTCAGCCACCCCTGAGTATAGAGCACACCAAGGCTCAAGGGATTTCCCCACCAGATTAGGTTGTTTTAAACTAAATTTGTGATTCAATCCACTTGAAGTAAAGTTTCTGAAATATAGGAGGATTGAGAGGGAACAGGATGAATACTTAAACTTTAAGGGATTTTTTTTAAAAAAGGAAAATAAATAGATAATTATTAGACTGGCCAAATTCTGTTTCTTGGTAGTTCTTAGAAATTAGTTTCTTGATTTTTTTTCTTTGAAAGCTTGCATTTTGAAAACCCACATTTGTAGCTAAATATAGACCATTTGCTTCCTTGTTTTTCTATACAATATGCTTTACAGTCATGTTTGCAGTAAGTTGAGGGCTGTAAAATCTTCTCATGCTCCATTTGCCTTAGAAGAGTTATCATCTTAAGAGTTACGGCCAATCAAGCAAACATTTATAAAGCACTTTCTAGGAACCAAACATTGTTAGATAGGGCATAGAAAGACAAAAATGAAATAGTCCCTGCCCCCCAATTACTTACATTCCATAGAGGGCGGCAAAAATGCTTCTAAAATAGATACCAGTAGCTGGGGCGTTGTGGGTTTGTTTCCTTGCAGTATCAACTTGTTTTTGTCAGAAAGCGCAGAAGGAACAAATCTCTCTTGAAATCCCACCTAGATTTTTCTGTTTCTAGATGTTCTATTTCTTCCTTACAGATGAGGAGGAGACCCCTTTACATATTTATTTTCATCATGAAAGACATCCAGCCTCTAGGAGGTCATGGTAAAGCCAGAGAGATTTCAAGTAGAATTCCTTTAACTCTTTGTCCTCCAGTTGTTCCTTCTTTCCACAGCCCTCCCTGGGCTATGAGGCTGTCCCCAAAACCAGGCATAGCAGACCCACTGTCCATATGAAGAAAGGAAGACATTATTTCCACCCCCGCCCCATTCAATAAGGCAGAGAATTAGAGACTTTCTGGGACGTTTCCATAGAAATCATGAATTCTCATAAGAAAAAAAGAACACTACTACATGATGGAAATATTTATTTTGTTATTTTTTAAAAGATGCATTCAAATATTTATTTAGTTTTATGCAGACATATTTTAAACTAACAAAATCTGGGAAGATGATAGAGCACAGTTCATGGATCACACTGCCCTTTGAACATTCCCATGGACAGCTGGCCCTAAATTAAATGAATGAACTTTAAGGCAATAGTCAATTGCAGGCTGTATTTTCTAATGGAAACAAGAAATAAATGGACGAATTAAATCTACAGATAGTAATCAAAACTCATTTTATCCAACAGTATTCTTTTTATTTTTAAAATAATTTGTTTTCAATTTTCTACAATTACTTCCGTAAGTCTTAGATTTTCTCCCCCTCCCTCCTCAAAATGGAGTGTAATCTTATATGGGTTAAAGTATTCTCTTTAAACCATTATTTTTAAATTCATTTTTTTTTAGTTATCAAAATATTTTTTTCTCTCCTTCCCACTCCTCTTACCCCCAAATTGAAATGGAAAAGAAAATCCTTGTAACAAATTTACAGTCAAGAAAAAACAATTATTTTTGTTGATCATTTTCAGTCATGTCCAACTCTTCATGACTCCACTTGGGGTTTTCTTGGCAAAGATACTGGAGTGGTTTGCCATTTCCTCCTTCAGCTCATTTTACAGATGTGGAAACTGAGGCAAACAGGGTTAAGGGACTTGCCCAGAGTCACACAACTAGTAAGTGTCTGAGGTGGGATTTGACCTCAGGAATATGAGTCTTTCTAACTTCAGACCTAGCCCTCTATTCACTGTGTCACCTAGCTGCCCCAAACAAAACAAATTCCCACATTAAAATATACTTCTCATTCTGTACCCTAAGTTCATTACCTCTCTGTCAAATGAGGTAGCACTGCTTCATCATTAATTCTCTGGAATTGAGGTTCGTCATTGCATCGATCAGAGCTCTCAAGTCTTTCGAAGTTATCATTCAAATGTTATTGTTACTATATACATTTTTTCCAGGTTTTGCTCACTTCTTTCTAGGTCAGATCAGACAAAGCTTCTCAAGTTTCTCTGAATGTATCCCTTTTGTCATTTCTTATTGCATGGTAGAATTTCATTCCAAGTGAATGTGTATCACTTTGTTTCCAATCCTTTGGCACTACAAAAAGACCTACTATAAATATTTTGTACCTATGGGTCCTTCCCCCCTTTCTTTGATCTCTTTATAATTTATACCCAATTGTGGTATCATCATAATAGCTAACCTTTAATATTTCCCCCCTCTTTTCTCTTTTCTTGTGGGGCAATCAGGGTTAAGTGACTTGCTCAGGGTCACATAGCTAGTGTCAAATATCTGAGGCAGGATTTGAACTCAGTCCTTCCTGATTCGAGGAAGGACCAGTGCTATATCTATTTATGGTTCCTCTAGAAACTGGATCTCATTCTGTCTGGGTCTGATCCGTTAGTAAAATAGGAATTGGATAGTGGCTCAAATACTACATTGCTCTTACATTAAATCCACTGATGCATGGGAATTCCGAAGTGTATGGAAAATATGTATTGCACATGGTTTCTTTGGGAAAATACATTCTAATTATCTTGCCAATGAACTTACAGAATAAAACTCAGTCTTAGCTAAACAATTATCCCTGGGCTGAGGGTCCATTTATGGATACATAAAATCACTTTTCATTCTCTTCTCTACTAACTACCTACTAGATCTTCCACCAAACATGGATTGAGGAAAGGAAAGTAAATGAAAATTGAAACTGAGAATTTTGTCTGAAGCTCTGGTAAAAAGTTTCATAGAGCCTTAAAATCATATTCAACTCAACTGGGCAAAAATTCTGGTGCCATCATTTCACCCTGCTTCCTTGCTCAAGGTCCTCAAAATGAGACCATCCATCCCAAGTCACACAGACAGCTTGTTTTAGATCTGGGACCAGGGCTCATGAATCCCAGTTCAGCTTTTCTAACATGCCCCATTGTTAATTTTGAATATTTTTTTTCTGTCAGCCTTGTTTGGGTAAAGAATGGTTTTGGTGACTTGGGTAAACATTTTGATGTAGTAGATAGAATATCAGACCTGAAATCAGGAAGACCTGAGTTCAAATCCAGATTCTGAAACCTATTAGCTATGTGACTTTGAGCAAGTAACTTAATCTCTGTTTGCCTCAGTTTCCTCATCTGTAAAATATGGATAACAATAGTACCTACCTCCCACAGTTGTTGTGAAGATTAGATGAGAGACCACTATGTAAATGTTAGCTGGAGGCAGCCAGGCAGTCCCCAAAGAAACCATGTGCAATACATATTTTCTATACACTTCGCAATTCCCATGCATCAGTGGATTTAATGTAAGGGCAACGTAGTATTTGAGCCACTATCCAATGCCTAATTTACTAACAGATCAGACTCAGACAGAATGAGACCCAGTCTCTAAAGGAACCACAAATAAACTAACTAGGTATTTAATTGGGACAGAATACCAAAAAAAAATGGGGAACATTAAATTAATAGATTGATTTTCATATTCCCCATATGGTGATGAGTACACAATTCCAGACTAATACACTAAAGGGGATGGGTTTGGGCTTTCCCTTTGAGAAATCCCTAGAAAAATCACCCTCCAAGGTGCAGGAAGGTTTAGTTTTCAATTATCTCTGTGGCTGGAATAGTTTTCCTTCCAGATTCCCCATAGCTCTGACTTCCAGCAGTTGACTATACTGAGATGCTTCTCAACCTTGCATCATTTGGCTCCTTGGTGTGATCCAGGAACCCCTGTTATCTTCACTCTACCCTGAATGTGCTTAGAGCGTTTCACTCATCCTTCACTGGTATTTAGAGAAGCAGCTACTTCTGCTGCTTTCTGCTGCTGCTGTCACTGATTGGTTTAAGATTGAACAAGAAGTATGACAAGGCTGTATGTTGATACTTTATTTATTTAACTCCTATATAGAATACATGTAAATTGCCAAGTTAGATAAATCAAAAGCTGAGATTAAGGTTGCTAGGGGAAATATCAACAATCTCAGTTATACAGGCGATACCACTCTGATGGCAGAAAATAAAGAGGAATTCATAAACGAGAGTGTAAAAGCTGGTTTGAAGCTTAACACTAAAAAAAAAAGAATCTAACTTAATCTTTGTTTGTCTCAGTTTCCTCATCTGTAAAATATGGATAACAACAGTACCTACCTCCCACAGTTGTTGTGAAGATTACTGGCATCTAAGATCTTGGCATCCCATCACTTCCTGGCTAATAGAGGGAGAAGAAATGGAAGCAGTGTCAGATTTTATATTCATGGGTTCAAAGAGCACTGCAAATTGGTGACTGCAATCATGAAATTAACACTTGCTCCTAGGAAGCAAAGGAACATATTTTCCAACTAGAAATGCAGATGCATTTTCTAATATGTTAGGTAATAAATAGTGATGAGATTTTACATTCATTCTATGTAGTTTGCTTATGAGTTAAGTAGCTAGATTGTCCTGTGAACCTAGCTAGTCTTAAAAATAATAATTCATTGCTGAGACCGCCCCTCTCAGGGCAGCAGGGAGCAGGGGTCCAGAGCCAAGACAGCTTGGGGAATTGAATTTGAGTAATCTGAATTGGTTTATAAAGCAATTATAATATAATATATCCTCCTTCTCCTCCTCCTCCTATTACTGATAAAATTTTTAATATTCATTTTCAAAACAGAAGCAAAATTGATAAACAAACAAAAAACGAAAAAAAACTTACTCTACCCCCTCACAGGATTTTTGTGAAGATAGGACTCTGCAAAGCTTAAAGTGTTCATGTAAATTTTGACTATTATTAATCCCCCATCAAAAGAATGAGATTCAATTTCTCATCCATATTTATCTCCATAAAAGAAAGCCCTTACTACCTACCATGTAGATGACTTTAAAGTGATTCATTTGTCTGCAATCCTTTCTGATCCAGCTCAGGAATCAGATTACCTCACAAGAAATTGTTCCACTCTGAGAAGAACCTTTCAAAGTATTCTTTCTCCTCTTTCCCCCCTTGCCACCCAAGTTTTATTTGTCCTGATGAGGCCAAGCTAAACTTGTTTTTCCCTTGTTAGGAACAGCAAGAATTTTCCCATACTCCCTTCTTTCCAGACCACAACAAGCCTCCCCAGTGTATCTGGCTGATCTCAACTTTTCACCTTAATCCCTATGGTTTGCCCTCCAAATTTTCTCCAGAGAACGTTGCAGGAGTGTATATTTCAGTTGCAGAAGAATGAAGGAAATATTCTTGTTGAGTATTTTTATGTCCCTATTGCCATTCTCTGCCTTTGGGAAGCTCCAGCATGGACATGATTCCTTGCTTCAGGCATGTTTTCCTTGGGCTAGGATTGGACTCACAATCTTGGATCAGTGCTCTGGGAGTGCAGGGGTGGGGGTGGGGAATCTTAGTGGGAGGTAGCCTGGAGGCATGAGGAGTACCATTATCAAAAGCTCCTTATTTCTTCTCCTTTGTTGCCTCTATTTGTGCACTCCTTTTCCAATCAAATCTGTGCCCTGATCTCCATTTCCACCCCCTAATCGATCAACAAATATTTTAGTTAAGTTCTATATATATAACTATATATAAGAGATATATGTACGTAACTATATGTGTACTTTGGCTACAAGATAAAAGCATAGTCCCTGCCCTCAAGAAGCTGACATTCTAATAGGGGAGACAAATATAACCAAGTATATACAAGCTAAATACAGACCGAGGGGCCTTCCATTTCTGCTCTACAAAGTCTTCCCAATGTCAGCCCAACATAGCTGGAAGCCTGCTTTTCCTCTCTGCAACTGTTCCAAAGTCCTTCGGCCAAGCCTAGATCTCCAAGTGGAATTCTCTGGCCCTCTTTGCCCACAAGTCTTGGTCTTAGGTAAAAGGTTCTGGTCTGTTGCAAACGTAAGAAGTATTAATCAAGCACAGCTTGAGGTTAACACTGATTTTCCGTTAACATTCATTTTGTGCCAGTTGAAGATATTTCAGAGACCAATATCAATCTTCAGACAAATGAGTGCTGTTTTTCATCCAGAGTTAATAGTTTCTCCTCACCCCCCCCCCATTCTAAGCTGTGATTTCATCAATGTAAGGCATTCTTAGTGAGCAATTCCCTCTACCAGTAAAGACTGGCACCTCCTCTTCAACTTCAACTCCTAGAGAGCTGCTTAAATAAGAGGATATTTATTTTATTGGAGACAAATTCTTCTCTCCTGGAAAAAGAAAAATTGAATAAAAAACATCTTCATTGCTTAGATCTCTCTGCCTCCTGTAATTCCTAAATCTTTCCCTGAGAATGGATTACTTGGAGGAACATAACTTTCAGGGAATGGGTGATTTTTAGGCAATGTCTAAAATACAGTCCAATGTAAAACTTACTGCAGTCGGCCAGAAAGATTATGAATTATGAAAAAAAGGAAATGTGCTTAGCAGTACCTTGGAACTTGCAGGGTAACTCCCTCAGAAATGGTTCAAATTACTTTATCTATACCCACTAAAACCTTGTGAACCCTTACTGATACAGTTACCTTTAATAATCAGCCAAAAGACACAATTAGTTCAAAACAAAGACATTTAATAAAATGGTGTAGTAAAAAAAAAGTAGCTATTAAACATTTCCCCCATAAACCTGGGAGCACATTTACTAAAAATATACAAATGTGGAAAACACATGCAGGGAACATAGGTGGTCAAGGCCTATATGCATGGGGACAATTTATGTCTCCCGTGCTGCAAGGGAGCTGATGTCTTCTAAGAATACCTTTAAATGGCTCAAGTAGGGCCTGCTCCCTGATGGTCTCCAGCAGAATCGACTGCATTGGATACTGTCCTTCTGAACATCTAGCCTCTACTAGGCATTTTTTTGCCAGACACTTCTCAGTGCCAGTCCATTAGGTCTACCACATTATAGCATCTCTCTCATTCCTGTTTGGCTTCATATGAAGATCCTGTTTTGCTTGCCACCACAATGCTTGGCAGTTTAGTTCGAGTAAGAAACTCAGTTGTTTGTACCTTACCTTGCCAGATGATCTTCAGAATCTTCCTAAGACAATTCAAATGATAGTGATTCAGTTTCCTGGCACGGTGTCAGAGGCATACAACAATGAGTTCAGCAGAACAGCTCTATAGACCTTCAGTTTGGTAAGCAGTCTAATGTCTCTTCTCTCCCACAGTTTCCTCTGGAGCCTCCCAAACACTGAGCTAGCTCTGGCAATGCATCATCAACCTCATCATCTGTGCACATCCCTGAAAAGTATACTGACTGCCAAGGTAAGTGACCTTATCTGTAGCATTTCAAATTTCTGCATTTGCTATAACTGATGGTTCCACATATGGATGCTATGGTGCTGGCTGGTGGAGAACTTCTGTTTAAATGTCAAGACAAAATTAGCAAAAGCAGCAGAGAACTGATCCATACTCGGTTGAATACAATATACACACATACATATGTGCACATATACACACACATGCATGTATGCACACACACAAACATCATAACATATGTGTGAGCATGTATGTATGTATGTGCATGTATATATAGGTATGTACATACACACACATGCATATGGAGGAGTGGGTAGAGCCATGCATTAACAGGATTTGAATCCTGCCTCCCTAGTGGCAGTGTGATCATGGAAAAGTCATAACTTTTCTGAACCTGTAAAATAGGGGATATGAGCATCTATATCACAGCATCCAAAAAACCAAAATCATATATAAACACTTTGAAAACCTTCCCATGTAAAAGTGAGCGGCTATTATTTAAAGCAACCACCCTCATTTTTTTTTTTTTTTTTACTAAAGCAACCATGCATTTAATGAGGGATGGCAGAGAGCAGAGGAGGCAGTATTTGGGGAGAGATGAAAAGAATCACTGCAATACCTACCGTAGACGAGCACAGAATTAGAGGTGGAAGAGAATACTTGAGGTTATCTATTCCAACCTCTTCATTTTACAGCTGAGGAAGTTGAGGCTCGAATTTAGGTGACTTGCCCAAGAGGACCCAGGTAGGAAGCAGCAAAATTAGTATTCAAATCCAAGCCTTCTTGTCTTAGCGGCTAGTTCTCTTTCCACACTATACCAAGCTGTTTCTTATCCAGATCCTTCCTTTCAACTCCATCTCAATGACATTTCTCCCATCAATTGAGATGGTGTCTCCTTTTTACTCCCACTGCCATCATGTTGTACTTGTCCTTATGACCACCTACTTATGCTTCTGAAATAGCCAGTGTATCAGGCTTCCTACTCTCTCCTTTCTCCTCCAAACCCTATGTCTTATCAATACCAGAATATTTTTTTTAAATAATCATTCATCTGGTCATGTCAATCCTCTGATCAAAGATTTTTCAGTAACCATTGCCTAATATTCTCTAGGCCCTCCACCATCTGGAGCCACACAACTTTTCTAATAATATTTCATATTATAATTTTCCACATATTTAGAATTTCAGCCAAATCGTATTTGTTTCTCCCTTGTTAGCAATACTCTCTCACCTCCAGGCTTTTGATCACATGGCCCCCTCTATCTGAGAATGTTTCTTCCTTTCTTCATCCATTGAATTTAAAGCCACTTAACCTCTGTCTGCCTCAGTTTTCTTGACTATAAAAATGAGGATGAAAATAGCACAGGGTTGTTGTGAGGACCCAATGAGATAATATTTGTGAAAGTGCTTAGTGAAGCTCCTTGCATAAAGTGAGTGCTTAATGTTTTTTTTCCTTCCTTCTTTCCTTTTCCCTTCCCTCCTATGTCTATCATAGTGCTATCCTCACAAAAGCTCTTAATAAAGTTTGCTATTCTACTCCAATGCTTCCTGGGAAAGTCTGGGTTCTCACAGGTTATACCTAACAGAATGTAAGTTCTGACAGATGTGACCAAGCTGGAAAAGAATTATGTATGATCCTAGACATGTAGTTATAATTCAAGAATCCACTCTAGAAAAATTTCACCTAAGATTGAAAAAAAATTTTTTGACCACATCAACTGTCTACTATGATACTAACATGCTTCTACATTGTTGGAGAGAATACTTATACAGATGAAATCAGAGATTTTTAAAGCAAACCAGATGTACTAGATAGGACTTAAGTATAGGATATGACATCTTTTTTGTGTGTCATAGACCCCCTTGGGCAATGTGGTGAAGCTTATGGACCCTTTCTCAGAATAATGTTTTTGAATTCATAAAATATATAATTATATAAAATGTAATATAGTTTATTATAAAATATAAAATTCAATTATACTGAAATATAGTTATCAAAATACTTTAAAAGAACAAATTCATAGACCACAAGTCATGGATTCCAGGAGAAGAATTCTTTTCTAAGGCCACTAAATGCCCAGAGAAAGTTATCCCCAGCTCCAAATATTCCAAATAAACTATAAGACTCAGTTGTATAGGACCATGTCCCTAATTTAGCAATAATTAGATTTACAAAGTACATATAAAAACTTTAGAGCTGGTGAACAGCTTCGCCATAAACTTTTATGACAGAAGATGGTGAATTCTGAATTGGTCAAGTTAGATTGTATTTGATAGAGGTAAGATTTGAACCCATGTCCTCTAACTTTAAATTCAGCACATTTTCACTGCACCCACCTATGCAAGTCATGACATCACCCTTATGATATCATTGGTCCTCTTCTAGAATGAAGGACAAACTCAGGCCATGCGGGAAACTGTCAGAATGAGCAGAAGAAATAAGGCTATGCCCTGAGCACAGCCTTAGATTGCTGGTTGTTGTTCTTTGTGCAATTCTATTTTGTTCAAAGAGCAGAGTACCTTTTTTGATGCAGATATGACATCCTGGGTGCTCCTGTGCCAATGTCTCCCATGTCTCCCAATCGATTCCAAAGTTCTTCAGAGACACCTTGAGAGTGTGAGCGTCCTTGTATCGCTTCTTCTGACTTTCATGTGAGTGCTTTTCTTGAGTGTTTTCTGTGAAATAGTCTTTTAGGCAAATGTACATCTGACATTCACACAGTTCATCAGAGTTGTACTCTCTGCAGGAGAGTTTGAATTCTTGGCATTTCAGCTCAAGGAAGGACCTCAGGGTCAGAGGTCTTATCTTGCCAGGTGATCTTAAGAATCTTCCTAAGACAATTCAAATGAAAGCAGTGAAGATTCGAGTACTGAAATCAGAGCTTTATATATATATTTTTTTCTAGAGTGACTGAAGTGATGGGGAGTACCCAGAAGCTGGCACATTTTTTGCAATCAAAGCTAATCTAGTTAACAAGCTCATTTGCTTCCCAAAAGGAGTGAATGGCAGGCTTTTGACAACGTAATTACCACTTGCAGGAAAGTGCCACACCACCATTATCAGGGCCTATATTCCTACCATGACAAACTCTGATGAGGTCAAAGAAATATTTTCTGAAGCCCTACAGACATTCATCATCAATATGTTAAAAAAGGACAAGCTTGCAATTCTGGGTGACTTTAACGCCAGCACAGACAGAGACTATCAGAAATGGCCAAGAGTCCTTGGAAGGAATGAAGTCAGAAACAGCAATAGCAAGTCATTTGCTACTGAAGACTTGTGCATCTTATGACCTCATCACCAATGTTGTCTTTCCTTTACCTAAACACATTAAAACTTCATAAATGCACCCTTGCAGCAATCACTGGCATTTAATAGACTATGTCATTTTAAGAAGAGATAGGATGTGAGAGTAATGAAGGTGATATGTGCTTGATCAATTATAGACTTATCCTCTCCAAGCTAAACATTCCCATTCAACAAAAGTGATGGCCCCAAGGCAAGATGACTAGCTGAAGACTTAATATCAACAGATCCCGAGCAATAAGTCAAATGAGAAACCAAACTGGTGATGAAGACATAGCCAAAGCCTTGGTACTAAGCAGCTGTAATCTTAGGACATGTAACACCAATGCAATATTCACAGCACCCACATGAATATCCCTGTGCAATTCTGAATTGCAAAATCTTCATGTGGTGCAGACTCACCACATGAAGATAGAACCAAAACATTTATTCAGACCCAAATCCATCATAGTAACAAAAATTTATACACAAAAACCATGCAGAGGACAACACCAGCCCCAAGCCTTCCCCCTTGTAGGCTTCCCACAAACTAGCTCCATTAAACAAATCACAAATAGGCTCTCTTAAACAAAATCACAAACAAGCTCTCTCACTCACACTAGCCAATAGTCTGCATCCTTCCTAGTTCTAACTGCTCTTAGGACTTCCTCTCAGCTCTGCCTCTTCCTGTTCCACCCATTCAGGAAACTCCTCCCACCATAGATTCCATGTGACTCAGAATCATTTGACCCAGGCAGGTCATATGGGCTTATTAATGAATGAGAAAGATCTCCCCATTTTAAATTACCATTGCATGCAGCCCCAAGGTCTTTCTCATTCACTACATAGTCCAGGTTCAGTAGGGCAACTGGTATCAACAGAAGTGTAACAGGAATAACAGAAAACAAGCATATAAAACAGTATTTTAGGATTGCACCCCATCATTCCCCTCTTGAACAAATGGAACCCCAAATGTTGGGATAAGGGACAAAGGTCTCTTTTTCCATAGCTATTTCCTGCTGAACTTAGACGTAGAGCTGTCCCTACCCCAAGAGATCCCATTTGAGAGATCACTTCTTTAGCTGGCATCTGGAGTTTGGTTGACTTCAGGAACAGAAATGACACATCACAGTTGTGGATAGGGGGTGACATCTGGCTTAAGCGATCAGGCATCTACAGGTGGAGGGTATTAAGCCTGCAGAAAACAAATCTAGCAAACAAGGTGAACAAACAAAAAGTCAAAAAGAAACAGGGAGACAATAATCAGAAATAGGACCCATAGGACCAGCTGTGCTTCTGGAGTCCAGGAACCCACCATCACAGCCTCATTCACTATTGTTTACTATTTTCCAATTTGCAGTTTTGGCGTCCTCATTATGGCTAGAGGTACACTCTCTTTAATCTGAGCTGGGGACTGGCCAATCTGTCATTCTCCTTGCAGGTGTGATGGATGAACTTAGATACAATGTTTCAGGAGGATCTGCCCAGTCAGTTCTCATCTCCCTGCTCAGGCTAAAATCAAGCTTCTTTCCTCGATACATTTTATAAACTTCATTAGTTGGAAGGCTATCTATTCTTCCAAAAATCTACCCCTGCTCTCAATAGAGCAGTAAACAATTCTTGTCTGGTCAATATAGTATGACTTTGAATTGGCTGGCTATTTACTCTTCTCTCTTGAGGAAATTTATCTTTTTCACTGATTCTTAACATCCAAGGTACTAACCAACTCAAAATATCCGTGACCTCCTGCTGAGTAAAATCCTCAACTATCTGCCCAAACACTGGGGGACCCCCCTGATTGTCTTTCTTTCTTCTTAGTTCTGGCAGAACTTCAACCTCCTCATTTGTTTCATTCTCCTCCCACATATCCTCCTGGCCTGTGTTTAGGCCCAATCAAGTCCAGCCTGTGCAAGGGTTGCGTTTATTTTCCTATTACTAACTTTTCACCTCCTATGAACCAAGCCAACAACAGCTTTTTCTTACACCATCCAAACTCTCTAGCTTCCTCTCCTAAAGGATGATTCAAGTTGCAGGATAAAAAGGTTCTCCTGCAAACCAGCCAACTCCCTTTCCATCTGAGCCTTCACCTCCAGCAGCTTGTCTCTGCCTTTACACACAATTTGATAGCTTGTTAGCAAGGCCCAGCCTTTCCTACAAACCCCAGCCATTTCTTTTCCATTGTTATTCCCTGCAAAGAGCTAAGTCTCTGGGTTCTCCCTTCTGTAGCCTCAGTTCCCAGCTTTCACAAAGTCCTGCCCCATTCTCTTGCCAGGGAGGAATTAAGCAAATCATCCCACCCTGGGATATCCATTTCTTCCTCTATCTCCTCTGCCTTTCTATTTCCAAGTAAAGGTCAGATGTTTTGCGATTCCATCACCATTGCCATTTGGATTGCCAATGCGATATTCACAGTGCCCATGGCAGCCATGAATATCACACACAATTCTGAATTGTGATATACCACAGATTCTCCACATGGAAGACAGAACCAAAACATTTATGCAGACTCAAATCCATCACAGCAACAAAAATCTATACACAATAACAATGCAAAGGACAATACCAGCCCCAAGACTTCCCCCCTGCTAGGCCTCCCACAAACCAAATCCATTAAACAAATCACAAGCAGACCCTCTTAAAATCACAAACAAGCCCTTTCACTCATACTATCCAGCAGCCTGCATCTTTTCTAGTTCTGATTGCTCTCAAGACTAACTTCTTCTCAGCTCTTCCTCTTCCTGCTCCACCTCACCTGTTCCATCCATTCAGCAAACTCTTTCTACCATAGGCTCCATTTGACCCAGGCAGGTCACATGGGCCTATTAATGAATGAGAAAAATCTTCCCATTTAAAATTACCATTACAGGACATAAGAACTTCCATGCTTGTTTGGTTGCATCAGTTGACCACTGGACCCATAGTTTGTCCTTACGTAACATCAAGAAATGCTTTTGTGGCAGAATTTGGTTGCCCAGCATGATTTTTATCTCAAAAGGTTTAGAATGGCCCCCAAATATATCCAACTTTCTGAGAGAGGCTAAATAGCCTGTCTATGGTCCCAAAGCCAGTAAGTGATGGGGCTGGGATTCCAATGCCAGTATCCAGTCTACTACCTTCAAGAATGTCCTTAATATGCATCATAGGCTTCTTCAGTTAAATCCAACCAACATTTACTAAGCTCCAGCCAAAAGCTAAGCATTGTTTTAGGCTCTTGTTATACAAAGATCAAAAAACAATAACAAGGACAACAACCTGACCCTAACCACAATCTTTAAAAACAATCCATGCCCTCAACGAGCTAACATTTTGTATAGAAGAAGACATAAAGACATAGATAAATAAATAAAAGACAATATCAAGTGAGTGAATGTTAGGTGGTGCCATAGTGCACAGAGTGCTGGGCCTGGAGTTAAGAAAACTCATCTTCCTGAGTTCAAATCTGGCCTCTCACTCTTACTAGTTGTGTGACTCTGGGCAAGTCACTTAACCCTGTTTGCCTCAGTTTCCTCATCTGTAAAATTAGCTGGTGAAGGAAATAGCAAACCACTCCAGTATCTTTGTCAAGAAAACCCCAAATGGGGTGAAGAGACAGACAACTGAATAACATCAAAATAGCCTAGGGATCAAGTGATATGAAAGGGTCAGATGGGAGAGATGTTTTGAGATAGAATTGATTTAACCGGAAAACTGATTCAATATAGGGGGTAATGGAGAGGAAAGAAACAAAGACAACTGAGTAATGAACCTGGGTGACTCTAAATATGGTAATACCCTCAATAGAAAAAGCAGTTTGAAGGGAAAGATAATGAGTTTCATTTTGGCCATATTGAATTTGAAAGGTCAATGAGATATCTAGGTGATGTCCTGGAGGCAGTTGGCAGGAGATTAAAATTGGTTTTATCAGTCTGGGAGTTTCTTGTACAGAGATGGCAGTTGAGTCCATAGGAGCAGAGAGGAGAATGAAGACTGAGAAAATATATTGCATTTAATGGGTCAAATCATTTTTTGTAACTTTGCAAAGTACAGTTTCAATGGAGTTATGTGGTCAGAAGTGAGTTAATGATGAGGAAATAGAAGCACCGAGTGAGTATAGATGCCTCTTTCCAAGTGATTTCAATTGGAGATCAGAATACAATTTACAAGATTCACTGAGTATGAAAAAGAAGAAAGGTAAAGATGATGGTTTGAAATGATGGGCAAGTGAACGAATTTTCAGGCTGGGGAAAATCTAGAAATGTTTGTAGACAGTAGGGAAGAAAGCAGTGGACAAGGAAAGAATAAAGATAAAAATGAAAATAAACCAGCAGGAAATGATAGATGGGACAGGTTCCTGGAGGGGATCAAAGAAGGCAGAATCAAGGATACAAGTAGTTAACATTAGACAATGAATGAGCATAGTTGTGAGACTTTGCCAACAAGATTCAGCTGCGTGAGATTAGAAGACTTCACGGAGGGAGATGGTGAGCACAGAGCAGACTCAGGGTTTGGCAAGTATGAGAAGCAGGAGTGCAAGGGGATGAGAAATTTAAGAATAGAAGACGTGTTTAATGGGAGAAAAGTTGGGTCTTATCTTTTTCTTCTTTATCATTTGACATATTTTGGTGTATGTGGGACCTTTCTTTCCATCTTTGATCTCCTTGGGGTACATGCTTCTAAAGCTATTCCTTTTTTTAACCTTTACTTTATGACCTCCAGTCTCTCTTCCACTTTGTTTCCTCTGTTTTCCTACTCTATCACCAAAAGCTGTCTCCATTTGTTCTGATCTATATCTTGTCAGAGCCAGATGGCTCTGGAGAAGAAAGTGAGGCTGGTGACTTTGCACAGATCTGCCTCACTTAAATTGGCAAGTTATGGCATCACCTTCCTGATGCCGTGGTCCTCTTCTAGGGGGAAAGACTAACAACAATCTGTGAGTAGTCTGAGCTGTCCCACCGGAGACCCAACTGGCCAATCCCAGTTGGACAATGCAGCTTGCTCCTTGCTCCTTCCTTCCTTCCTTCCCTCCCCCCCCTCCTTCTCTTCTTCCTCTCCTTTCCACATAGAGTATCAAACCCTTACCTCAGGGTGCTCTGCCCAAAGAATTGTAAATTTTGATGGCTTAAACCTAGCAAGATAGGGCTTTCAAACTGTTTGACAGTAAGCAATACTTACATCACAAACCAACAGACAGATGCAATTGCCTGACCATACATACACAGTTGCCAGGGAGGGAAGCAGCAACATCTGGGTTTTCAAAGCCAGGGAGGTTTTTTAGTGGCTTCCTAGAGTCTTGTCTGGCCAAACAAACATTTCCAGTCAGTAAGCCCCAAAGTAAAACCTCACCCCGCAGAGTATTTATATACTTTTTAGAGTCAGAGGGCATCACAACCCTTGAGAACCAGTGCCTCATTAACAAAAGCTGTAGGCCTTCCTACGAATTTTCCCTAATCAAACTCCCCTTAATGGGCAGGCCCAACTCATGGGTAGAGAAGATATTTAATCACATTAAAATATTTAACAGTACAAATACATATACTGTTTCTAGTGAAAGAAACTTGTTTCTGTACTTTACTCCTAGTAAAGACCCTTGGTTAATAAAGGCAAGATTCAATCAAAAGCATTTGATTATACTAAAAAAAACAACAACAGCAAAAGATCATACTTTGCTTACCATCACACATGATCCTCTTCAAGAACAACAACTCCATCATCCCAGAGATGGACAAATTCCATTATACACTATTCTCTCCTTTTGAATTTCTTACTCTCTTATACTATGGTTGCAAGTAGGGGAGAAAGGGATTGGAAAGCACAAAGAAAGTATAGGTTTAGAAGCATATACTCCAAGGTCAAAGGCCAAAAGAAAAAGTCTCACAAACACCAAAATAGTAACAATAGCACTTTTGTGTTAGGAAAATGGTACAAGATTCCTAGAAAGATATAACAACAAAGACACCATTGTTTGATGGCCCTCTAATCGTAAATTTTGGGCAAATAAGAAGACATACACACCAAAGGTCATGGAGGAGGAGATCCAGCACAAAACTCAAGTCAAAAAAAGATTAGTTATGGATGTGTGGCTCTTTCATATGCTTGTTTCCAGATACAATGCAATTAGATTCAACAAACATTTATTAGGGCTTACTATGTGCAAGGCATTGTGCTAGGTGATGAGCATACAAAGACAAAAATTCCTGCTTCTTAAGAGGAGGCAACATGTATATGCAAAATGTATATAAAGTACATAAAATAGAATTTCGGTAGTAGTGATAGCAGTGGTGGTTCTAGCTCCTGGGTGGAAACAGGCTAGGCATGTGAGCAGAGCTTTAAAAGATCTACGGGTGTGAATGAGGCAAAGATGAGGAGGGAGTGAATTCTAGGCACAGGACCTCAGTTGTGCCATGCATAGTGATAGATGGCTTATTGTGTGCAAAGAACAGTAAACAAATCAGTTTGTCTGGATACTAGGGTGCATGAAGGGGAGTAATGTCCAATAAGCCTGGAAGGGCAGGTCATAGCCAGATTGTGAAAAGTTTTAAAAGAATGTACGGAAGAGAACAAAAGAAAACATACAAGGAAGCAAAGAGAAGATGAATGTTCTTAACATGATGCATAGTTTTTAATACATAGGCTTTCTTGAAATGGAAATTTATTGCTATATATTTTGAATAATCACTTAAAAGAGTCTGGACTAATCATCCACACAGTAAAGGTTAAGTGGATGAAAAATGCCTATTTCTAGATGTTTTCATTGGTATACATGGTTGGGATAGGTAATACAAATGAATAGTAAGTTGGATCCAGAATTAAACAGGAAGAAGAGAACAGTTTAATTGTCCTTGAGTAATTAGAAAGTTCTTTTAATGACTCCATACTTCTCCCTGAAACAAAGGCCCATTTTTTTTTCACACTTATAGTCTACCCATGTGGTGTCCAAAGAATTTAAAGTAAGGATCACCCAAAAGGCAAGAGAGAGGCTCACGGAAAGTGTAAGCAGGCTGTAATACATTACCAACAAACAATTTTTAAGAAGTGGGGTAAAAGATGACATTGAATAACTGTATTAGTGAAAAAGAAGATGGGCCAGTAATTCAGTAACAGGAAGCAGGCAACTTGATGGATAGCCTATAGGCTCCACTGGTATCCTCTCAATGTCAAGGGAAATCAAAGAAGGCTCTTTTCTGGTTAACTAATGGGAGTACAAGGATAAAATGAGCATAGAACTAGCAGATCTACAGCTAGGTGGCCCCGTGAAATAAGCACTGAGCTTGGAGTCAGGAAGACCTGGGTTCAGATACGACCCAGATACTTACTGGTTGTATGTCCTGGGAAGTCACTTAACTTCAGCTTGTATTAATTCACTGGAGAAGGAAATGACAATCTCTCCAGTATCTTTGACAGGAAAAGTTCATGGACAGTATGGTCCATGGGATCAGAAAGGATCATACATGACTGAATTAACAATAACAAAGTAAATATGAATGAATTGCAATTTACATTATTGGAGGGAATATCCATTGATGATATCATGGATCCAGTGAAGTATTTGAGAACTTTGAGATGGAATGTCAGAGATGTATGGACTCTCATAGGTCATCTAGTCTACCCCTCCCCCATTCTTTAAAGATGAAGAAACAAATGCAGAGAGACTGTGACTTGTTGAAGGTCACACAAGTAGGAATTACTTTCAACCATCTTTAGTCTGAAAAATAGATTGTTGCTAAAAAAGCATATAGAAAAATTATATTAACAAAGTATGTAACAAAAGTATATTAACAAAGGAATATGCTACAGATCATAAAAACCTGAAAATAAAGAGATCAATTTCATAAAACCCTATCTTAGTATTATATTTGTGAAGATGAGCTAACCAATATTTAAGGAGCATATAAATAAAATGTCAATTAAAATGTATCAAGTCATACAGAAAAGAGAAAGAAAAAGGTGAGGTGGGGTGGAAAAAATTAAGAATGGATGAAGTTAAATAAACACTAGCAGAAGCAAAATAGCTATGTAGCATACGTCTGCAATAGAATGGGGAAGGGAGAAAAGTCATTAAGTATTTATTGATTGGCCACAAAGTACATAGAAGAGGTAGCTGGGTTCCACAGCACAGAACAAAGTCAATTTCTTCTCGCAGAGCATTTGTGATGTAAAGAGAAGAAAAGAAAGTGTACAGCATCAAACCAAAGAATGACAGGACCGGAAGGTTATATTTATGCAGATTAGTTAGATGAGGGAAGAAGAGAGGGAAGAAAGAGAATGTCAACAGTTTGTTTTAGAAACACAGGATTGGAAAGCATCAAAGGCAGTAAAAGTGAAGTGGAAAAATATTTAATAAGTATGCATTCACACAGTCTTTTGAATCATCAGATGTTTGATACTGAATAGTGGAAGCAGACCGATGACTCAACAAAAACGAATTTCTGAGGAAGCTGTAAAAATGCAATAAATGAGTTAATGCTTTGGAGCCTTTGCAGTAAGCACATGTATGGTATTATACAATTTGGAATTTATAGACTCTGTTAGTAATATGTATTTCAAATGAGCATTATTTTAAAACCTGCCTGAGATCAGGAAAAGGAAAAGACTAGGTAAACATCAAAAGCCTTCTTAGTCTTTATTCACCATAGACTTCTTCTCTTTCTTTAAAAGTACTGATAATGGCCCTGATCATATCTCCTTCCTAGGAAGTTGTAAAAATGAATGGGTATTTATAAGTTGTTGAAACTCTGGAATGAAAGCAAGTCATCTTATCATAAGCAGAGGACTGTGCTG
This sequence comes from Potorous gilbertii, assembly GCA_028658325.1. NCBI lineage: Eukaryota > Metazoa > Chordata > Mammalia > Diprotodontia > Potoroidae > Potorous > Potorous gilbertii. The sequence continues at coordinate 90,196,571 of CM053774.1, read as the reverse complement.
TCATGGCTTTCTCCATCATTCAGAAAAAGGTTTGTCTATAAACCAATGGATTTCTCCATCTTTCTTTTTAGATTTTTGGTTTCAGCTGAAAGATGTCTACAGAATCAAGCTGATGTCCAACAAAAACATGCCAAGTCCCTGGCCATTTTCCAAGTGAATATATTTTTGTAATAGCTGGTTTCTTTTAATATCTCTTTCAAGGTTCACAAAGTGCTTTGCCTGTATGATCTTTCTTCCCCATAACAACCCAGAGGAAGTACTGTTATTATATCCACCATGTAGATGAGGAAACAGAAGTTCAGGGAAGTTAAGTGATCTGTTCATGGTCACACAGCTGGTAAACACAAAAAGTCACATTTAAATCCATATCTTATAACTCCCAGTCTTTGTTTGTTCATTGCAACACACTGTCTCTATTTACAAATTTGGGGGATATCCCCTTTTCATGAAAGTAAATTTAAACTGACTATATACTTTCTGGCTCAGCTTAAAGTGATGGCATCTTTACAGGACAATGTACTAAACTCTAAAGATGGATGTTTACATATGCTATTGAGTAATTTAAAGGGTTCAATTTGGGCCACTACATGGAAGATGGGACAAAAGAGACCCATGGAATCATGGTTGAAAAGCATCCACGTACAAGTCTGTGTACATTAAGAAACAGGGAAATAAAACTAGGCAGAATTGGTGCCTTTTGACACATGGCATCATTTTCTAAGGTATTAGCTGGTAGTTCATTGTACTGATACTATAGGTAGCATATCCCTTCAGTGTAAATATGAAAAAATATGGCATCCTAATTGGTATTTCCTTAAGGATTGCAAAGCACATTAAAAATATTATTTCATGTTATACTCACAACAACCATGGAAGTTCAGGGCCAGTGTTATCCCCACTTTACAGAGAAGGCAGAGTTATTGAGTGACTTCCCCTGCTAGTAAGCATCTGAGGCTGAACTTGAATTCAGATCTTTTTTGACTCTGGGTCCAAGAACTCTACCCACCATCCCACTTCATTGCCTGTTTTTATACCATGGTTAAAATAAAAAAAATGCCTACAAGACAGCGTGACAGAGATCTGGCCTTGCAAGTAGGAAGTTCAAGATCCTCCTCTGACACACCCTGTGTGATGCACCCCCTGCCACCCCCAAGTTACTTATGAGAGTTCCCTATATCCATGAAAAAAAAGCAAAACTACAGTATTTCATCAGAAGAATAAATATATAACCTTGTATCAGGTTTTCCATCATAAAAGTTAGAGAACCTAGGTTCTTCTAATCGCAGCATGTTTACCACCTGTATGACTTTGGATAAGTTAATTCTCCTGGAGCCTGTTTCCTAATCCCTCTCTCCCTGTTATCTCCAATTCATCTTGTATATATCCTGTGTGTGTGTGTGTGTGTGTGTGTGTGTGTGTGTGTGTGTGATTCTGTTTGCGATTTTCTTGGCAAAGGTACTAGAGTAGTTTCCTATTTCTCCAACTCATTTTACAGATGAGGAAACTGAGGCAAACATAATTAAGTGACTTGCTCAGGGTCACATAACTCAGGTCCTCCTGACTTCAAGACTAGCACTCTCTCCATTATACCACTCTAGCTGCCCATAGTAGGCACTTTATAAATGCGTGTTCCTTGCTTGCTGTAAAATAAGGAAAGTGAACTAGATTATCTCCACTGTCCTTTCTAGCTCTAAAATTCTATTACTTCTATATATGTACCTATTTTAGAATGAAATTTTCTATTATGATTAATCGTTGGATTAATTGGAGGCCAAGTGCTTTAGTAAAAAACATTAACCTGTATTATAATTGGGAAACTGAGGCACACAAAGCTGAGATAGCAAATCTAAGATGAGGAATCAAGGACAGAACTATGCTATAAAATTCCCTCCTTTATAGACAAGAGGCTCTTTCTGAGTATTGTGCTGAGCTCTTGTTGTCTATACAATACACAACAGTGTAGAAAGGGCTGCTGGTCATGCTTTGAACTTTTCAGCCCCATTCATGCACACTGATAGAAATACCATCAACAGCATCTTTTGAATACAAAGAACAATTTTATAATTCATTGTAATATTATTGTAGCTACATATTGAAGACTTGCAAAATCCTGAAAAACATCTCTTTTCTGGGGGGGAAGGGAGGATTCTTATATTACGTCAGCTAATCAAGCAAGCAAGCATCATTAAATGCTTGCTTTAATTTAAAATTCTTGATTATTAAATGCTTAATTAAATTAAATTAAGACTTACCGTGTGTTAGATTTGTGGTATACAAAGTTAAAAAAAAACTAGCCCCCGTTCTTATGTATATTACATTCTGTTGGTAACAGTTATATATATATATATATATATATATATATATATATATATATTACATGTATATTATATAAAACATATAAAGGAAATACAAGATAAGCTTGAAGATGAAGGCACATCTGGCAGAAGGGAATGAGGTGAGGGGAAACAAGAAAGGCATCATGCAAAAGAGGCACTTGAACTCAATCTTGAAGGAAACCGGGGTACCAAGCTGGCATTTATATAGAGCATTAAGGTTTTTGAAACACTACAAAAATAGCTCAAATTATCTTCCCAATAATATTGTGAGGTAGGTGCTGTCATTATCTCCATTTTTCAGATGAAGAAACTGAGGCAGAAGTAAAGTGACTTGCCCAGAGTTATATAGCTAGTAAATGTCTGAGGCTGGATTTCAACTTGGATCTTTCTGCCTCCAGGTTTAGCACTTTATTTACTGTCTCATCTAGCTATTTCATAATTCCATAATTCTAGTGAAAAAGCACAGTATGATAGGGAAATCTCAAATGAGGAAGAGCTTATCTCTGGCTTTCTCAGCCTTACCTCATACTACTCTGCACGCAGTATACACACACCAATCAAAATGTTGTGTCCTAAAGGTGCACCACTCCTTTCAGTGTCTTTACTTTTGTTCACTGTCTCTTCCATCTAAAATGTCTTGACATCCTACCCTCAGAACCTCTGAATGTTACAGGTGGAAAAGGGACCATCTAGCCTAAGGTCCTTATTATGTGGATGAGGAAACTAAGAGCCAGAATGATGAAATGGTTACCCAAGATCACAGAGCAGGTTAGCTTTCAAGACCCCAGTCAAACATTATCTCTTCCATAAAACCTCCCTTGACTTTACTCAGCCTGAGTCATTGAAAGATGCCTTGTATATGATTAAGGAACATATCTTTTGCAAGGTATTCCTGTATTTTGGTGTATGGGTGATTTCTTCATCTAATCTCTTAGCATTTTATCTTTCTTTCATGCAACTTGGATTCAAATTTGTATTACATTTATTCATGTGTATGTTATATCTCTTCCTATCTAATGGAAGTGAAAGATATCCTTCCTTCCTTCCTTCCGACATAGCAAACTCCCAGTGACAAAAAACTTCCTCTCACAATGCAGGAGGGCACCTTCTCTGCAGCTTATGATATATGCAATCATCTTTAATTGTTAGTAACATGGAGTTGTGGATAAAGTCTTGGATGTGGAGTCAGGAAGATCTGAGTTCAGATTCCTCCTCAGACAGTCACAAACTTTGTCTCAGAGCAAGTCACCTAACCTTTCTCAGCCTCAGTTTCCTCAGTTGAGAAAAAATGGGGCCAATAATAGCACCTATATGACATGATTGTTGTGAGAAAAACCACATGTATACATGTAACATAATATATGCAATATATTATAGAAAATATATCATAATATAACACACTACTAGATATCACACATATATGCAATATATTATAGATTACATAATACATGCAGTATGTGATTATAGACAACCCATTATATATTCAATATATTATATATAGCATATAATAAGTATTGGGCTTTGTAAGCAATAAAGATCTATATAAATGGAGCTCAACATCAGTTAATTATCATAGTTTTAGAGGGTTGCTTAAAGAAGGAAGAAAACAAGCATTTTTTCAAGCAACTCTTATGTGCCAGATACTGTGCTAAGCACTTCAGAAATATCTCATTTGATTCTGACAACAACCCTGGCAAGTAAGTGTTATTGTAATTCTCATTTGTAAGGCACACAAGAGATTCAGTGATTCACACAGGGTCACACATCACCTGTGTTTGTCAGAAGCAGGTTTTCCTGTCTCTAATCATATCTTTTTTATCTTTGTATCCTCTCTGCCCTCCACCTGCCAAGCATAGAGCATTACATATAGTATGCATTACTAAACAGGTTTAAGGTAGACTTGAGTTCTATGGCTTTTCACCTGTGCGACCTTAGCCAATTTTACCTCCCTGGACCTCATTTTCATCATCTATAAAAATGAGGACTCTGGATTGGATGAGATTCCTTCCTCTAGCTTTAGATCTATGATCCTATTTGGCACTCACGGAAAAGATGCATGTACCTATGAACCTGGTCCAAGTTCATCTAGAAAAGCATTTAGCTTGTAGTCCCCATTAACTCTGACCACCACTTTAAGTGCGCTTACTTACTATTGCCTTCTGGGCAAAATGCCTTAGATTAAAACAATCTCTGAATATTAGCTGCTCTTTGAAAAGAACAATTGTGTAATGGGGGCCTGACCAGTGAATTTTGAATGTTTGTTGCACATTTGTTTGTGTTTATATATTTCTACAGAATTTTGCAAGTGTGTTTGATTCAATAATAGTGAAACCTTACACACTTAAAGTGCATTTGGGGGGGGGGGGCAGCAATGCAGAAGACAGAATTCCCAAGCTCTACTAGTTTTCTGCCAGCTACCCTTATATGCATGTTGCATTATGAGTTAGTACTACTTCTGGACACTGTGAATCCACATAAATAGGAAAGCCAGCGCCACTTGTCACTATAACATTATTTTGTATTGGTTATGTGTGCATACCAAATGTAGAATTATAGTTCATAGCAAAACACAATCTTTTGGGTCAGTTTTAAGTAAAAATTACCTTTTCAGACTCCTAGAGTAAGTTAGTTTTAGCCTGAAACCTATGTAACTTTTCATTCCAATGGAAACCTTGGAAGCTGCCACCTCTAAAACTATCCTATGTCTAGAAACAGGTAATTTTTTTTTAAAGCCTGTTTGCCTTGACTTTTTTTTCCCTAGAGTAACACAACTTCCAATAATAGTGTTACTGATGAGTGCATGAGAAACCCAGGCTGACACATACACACACACAGACATACACACACGCGCACACACACACACACACACACACACACACACACACACACACACACACACACACACACACACACACACACACATTTTGCAATGGAAAAAAGCTGTTGGGGCTCCTTTCCTTCAGCTGGAGGATTCAGCCTAACTTGTTTTGGGTTGTTTATTTTGGTTACCGGTTTCTCTTCCTAAATAAAAAACAAATCAATCCACCGGACGAATGATAGAGTTGTTAGTCAGAAAAAAGAGTAATAATACCTGATTCTCATTAAAACAGAGAGCTGTGAACTGGAGCAGCCAGTTCACGCCCGGGGACGGCTGACACACCTCGAGGGAGCTGTCAAGGTGCCTGGTCCTAAATAGCGGCGACCGCGACAACCCCAGCAGCCCCCGCCGTGCGTGGGTTGGGAACCTTTCCGGGCTCTCCAGGCCAGCTCAAGCCCTCCTGATCTCGGCGAAGGGAACACCCTTTAAATAAACACGCCTGCCCCTGCCTCGTGGTGCCCGAGTGTGGCTGAACACTCCCTCCGCTGTCATTTCCTGCAGCAGGCCCGGGGCTGGGGCGAACGCGGGCGGACCAGGGCGCGGGCCGGGGGTTCCCTCTTCAGGCCCCACCCGAGGCTCTCGGCCGGGAGGGGCGCGGGCAGAACTTTCCCGGGGCCGGTCCGTGCAGCTGCGCGGTGCCCGGGACACCGAGCCGAGGGAGGCCAAACCCCACGCCGGTGAGGGGCGGGCCAGGTGGGCGCTTCTGGAGAAGTCTCACCGGTTTTTCAGGCTCAGCCCGGAGCCGGAATAGCCACGGCGATCGCGGCTGGGGCGGGTGAGTCAGGGTTTGGCACAGCGGGCGGGGGACAGCCGCGAAGGGAGGATGTGGGGCGCGGGGCGCGGAGCGCGGGTGCCGGCTGCGGGGCGCGGAGCCCGGAGGAGAGCGGGGGCGCCGGGGGCTGGCTCGGGAAGGAGCCCTGCCCTGCCCTGCCCTGCCCTGCCCAGCCCGGCCCAGCCGGCCCGGAGCCGCTGCCGCAGTACCCAGGTGCGGCGGGCGGGCGGCGGCCGAGGGGCGGGCTGGCCCGGAGCTCCCAGCCGCGGTCACGGTCGCGGTCACGGTCACGGTCGCGGGCGGGCACCTGGGGAGGAGCCCGGGGGCGGGAAGAAACTTTGCGGCGGATTCTCTTCCCCCACCCCGGGAACCGGGGAGCTGCTGCAGAGCGCCCGGAGGTGGCCGCTCGTGGTGCCCAAGTGTGGGTGAACACTCCCTCCGCTGTCAGAGAGCCAGTGCCTCCAGCCGGGAGCCCCGGGGCACGGTTAATAGAGGGTAAGAGGAGGGGGCGGGAGAGGCAGGTGGGCGGAAGACCCCCGGGAGAACCAGCTGAAGTTTGCCTGGGGCAGGAGAAGAGGGAAGAGGGGGGAGCGGAGAGCTGATTTGTGTTCCCCCCGCCCTTGGCATCCCTACTTTTGGTGGGGGGTGGGGGGAGGGTCCTGGGCTTTTTATTTTTATCGCGTTATTCATTACTGGATGGATTAGTTCATTCATTTGGAACCATTTTAGGTCAGTTGTGAGAATGCTCCCTCCCATTTTGCTGAAAGCATAGATTAGACCACAGCTTTCCCAAGGCCACCTGAGAGGTTACTGGCAGAAATTAGATTGTGATAAGAAGTACCTTACTATTTTTTCTCTTCTGCCCCCCCACCACCCCCCGCCCCTTTTTGAGAGGCACTGGTTATAAAATAACAGCACAGCTCTAGAAATGCCAGCCCAGAAACCTCCTCAGGCTTTGGCATTGCAGAGTCGCCTGTCGGTTAGGTAAAGGGGATAATGGACTTTTTACCTTCAGTTTTTGTACCTGTGGACTTGTGCCAGCCTCTCTAGGAGCTCTGTGTATCCCTCAAGGGCTGGTAGGAAATAGATGGCTTTTGAGAAGCCGCAGTTACTGCTCAAAATAGTCCAACTATTGTGTCGCACCTGTTAACTGTATCCTGTGATCTTTACGTTTTAAGAGTCAGGAGCTCAAGGATGAAGCCCCATTTCTTGCTGCAGGGTCTGCCTCTTATAATTTTAACAGGTCGTTACACCTCTTTAAAAAGTTAAGATCTTCGTGAGGAACTGTCTCTTTTCTAAAACTCCAACTGGGCTTAAGTGATGTCCGTGTAGACTCAGGTTTCCCTCTTGCTATTACAGCTGTTGATGGAATTGAACTTGTAAGAATCCCTGTGTTAGGATATATCCTCAGGGGCTTTCTCAAAACTTGAACAGAAGTGGTTTTTAAAGTGAG
>CM053774.1:90177823-90189032 GCA_028658325.1 Potorous gilbertii | reverse complement strand
GATATATCCTCAGGGGCTTTCTCAAAACTTGAACAGAAGTGGTTTTTAAAGTGAGTGGTGAGTTGTTCCACTCATTTCAGCTGCGGATCCTCTAAAATACTAGCCTTGCCACGAATATTTTGTTTAAATAAGGATTCATTTTTTTGAGAGAGGGAATAATCTAATATTTGGGGAAGAAATGAAATGTTTTAGATAAGTGGAGGATTCAATTCCCCCTTCCACAGGTCTTTTTTCTAATAGGCAGTGCTAAAAGTTTCCTATTGGAGTGGTATCCTCGGTTGACTGATACTGTTTCTTTGCCACAGTGGTGTTATTGAATGTTTTAACAATAACATTGAAGTTAGCTTTTCCTGAATTCACTTAATAGGTTGACACACACAAATCTGAGGGAGGGGAGAGTCTCTATACTAAGAACTCCATCTTTTTCTCTGCTCTTTCTTTCTCTAGCACATATCCAAAACTCTAAAGGGAGTTATTCTTGTATTTTTTCAATGATCATCTAACATTTGCTCATACCACATCTATAAATTTTAAAGCTCAGACTTTTGGTGAAAAGGTTGTGGAAAACCTATATAGAACCAAAGTTTTATTGTAATGTGAGAAGATAAGCCAACAAAACTTGGATTATTTTGAGTACAGTTTCATATATGAAGCTAGAAGCTACTTCAGAGATCATTTAATCCCATCTTTCATTTTACAGGTGAGGAAAACGATGCCAAAGAACTACTGAATAAAAGGCGAACTTGAACCCAAATACTAACTCTAAACCTAGCACTTTCCCTCTCTTCTCCTTCTTCCCTTGTCTAGCCAGATTAAAAACTAATTGGCAAATATTTAACAAAATAAAAACTCAATAAAACATATCACACTTTAGAAGTATGTCAGTATACAGCTTGAAGGGATCTTTATGTATGGATTTGTGGCCCCATTTCTATCTGAGTTTGACACCACTGCCCTAGCCTCTTGATAGCAGAAAAGGTACCTGCTTGTGGTGAAGGAAGTCTTCTCGCCTAGCAGTTCCTCTGTGCTAATCAAATCACAGATCTGGCCTCCATCCCTGCCTCTTGTCTCATTCACAGTTTTATATCATATCTGTACTGTGGTTTTCATTCTCTGCTCTAAAATGCATAATGTGTTAGAGTAGGCATCTGACTCAAATGTGTAAGGGCACTTATCAAGTAAAAACTTATTGTTGGTAATTTTTGTCACTGGTAAGAGAGTAAGTACCAGGAATACTGCTGATTCTAATAAGTAGTCTTCCTTTGATCTGAGTTATTGAAATATGAAAATATTGCTGGAACTTATTTTAACCAAACAAGTATTTATTAATTCAATTTCATAGCACCTCTTGGTTCCAGGCACTATGGTTAAGCATTGAGGATACAAAGATAGTCACCCTCTGAGAAGTTTACTTTCTGTGGGGTCAGATCAGACAGCAGTTATATACGTGGGTAGTATACAAAATAAAACCAGTAGATCTTATGAATCACTACCTGTAAACTTGTAAACAGTTGATAGTAATCCATTCAAGTGTCAATTTATATATAATAAATGCAATAAAAATTTACAGTAAAAACAAGGCCACAAAAAATTGAAGCATAAAGAGAAAAATTTATTATTTTTTATCTTTCATTTAATGAACACATTTTGAATACATACAATATGGGAGACATTGTGTTAGGTATTCTGAAGGATACAGAGATGAGTAAGGTATTTTCTTTGTCACTCATTAATGAATTTATAGTCTAGTAAGGAAGTGAAAATGGAGATAGCTAACCATTACTGGATAGAACGGAATGTGAGAAGTCCAAAGTTCTGTGGGAGTTCAGAGGAGAGAGGTATCCCTTTTGATGAAGGGAATTAACGAAGTCTTTCTGAGAGAGGAAATTTTGTAAAATGAACCTTATAAGATGGGAAAGAATTGGATTGAAGGTTGAGAGGGATAAAATCGAAAGGCATTTCAGAAGGGAGGAACAGCATAAATGAAACCATGGAGGTTGGAAGTTGGGGACACAGGATGATGTGTTTGAAGAATGATGAATACTTTGGCCTGATCATGGAGTCATGGAATGGTTAATGCTGTAATGAAGATTAGAGATCTAGTTCATCAGTTTTCAAACTTTGGGGGTTTAGGGCTCCTTTATACATGTAAAATTTATTGAGGACACCTCCCCAGAGTTTTTGTTTATGTGGGTTATATCTGTAAATGTTGACTTAAGTATTATTGTGAAAATTGTTTCAACCTCAAGGATCCCTTGAAAGGGGATCTCCTAACCAGAGTTTGAGAACCAGTAATCTGGTCTAATGTTCTCATTAGACTAAAGCTTAGAGAGAAAGTAACTTGCTGAAAGTGATCCAGGAAAGCACAGGTCTCCTGACTCCCAATCCAGTGATGTTTCTATTCTAGAAAGAGCTACAGAATGAAATAATAGAAGGTAAGGCTAAAAAGATAGGTTAATGTCAAATTATGGAGGGCCTTAAATGCTGGACTTAGAGGGTTAGTGTTTATTCAAATGGGATCCATTGAAAGCTTTGATCCTAAGTAACGGTACATTAGGAAGAAGAACTCTTTGATGGTTACAGTTTCTTGATGAGTAGACCAGGGCTCATTACTGATGATTCATACCTGGGCAAATGAGCAGTAGCCAATGGTTAGAAGTGAATAGATTATTTGCTATAGCAGATAACAGTGAGGGTTTTCAAGAGAAGCCACAAAAGATGTTGGTTCCATTTCAGAACTCAAGTCTTTCCATATTAGTGCAGCTACAATCCAGAATTGTGCAATGTTTGTCTACTTGCTGAAGGGAAGCATCACCTAGTTGTACATTAAAAGCAAATTGACCTTTGGTGAAAGACCTTGAGTGAGGGTAAGAAAGAAAACTGAGATTTAAATGCAAGGAGGATGAATATGGTTTCACTTTTCAGTCTTGTGGGGATCAAATATGACAAAGAGTTGTACCTTGTACAAAAGAAATAAACATGCTTACCCCAAATGGGAATTCTGGACATAATCCTGTACTTACATTGCTAGAAGAATAGATTTCAGAGAGCTTACATAAAAATGTCTGTATGTGTGTATAGGGCTGGGGGTGGTTATCTTATATTCTATGGGGAAAAACTAGTCTTATCCTTGAGTGGTAATGTGAGAAGAAATGGAGATAGAAGGAGGTCCAGAGGTCTTGTGTACTTGAAACATTCTATCAATTAAGGATTCTTTTAGATTTCTTGCTTTTCCATTAATATAAATACCCCAGGGAGATTTAAACCTATTGTATTGCTCATCTCCTGTTTTGGATTATTTTAGATACCCAGAATGCCCAACATCTACATGCTTTAATGGATCTATGACCTCAGTGATGGAAAGACCACTTCACTGCAAATTATAACCTATCCAAGCTTTCCCATTCTGTGCAAATTTTGTTTATATTCTCTCAAAGATCCTTCTTCCAGGCTTTGCTCATCATGGACCCACCATGTAATTGTCAGTGGCAAAGTTTGCATTACACTTCACCAATTTAAAATTAACCAGTTTAGGGAATCCAGAAAGAGAAAATTGTATATATTGACTTCCCAACACAAATGTACTTGAATTCAGAACATGTTTAAGAATGTACCAAATTCACTAGAAGCTTTGCTTGCATTTCATAGGTGCCAATGCAACACTCAAGCAGTTCATCTGTTTATTATCTCTCACTTTTATTGGTCATGTATAATCATTTTCTGGTCACACATTTTCTTAGTAGCCCCAGCACCATTTCTTATGCATAGGTCAACTTCAGAAATGTCTTACAACCCACTGGTAGCCATCATGTGTATTCCCACTGTTCTTTGGGCCATTAAAAACTTTGATTTTTAGGAGATTGTGGTGTTAGTATGTGCAATGTGTAGTTCAAATAAGAAAGGATGGAATTTTGAATTGAATTTTGGACATGAGAGGGGAATCGAAGAAAGTATTTTTGGACAATTGCAAACTTAAGAAAGGGCAGGTCAAAGTAGGCTTGGGACTTCTTTCTGCAAACTGAATATATGACAAGGGGATGGCTGTTCCCAATAACTGATTATGAAACTTGGCCCTTGGATTCCCCTAGTTTTAGGATTAGAATTGAGACCAAATAACTGAACTTTCTTTCCCTCCCCTTCCCAGAATTTTACACTATTGCCTTCCCTCCTCACTTGATTCATGGAGTGATGATGATGATGATGACTTTTCTGGTGTCCTGATTAGAAGTATGATGACACCTTGACTCAAGGTTATGTAGTTTTTCATCTTCTTAACAGTTTTCTCCTGCATTAATTCATGAACCTATACCAGAAGATGGAATATGAATATGTATGTATGTATGTATGTATATACAAACACACCCACACCCCAGATGGATAAGAAATATAACCATTGGAGATTTAAAAAAACAACATAGATTCTTTGCATTATATCTCAATAATTCATATTTCAAAGGCTTAGCATAAAGCTAGTTTTTATAGTTTGGGTGTATAATGCACCTGCATGTAAGGGCATATACATACATTCAAATCAAAGTTAAGTACAAGTCATGTCATCATCTTCCTGACATCATGGTCCTCTTCAAGAACGATGAACAAAAACAACACCAACAACATACACACGTGCTTTTAGGGCTCAGCTGTCACCCCCGTAAGCCTTTAAAAGCACTACTAACATAGGGTCTACTGAACTCCCAGTAGACACTGGCTGGATACAACACAAACGCTACTGTCCCTACAGATTAGTCTTCTGGGAGAATTACTGTACCATGAGCACTACTGTCTCAGAAAATGCTGGGGGACTTCAGGAACTAAAACAGAAACTGAGAAGGGTTATGTAATACAAATGCCAACTGTCTTCAGGGATTTGCATTTGCTGAGAGGATTGTTTTCACTATCTTGGGTATTACTGTCTCAGGAGTTGCTCACGAACTTTAACAATTATAGAAAGCATTATTTTATCTCTACAGTGCAGTACTATTATTTCTTCAGCAAAAGATATTGATTATTATTTTTTAAAAAAACATCTATGTTTATTCTGTTGAGAGAGAAAGAGAATAAAAAAGTCATTCTTTGGACAGAAGCTATAAGCATCAAATAGGTATGACATTTATATTTGGACTCAAATTGTCTTTTTCCGCGATGACTATGTGTGTGTGGTCTGTATATCAAAACATACACTTAATGTTTATACATATTACAGAATATTTTAAACATTATAATTTAGTGAAATACTATATCCGGGGTCATCTCCAGTCATCCTGATTAATATCAAGTCATCTTTTCTCTGATGGCATGGACTTCTTTGACAATGAAGGATGAACACAATATCATATTAGCAAAATATGTACATATGTTATATATATTTTATATTATAAGTTTATAAAACACAAATGTATATGCTTAGTGCAAAATTATGATGTAACCATGTAAACATGGAGGGGAAGTACTAGAACAAAGGTGAAAAGATTAACAGTGCTATATGAGGACTTTGTGAAGGAATGAAACACAGCATTTTATTTTGAATATCATTTCCATTTGGCATTTACTTAAAAAAAATTTTTAAGAGAATTTTGACTATAGGTCAGGACATTTTTGGAAATAGTAGAACATCAACCTGAATTTTGTAGTATCTTAGTTACCATTTTCTAGTCTAAGAACAAGTCTGGCTAACCTTCCTGTGCATGGTAGCTATCTAAAAGAAATAGAACAACTACATTCTTTATTCCTCATACTTAGAAGATGCTCCTTTTGTAGCTTAAGAAGAATATGTGGCACACTTGAAGTTTCTTTGTTTTCTAGACTCTATTTAAAAGTTATTAAAAATTTCTCCAAGTAAAACTTTGGGGAAAGTTTATAAACCTGGGATCTTTGCTGTGGGTGAACTAAGTAGCTGGTAATAATTCTATATTCCTGCCTCACTATTAATATATAAATTAAAGAGACAACCAAGAGAGAGAATATAAATTTTTTTTATTTACACATACCGGTATATAGGGCATCCGCAAATATGTTTTATTAATTTAAAATTGCACTAAGTCTTTTGGGACATCCTGTATTTGGATACAGAGTATCCAAGGAGTGGCAACCGAGTTTCATAAGAATAATCAACAACAGGCTATAACATTTATTTATTACTTGCCACATCCTGTGTTTTGAGACTGAGGATGCAAAAGCAAGAATCCCTACTCAGGGAATTTGCATTCTAAGCAGAAGTTCTTAACCTGAAATCTTGATATATTACAAAGGGCTCGTGAACCTCTATGAGGAGAAAAATTACATTTTATTTTCATAAATCTCTATCTGAACTATAGCATTTCCTTTGATTGTAGATGTTAGCAAATATTATATGAGAAGGGTTTGATATAGGCTTCCCCAAAAGCCAAAAAAGATTTAAGAACTCCTACTCTAAAAATGAAAACAGCCTGTTATATTCAAAATAAATGCAAGGTGATTTTTTTGGCCAAGAGGCAATGCAGCTGAGGGAATTAAATAGGTCTTATAGGAGAAAATTAGGAATTTTAAGATGCCAGCAAGAAGACCAGTTAGGCTAGACCAATGGCTGGTGAAGGAGAATATACTATATACTAAGTCTAGAAAGATTGATTGGAGGCAGCTTGTCAAGAACTTTAAATGCCAGAGAAATTGGCATCAGTTTTTAGAGTTAAATTAGGGAGCCACTGTAGTTGATTTAGCAGAGGAGTGTCATTGTTAGATCCAGGCTTTAGGAATGTCAGTCACCCTTTCTGCTGTGTTGATGATGGATTTGGCAGAGGTAGAAATTTGAGGCAGCAAGACCAAAAAGGAAGTTATTGACGTAACCCTGACCAAAGAGGCATGAAGCTGGTGTTTTGGGTGGGAGTAGAGAGGTGGGCAAGGTTGTGAGAGATATTTTGGAGGTGTAGTCACAGAATTCACAAGACTTGGCAAAAATCTTGTCACGTTTTGGAATAAGAACATTTAAGTAAATCTGGAATCTATGTGGAGCAGAGGATTGTGAAAGAGGACAACATCCCTCCCACCACCCTAATGGGCAATGGTGGTAGGGACACTTCACCCTCCCCTTCCCCACCCACGAATTTTTGGGTTTTAGAGCTCTTAGCTACTAGTTCAACTTAGCAGAAGGTGTTTGAGGAGGGTTGAAGTGAACCACTGTTTTGTAGCCATGTAGACTTTCTTTAGTGGAGGAGATGGGGTAGCTTTTTGGATCTTTGACTCCAAATCAGTGTGTTAATTTAGTGTGTTCTGGTCTGACCCTTGGTGGTAAATGGATAAAGGCTATGTAGTGCCCCTCTGTGAACAAAGTCAGGGAGAATCCTTTCTTTAATAAGGATCAGCAGACAATGGATAGGCTTGTTTGTTTTATCGAATTCTCCCAAGAAGACACTTAGTTTACTTTGTGTTTTGGAGATAGTTTACTGAAATTAAGGGGAACAATCTGTCCTAAATGCAGCAAAAGTAAGATAAATGGAAACCTTGTAAACTATCAAAACATTTGAAGCAAAGAATAGGTAGGGATGAAAGTTTTGATGATTTTAAAGATGATATTCAAGAAAAGTGAGTTAGATAATGAGTTAGGCAGTGAGGAAGGAAGAGATAGGCTATATACACAGTGATTTCATGGAAGGAACCTTGCTTAGCCTGTGCAGACCAGCTCCAATCTTCTCTTTAGACTTGAAGACTTACAGGGAGTGGAAGGATTGATGCTAAGAAGGGACTGGTCCAAGGTCACCTAGTCCCCCCAAAAAGGAACTTGAATCCAGGGCTTCCTGTCCTGGAAACCAGTTTTTTCTCTACTTTGTCAAACTTCCTCTTATCATAACCTGTTAAAATGTATCTAGTATTAGCTCAGTTGGGAAGATAAACTTTGGCTTTGGGATTTGTAATGTACAGAAATTTTTTGAGTTTGGAAAGAAAATGTTTTCACATAGTCCTTGGGACAGCCTCTTTTTAAAAAGCATTTTTCTTTACATAGTAAAAGTTACATTTTGCTATTTTAGGAACATGATAATGTTCTGTTGTAGCTTGATTTGCCAACTCTTTTGGTAGATTTAAGTTTGGTGAGAAGTTGAATCTTGTAAGAATTTATTTATGAATAAATATTTATTTATATTTTTGTGCCAGACTCTGTGCTAAACTCTAGTGATAAAAAATAAAAAAATCAAAAAACAGTCCCTGCCCTCAAAAAGAAAAAAACTTCAGAAATCTTTAATTGGATGAGATCAAAATATCCCACAAGTTTCCCTAATTCCTTCTACTTGCAAAGAAAATTTATGATTATGACTTAGTTTCCCTGATGCACTGGGTAAAAGACATGAATATTCTGGTCATTAGATAGACACATTTTTCCCCACTGTAAATCAACAAATTGGTATTCTGTCTTATAACTCAATCTCTTGAGCTTCATTAGTGTAACTCAGTTCCTCGAGTTTAACTATCCCTAAGTAAAGTGATAGAATTTCAGTTTCTGAAGCTGCAAAGTTGAAAAGGTTCTAGACCTTGGTGCCTTCCTCCCCAACCCCCCTGCCCCACACGCATAGAGCCAATCAGAAACAACACGCATAGAGCCAATCAGAAACAACCAGTTGAGCTTTCCTAATAAGGGTCAAACACCCTCTTTGAATTAGTCACATCCCCAAATGACTCCATGGTACATCCATTATCCAGTGTCACAGAGGAGATAAATGCTTTTCTGGATTTCTGTGCCATTGCTCTTCAGATGCTCTAAATCAGTGCTCATTTTTAAAACAAAATTATGTTGACTCAGATTAAATATTTAGACCTGAAAAGGGGGGGTAGCTGAGAGAAAGGTTCTGCTTCAATAGGAAAAAGCTAAAATGTGGGCAGGCAGAGTGTAGCATTTGAATTAGTTTTATGATTCCATTTGTATGCAACCTGAGGAATGACTCCTGGATTTAAGGCTTTGGTTCCCAATGAATGATTGACTAATTTTGCAAAGTACCTTTGCATTTGCTCATCATAATCACCCACCCTGTGAGGTGTGGGTTACTGCCATTATGGACCCTGTTTTATTGATGAGAAGCTAAGACACAGATTCATTGAGACTTGGGGTAGAGGGGAGGTCTGGAGAGAGGGCATCACACATTTAGGGTCAGAGGTGGGTTTTGAAGCCTAGCATTTGTTCCACTTCACTACAGTGCTTCACAGGATATATGGGCATAAAAATTGATCAACTTCCTTTAATATTTTATAACTCCTATCACCACTTGAAAAATGATAACTTAGGGTAGTGCTTGACAAAGTTTGGAGTGCTTTCACCTCTGTGACTTAGTTTCCTCAGCTGTAAAATGAGGCAGATTAAAGCAGTTGACTTGTACTGTCCTTTCCCAGCTTTAAATCTATCCTATTTGATCAACAACCATAAGAGGTAGGTAGAGCAAATATTTTTATCCCCATTTTACAGATGCAGGAACTGAAGGTCAGAGAAGTTAAAGTGTCTTACCTGAGATCACACAGCTAGTGAAAGGAGCCTGGCCTCGGATCCCAGGTCTGTGGGTGGACACCACAGAGAGGCAGACTTTAATTCAATGTCAGGGAAAGCTTTCTAAGTATTGGAAATGTCCAAAAGTATAATTAATGTGTGTGTTCCCTCTGGAGTTAGAGAGTTCTGCCTAACTGGAAGTTTTCAAGTGAATTCTGAATAACTCCTTGTTTAATAGTACTGTTACAGGACCTCTTAGTCGTGGAGAGACTGAACAGGATGACATCCAAAGCCCCCGCCCAGAAATTGTGTTCTGACTCATGCATTGCCCAAAACTATTTGTAATATACATACCACAGGATCACTCCTATAATCTTATAATACACACACGCGCACATGCACACGCACACGCCCCCCCCCCATATCTATTTGGGGCAGATAAGCTTTGGAGAGTCATAAGGTAACTATTTTAAGACTGAAGCAGAGAGATAAGTACTATGTAACCAGCTCATTACATTGGATTCATTAACTTAGGATCATAGACCTGGAGATGATCCAATCCCATATGAGGAAACTGAAATCCAGGAGCATACAATTATGTCAGAGGTGGGATTTTGAACCCAAGCTCCTCTACTTCCGAGCTGGCGTTCTTTCTACTGTCTCATTCATTGCTGTCTCACCCCTTCAATTCTCCCTAGTGCTGAGGAATACATTTCTTCAAAGTTCCTGCAAGATTTCTCAAGTCACTTGACACTCTGAGTATTCTATCTCACCTTAACAAATTTCTCTTGCCTTTTCCTTCACATCATCTCTTGATCTTGCTCCTTGATTTTTTATACCTATGGCTTCTGTCTTAGGTAGTCTCCTTTTATTAAATTACTGCAGATTTCTATTGCTATCTCTAGGCTAGCTTCCACTCCTACTTGGAACACTAACAATTGTCTACCGTCTTCTCTTACCCCTCTCCAAGTTCTATTGGGACTTCTCTTTGTGCCTGGATTTAGGAATTTACTTCTTGCTTTAGAACTGTTTTATTTAGTTATCTTCAGCTATCTCACTTTGTTACTCTTTTACTCAACTGTATTATTTCCAGCCTTCTGCTCTAAAGAAATTCCTCTTTCAAATTCTAAAACTCTAAAGTATTAAATCCTTTATTAATAAATTCTTTCACGACTAAATGACATTGCAGGTATCATGCTTCCATTTTCAATTATGTTAACAGAGTACTCCTTGGTTCCTTTGCAAGCAGAAAAGGTTACTGAATTGGGGAACAGGAGAGGTTCTACTCCAAATTTGCTGATAGGTCTTTCTGCCCTGAATTTTTTTCTAGTCTATATCCTCCACTTACTTCTCAAACTGATCTTCCTAAAGTATGGATCTTAACCCTGTCAGACCCCTACACAATAAACTCCACTGATTCCCTATCACTTTTAGGATCGAAAGTAAAATCCGAATTTGACATTCAAGACCTTTCTTAATCTCCTCTACCTCTCTTTTTTACATTCTTCTTACATCTTACACTGCCCTCTCTGCAACTCACTGGCTCCTGGCACTTTAAGTAGCTTTTCATTTACACTTTCAGACTTTCCTGGCTTCCTTCAAGTCCCAGATAGAAGTCCACCTTGGACTGGAAGCCTTTCCTTCATTCTAGTGCCTTCTCTTTGTTGATTATTTGAAATTTATCCTGCTTTTAACTTTATCGCCTGTGGTTGTTTGCAAGTTGTCTCTGCCATTGGACTGTGTACTCCTTGAGTGAGAGCAGGGTCT
>CM053774.1:90160183-90171663 GCA_028658325.1 Potorous gilbertii | reverse complement strand
ACCTCTTTGAGTACATTTGCCCATTCCTCCTACCTCTTGACCAGCTGTAGCCAAGAACCAGGGTTGTGAGTATAATCTTGTGACTGTGAAACATAGGAAAACTAACTGGACCATGTGGGAATTAAACCTTCAACCTTGGTTTCATTAAGTACCATTTTCAAACTCTCTCTCTGGTCCTCAGGCTTTAGCCTGGGGAACAATTTAGCCAGGTCCAAGGCCCTATGGACCATTTATTTTACTCATGCTTACCATCACACAAACACACACACACACACACACACACACACACACACATCCTTGTCAAGCTTTTGCCTGGGTAAATAACAATTACTGTGGCTAAGTTTTTAAAAATTACCCTTTTTTACCCTATTGATGTATATTTGTTTGCTACATATTTGTATATTTGGATGTAAATTGCAGGAAGCAAGTGACAGGTTTTTGGTGTATGTTCATTTTCTAAGCCTGAAGATGGAACGTGACTGACATTTAGGTTAGTTCTAACTTAACTTTGTAAGCACAAATTATGTTCTGAAAAACCATATCACTGTATCTTCATCAATGACCGCTTAAGTGCCTATGGATGGTAGGCACTGAGGGAGATGCCGAGATGATTAATATTCTTTGCCTACAAGGAGTTTGTTAATTAGTTTTGTTAGGGCATACAGAGATAGATAAAAAACAATATATAGCATATACTAAGTGTCAAATAAATGTGGCATTCTGCACTTGGAGGAGAACAACCAATTGTACATATCATATCAGTCTTAGGAGACACAACGGCAAGATATATGGCCTTGGTCCTTGTCCTAGAATAGAAGAAGTCAGAACTGTATCAAAATGAGGAAAGTTTGAAGGAAGTTGGAATAGTTCAACTCAATTCGGAGGGACATAACAATCTTTAAGTATCTGAAGGGTTCTCATATGGAAAAAGACTATGGAGGACGAACCAAAATGGGGTTAGGGATTTCTAGAGAGGCATATTTCTCTTCAACGTGTAGAAGAATTTCCTTAACAGTTAATACTGTCTCAAAAAGAAATGGATACTCTCAAGTACTAAGTTCCCAGTTCCTAAAATTCTTCCAGTGAAGACAGAATGAACAGTGGTCAGGGAGGTTGTAGGGGGGCTCATGTTTCAAGTAGGGGTTGGATTTGATGATGTAAAATCTGTATCAAAACCTTAAGATTCTAGGAATCTGTCTTTTTCATATGGCCAGACTGTGAAGGGCCGTGAATGGTAGTCTGACAAATTGAGAGACAGATAGATAGATAGAGAGATAGAGAGAGAGAGACAGAGAGAGAGAGAGATAGAGAGTTTATATGTATATGGAATGGGCACGGCATCTGATCAAGGTAATATTTTAGGAAGGCAAGTTTGGTAGTGTTCTATAGGATGGATTAGAAAAGGGTGACTAGAAATTAGAGACAGAGAACAGTAGAAAATTTTTAATAGTATAGACTTGATGAGGGTTTTGGCCGACTTTGAGTCTCTTTTATTGGCCAACAATAAGGTCCCAGGCCAAGTCCTGCTTAGTCATTGTTTGGGCCCTGATTGGCTCAGACTAAATGTAAATAGCAGTTGTTTCTGAGGGTCTTCCCCTTCCAGATTGATTTTTTTTAACTGGGTAAAGAGACTATTTTCCACCTGTTTTTTTATTTAGCCTTAATCACATGAAACTTAGACCTGTTAAAGACTTTAGCTTAAAAAGACCAAGGTTTCTCACTACATCTGGGTCCATCTCCAGTCATTCTGATCTGTGTCTCTCCACCGGACCCCAATGACTCTGGAGGAGAAAGCTGGTGACTTTGCACTGCCTCCATTAAATCCAATCCACTTACATGTCATGGCATCACCTCCCTGATGTCATGGTCCTCTTTGAAAATGAAGGGCAAGTGACAGGAACAGCCACAACAACTTGATAGGGGGAAGAAGCCTGAAACCAAAGACCCAAATGGGTATCATGCATGCATTTAACTTTTCTCCCTTTCCTCCTTTAGCACAGGGACATAGTACAATGATTTAATTTAAAAAAAACCCACACATTATTTTCTATATCAGATGTCCTTACACTTTACTTTAACTAAACTAGTAGTACAGTATTCTTCTAAGTAGAAGAGTGGGCTCTGACACCATTTGGAGGATAGCTTGTCAGAGAGATGTGTATCATTTACCAGTGGGAAGGTGGCAAAATGGGTAGAATTCCATCCTTCAGGTAACAGCCAGTCCTGGGGGCTTATCTTATCTACCATCATCCCTAAAACTCAACTCCCTTCCTCTGCTGTACAAGTTCCTAACTTTCTCCCTGTCCAAAGTGTTTCTGTTGTAACCTAATTACTGCTGGGGTCTCCAAATCAGCAGTTGCATGAATACTATTGGGAGAACTCCTATCTTTCCGCTACATACCCGCTCCTGTTCCCTTCCCCTCCTATGACTGAGAGACACCTTCTGAAAACCATACTCTAGTTCTTGAACATTGAATAGTAAGTCCCATCTTGACTTTTTCATTTTGGATGAGACAGAACAAGATTCCCAGGGTAATTAGACATAAGATCAGTTGCAATTTGTAGCAGCTATTTTACTCATCTTAATATCTCTCCCTCCCCCAGCCCTACAGCTCTTCTGAACATCTTACTTCTTTCAAGGGCTCTCAGGTTTACAACCTCAGCCTCATATTTGACTTCCTATTCTCTCTAGGTCCATATGGTCAGTCAGTGGCCAAGCATCTCTTATACATGTGCCCTGTCTCCACTCAGGGAGCTCCTAATACAGGCCTGTCGTGTCATCTCTTACAGGGAGAATTTGCATTGACCTCAGTTGTTCTGCCCATTTCAAACCTCGCTCTTTGATCCATTTTCCACTCAGCTGCCAAAATTATCTCAGATCTGATGGCAGTATCATTTTCCTTTGAATTAAGTTCCCATGACTTCTTAGAATCAAATATTATTTCATATTTACTTATTATTTTTCAGATGTAAGTTTTACGAGGTACATAATTATTAATATGGTGATATGTGTTATTTACACATATAATCTATAAATAAGTAAATATGCCCATATTGGGGGTGCATGTTCAAAATTTTTTTACTGACGGGGAACAGGGATCAGAAAAGTTGGGAGACCATTGAACTCACTCTCTTGCACAGTAGTCTTACTCTCAACAAGAGCAAACGTTTATCTAGTGCTTTGTGGTTTGCAGAGCACTTTACATAACTAATTTGATCAGCTTAATAAACCTGTAAGGTGATTATTCTCATTTTGTAGATGAGGACACTGAGGCAGGGAGTGATTTGATTTGAATTCAGGTCTTCCTGACTCCAAGTCCAACATTTTATTACCTGTGCCCCTTGGCTTATGATGATCACATGCACACATACATATATGTATACATGCACATATGTATATATATACATAGTATGTGTGCATATATGTGTATATGCACATGTGTAAATATGTGTGTATATGTCTATGCATGTGTCTATGCACACATATACATATAGCATATATACATAAATATATATGAAACAATTATAAACAAATGTTCACACTGATAAGTTTTCTGAGAATGATTACTTTAGAACTGTAGACAATGGGTTTATTTCCCTAAAATGAGACTGAAGAATGGCAAATAATTTTGGAAACATAATTGTCTCCTGCTTCAACGCTTAAGCGCTCACTTTAATAGATCTGACTTCATCCCCATCCGTGATATTCCTTTTCCCGCAAAGTCTTCCCTCTATTTCTTATCATCCCGTCCATTCTTGCCCTTGTGTTTCCATAGCCCCTCCCTCCTGGGGAGAATATCTTCCTTCCTTGGCTTCTGGGGCCATCCTGTGCTACGTGGCTGACCTTGTCCAGAATTGTCTCCAAAACCTGACTTAATTCAAATCCAGCCTCAAGACACTGCTGTGACCCTGGGCAAGTCACTTAAACTGTGCATGCCTCAGTTTCCTCAACTGTAAAGTGAGAACAATAGCCTCCTATTCCTAGGGTGTTTGTGAGGAACAAATGAGATAATATATACAGCATTTAGCCAAGTGCTTGGCTCATGTTGCTGTAGAGTTGTTTCAGTCATGTCTAACTCACCATGACCCTATTTGGAGTTTTCTTGTCAAAGATACTGGAGGTTTGACATTTATTTCTCCAGCTCATTTTACAGATGAAGAAACTGAGACAAACAGCTACTGTGTGAAGCTATATTTGATCTCAGACTCATCTTCCTGACTCCAGGCCCTGCAATCCACACACTATGGCACCACCTAGCTGCTGAGGCACACAGTAGGTGCTTAGTAAATGCTCTTTTATTCCTCCTTTTCCTTTTTCCTCTCTTCTTATTTTCCATCTCAATGGAATCATGGACCATTTTCAAAATCATTTCATAGAGGTGAGAAAGGAGACGTATGAGTTGGTAGTTTAGCCTCTCAGTTGCAGTTTTGGTAATGATACTGTCCTTGACTTTTTCCATTCTTTGAAATTTTCTTGCTTTGGACATACCTTGAAAATTTATCCCCAGGTAGCCTTAATGCTAGTGCCTTCAGCACAGATTCTGCCTTGTAAGTACTTGGTCAGGTCAAACTGCTTTTCCCAACTTCGGTTTTGAATCACTTTGCCCTTTTCTCATTCTAAATCAGAACTATCTCATCCAGCTTACATCACCTCACATCCAGGGGCAGAAATCAGGAGGAGAGAGAACAATGGAAATGTTGGCACAGCCGATCTGTTTCACATCACATCGCTGCGTTCCTTCCAGTTTCAATGATTTTACCACCAGGGATGCTGCTGACAGCTTTCAGTAACTGGAATAAAATACTATCAGTCCTTTACTTCTGCCTAACACCATAGGTGCTCTGTGATAACAGCAGCCTGCCAACATCTCTCTTCCTTTTTGTAGGGAGGCAATAGTCATCTCATTATTTTAGGAGTTTTGTGTGGTTTTTCTTTTTAATATATTTTCCTTTAGTGAGTTATTTTTATATATTTTTATTTATTACGTTAAGCATTTCCCAATTACATGTAAAACATTTTTAACATTCATCTTTAAAAATTTTGAGTTCCAAATTCTTTCACTCCCCTTACTCGCCCCTCCTTGAAAAACAAGCCATTTTATATCGATCATGAGAAGTTATGCACAACATTTCCGTGTTAGCCATGTTGCAAAAGAAAACACAAACAAAAAAGAAACCCAAGAAAAATAGAGTTTATAAGGTATTCTTCAATCTTCAATCAGTTCTCTCTCTGGAGGTGGATACCATTTTTCCTCACACGTCCTTTGGAATTGTTTTGAGTTACTGTCTTGATCAGAGTACCTGAGTCTATCACAGTGGATTCTCATATAATATTGCTGTTACTATGCATACTTTTCTTTCTCCTGGTTTTGCTCTCTTCAGTTTGCATCCATTCATATAAGTATTCTCAGGTTTTTTGGAAAGCATCCTGCTCATCATTTCTTGTAGCACAATAGGATTCCATCACAGTCTTTCACTACAACTTGTTGATCCATTTCCCCAAATGATGAGCATTTCCTTGATTTCTAGTTCTTTACAAAGGAGTGGGATGTTTGACACCCATGGCTTGTGGAACTCCCTCCATCTTTTCTTCCTTACTGTGTTTCAGTGAACTTTAATAGCAGCCTTGGTGTCCACCTGTTACCCGATTCTCTCCTGTGGCTCTAAGAAGCTGTAGGACATGTAGTGGTGACACCTGGTAAAGCCACCTGGGCAGACTAGCTAAACCAGGTTGAGAGTAACTGACAGACCTCATCCCTCTCAGTGAATTAGGGAGATGTCTACTCCAATCATGCGAAGAATGGGTAGATGAGAACAGTTTGTTCCAATAACCATGAAGGCAGGTTAAGCAAGTACTGTGGAAATCTTAGAGCTTAACCAAACATTGAGGTCATCCAGCACATCCTGGGCCGTTGCCAGACATCTTGACTTTTGTCTTATCATTAGACTTTAGTGACTTTGGAAGAGAGAGTGAGGTGGATGAGTTTGTGTAACTGCCTCACTTAAATCCAGTTCATGCCTGAGTCAAGACATCGCCCTGTGATGTCATTAACCTTCCAAAATGAAGGATGAATAAGTAACATTTGCAGAGCATGATGGAGTCAACAGCTTAAACATGGCAACTTTATGCAGCCTTTTATTCATAATGATAGGAAAAAATGCAAATAAAGTAAACAAAACAACCACTGTGGGATGGTGTAATGGTAATTTAAGGTTAATGTTGGGTTGGGAAAGAGTTGGAGATCTTCCCTGCCCATTAATAGGCCTCAATACTGAGGCACTGGGTCAGAGTTGGACCTGCCCTCCAACTCTGAAAAGTATGTAAGTACTCTGAAGTGAGGTTTTACTTTAGGGCTTACTCACTGGAAATGGGCAGCTGCTAAAAAACCCCACCCACTTTGAAAACCCAGATATTGGTACTTCCCTCTCTGGTAACTATGTATGAATGGTCAGATAATTGGATCTGTCTGTTGATCTGTGAAGTATGTATTGCTTACAGTCAGACAAGTGGCCCTGTCTGTTGATCTTTATTTCTTTGTATTTTATCTGAAGTTCAAGGTGCTGACTTTTCCCTCTGAACTAAGTGAATGATATATGCACTTGAATAAAGTGATTATTGACCACTCAAAAGTTGCTTTTCTTTTAGAAAAGCGGATAAATGAACCTGTACAGTGGGCCCTCCTGTGTATGTCGGGGTCCTGCTGATACAGATGGTGTACCTGGAGATACCTCTAGTCTGTGACCCTCTATTTGAACTGATGAGTCCCAGTCATTGACTACCATGAGATGCCCAGGCCAAGCTCACTTCAGTTTTGTCTATTTTTACTCTGTAGTCTTGTCCAACTCTCTTTTATGTGATGAAAGCATCTTTAGAACGTAATCTCCTTTTGCTTGGATTTATATATCTAATGTTGAACACAATGCCTGGTGCAGGCTAAGCACTTAATAATGCTCTCTCCGTGCATGGGTATCGTCTTTCTACACATTGTTCCTTCCAAGCCCTTGGGCAACCCCAAGTTTGGAAGGTTAAAGAACAGTTTGAGGGTTCAGAGTTAAATCTCCTGAAGGGCTATTCAGAGACCTTGTTTCCTTTAGGATAATCTATTCTTTGGGCCATTCTGCTCTGGCCAGTTCTTACTGTGGATCCCTTGCCTGCTTGGAGTTTACTCACTGCCTTGCTATCAGGTCTTATCATGGGAAACAGTTGTAAGAAAAAGGTCTGGTTGCTTCCTTGATGATAGTCATTTTTTATCTCTCTCCCTCTCTCTCTGTTCTTAGAAAAACCCATGCCAACTGCCTTTGCCTTGTGTCACTTCCCCCAGGCTTTTTTCATGCCTCCCTGGCTCTGAAACTTGGTAGACAGGGATGTATTAGCCTCTAGGCTTGTAACCTCTTTGTTCTCCATTAGTTGTCCACCTGAGGGCCTTCTAATCTATCAGAGCAAAAGAGGAGCGGGGGAAGGAAAAGAGGAAAGAAGTGTGTGCTTGACCTGGAAAACCTCTTGTGGTGATCAAGTGTAGCTGAGGTCACTAAGTCCAGACCTCTCATTTTGCAGATGAGGAAACTGAGGGACAGAGAGGGTATTAGTTAGCCACTTCAAATCAAATGGTTTCTAATTGTCAAGAGTCAGAATTCAAACCAAGGTCTCCCTGACCTCAATTATAGCTTCCTAACTATTGCCGCTGTTCATTTAGTTGGGTGTGACTCTACATGACCCCATGGACATAGTTTTCTCAGGAAGATTCTGGAGAGATTTATCATTTGTTCTTCAAAGTGCCTCCATTTTTATAGATGAGGAACTGAGGAAAAAAGGGGTTTAAGTGACTTGCCCAGGGTCATACAGCTAGTAATTACATGTTTAAAGTCACATTTGAACTCAGATTTTCTGGACCACAGGCCCAGTGCTCTGCACCATCTAAGTGCCCCTTATATTTATTATTCCACTAGTCTAATGCTATTTACACCAAAATAGTCCTTGACTTGCGTGAAGTAGAGACTTAGATGTATATTCAGTCAGTCAACTAACATTTATTAATTTAACAATTTGTTAATTAACATTAATCATAATATTATTTAACTGGCATTCTCAAGGTCTTTCTGAAGAACTTTGAAATCAGTTGTGAGACTTGGGAAACACTGGCACAGGATCACCTAGCATGCCATCCCCACATCAAAGGAGCTGTGCTCTGTGATCAAAGCAGATTTGCATAGGCTCAAAAGAAATGTGAGATGTACAGATTTCAAGACTTCTCCATTCCTGTCGTTGATAGGGACTATTTGTGTCTGACCTGTGATAGACCCTTTTAAGTTATGTTGGTCTGATCAGCCACAGTCGGACACATTATACATTGATCCCTGACATAATGCCTTCATTCTGGTATGGAAAACACCAAGCTACTAAGCGCTTATTAGGCAAAAGATCTTCCTTGTCCTCACAAAGCTCACAGACTAACAGGTAAGACGATATGCAAATAGCTATGTACAAACAAGCTATAGATTGGATAAATTGGATATAATCACTATAGAGAATACAAAGGCATAAGAGAGGACTGGAACAGAATTCTTACTAAAGGTGAGATTTGAAGGAAACCGCTGAAGGTAGGTGACTAGCCAATGTGGTGATGAAAGGAAGAATTCCAGGCAAGGGGCACAGCCCATGAAAAAACCTAGAGTCAAGAGGTAGCATGTCTTCATTGAGAAATAGCAAGGAGATCAGAGTCTTTGGACTGTTTAATTGAAACAGTTGTTGAATTATAATAGAAAACAATGTCTAAGGGCAGCTAGGTGGGGCAGTGGATAGAGTGCTGGCCCTCAAACCTGGCCTCAGACACTTACTAGCTGTGTTATCCTGGGCAAGTCACTTAACCCCATTTGCCTCATTTTCTACCTCTGAACTGGAGAAGAAAATGGCAAACCACACCAATATTTCTGCCAAGAAAACTCTCCAAAAAGAATCAAGAAGATTTGAACATGACTGAAATGACTAAGTAACAACAACTCTAAGCGACTTGCCGAAACTATCGTCTGCACTGGTAGAAGGAGCTCCCCACGTCCTTATCCATCCTTCTTTTTGTTGAAATGAGTGGGACATTCAGGTGGAGACTTCCTTTAGGTAGTTCCAAATGAGATTTCTTTTTGTATTGTTATTTGGAGATTAGGGCCTAGAGGTCAGAAAAGAGATTAAAAATAGAACTGGAGTCTTTTGCATAGAGGTGGTCATTGAAACCTTGGGAGTGAATGAGACTAGGCTGGAGAGAAAAGGGAAGACAGTCAGAGACTGCCCTTGAGGGACAGCCATGTGAAGGAGTCTCCCAGGAAGAGGATGAGGAACATGGTGGTCATAGATCTGGAAAGGACATCAGAGTTCATCTAGTTCAGGTGGTCCTTTCACAAATGAGGAATATGAGGTTTGGGACATAGCCTGTCAAAGGTCACGGGAGTAGCCTGGTGGTTTCAGCCCCAATATTCTTACTTCCTTGGGGCCCCCACTGAACAGCAGGCATGCCCTGATTTGACCACACCACAGGACGCCAGGCTCGATCCAGTTTCTGACCCTCCCCCCAATTCACTATCCTAGCTTCCTCATATGTCTTACTGCTCACTAGAACAACAGGTGTATCCATGAACTCATATTTCCCACAGAAACACGAGGTGTATCCATGTGATGGGATCCTAGCCACTGCCCCCAGACTCATTCCTGACATTTCCCACAGAAACAACAGGTGTGTCCACGCACTCAACCACAGACATATCCATCTAATCTCGGACAATAGCCAGCCAATCAGAAAGCAGCAGCTCCAGGATGCCCAAGCAGGATGTGGACCCTGAAACAATAGAGAGGACTTTCCCTAAGTAGGCACCTGCACAGTAATAGCAAAAGCTGCCCTTTAGTCGAGCTTATGATGTAGAGAAGCTTGTTACATCATCCTTCGTACATACAAGCCTCTCCCTCCCCCATGGATTTTTTCTGTATGCACTGCAGGTAATCACATGTGTAGTTTCACTGAAGCTGGGACCTCTCCCCTATTACCTAATCCCTTAACAAATCTCTCCTGCCTTTTTTAAAAATTCATAATTTCAGTTGTATAGTAAGCATCATTACAATATAAAATTGCCTGTCTTGTCTTACTGAGCTGCAGGTTTCTCTTGTAACTCAGCCCATTGGAGATGTCATTCCCAGTAAATGCCTGTCCTTGGATTCGAGGTGGTCTAATTCTGAATTCTTTGAGATGGTTCTGCCACAGCACACCATGAAACCACAACAGTAGCTTGGGAGTCAAAGGTCCTGGATTCAGATCTCATCTCTCACACTCCATATGTGACAATAGGACTAGTCAGTTTTCTCTG
The DNA here is from genome assembly GCA_028658325.1 of Potorous gilbertii. Taxonomy (NCBI): domain Eukaryota; kingdom Metazoa; phylum Chordata; class Mammalia; order Diprotodontia; family Potoroidae; genus Potorous; species Potorous gilbertii. Next base: position 90,161,316 of record CM053774.1, on the reverse strand, counting down.
AGCCTAAGTTTCTTCATCTATAAAGTTATGGAATTGAACCAGATGGCTTTTGAAGTTCCCTCCAGCTGCCAAACCTCCAATTCTAGTAGCAGAGTGGGCCTCTAAACCCAGTCCTTTGACTCCTAATCGCAGTGTACTACACTGATCCCTCAGAAAAGAAGGTAGAAAGAGCAACTAAACAGGTAGAAGGAATAGCTGAAGTTGAGAGAAGAAAGCGTTCAGAAGGATAGAGAGTAGATTGTTGCTAAAAGCTGCAGAAACATCCAGGAGAGTTGTAGTCATTGTTCATCTTTAATTTGAAGAGAACCCGTGATGTCTTGACTTGATTATGGATTGGATTTAAGTGAGGCAGAGTTGCACAGTCTTCAATCTCACTCTCTCCCAGAGTCATTGAAGTCCTGTGGCACGACAAAAGTCAGGATGACTGGAGAGGACCTGGGATAGTCTGTGCTGAAAAAGCCAGTTGGGAGGGTAGAATATCCTTAGAAAGCACAATGTCATTGAATCCTCTCAAAAAGGAAAATGAGGATAGTTTGCACGACTTGAGCTTAATGAACTCATGTTGGTTTATAGTAATCACCTCTTGCTTTGCTAAATGCTTAACACCTCATGTTCAACACTTCTATGGAGCAGAAGGTGAGACTGAGTTTATGATGCCCAGAGGCAAACAGAGGCCAAACCCTGGCAATAACACAACTAGGCAAGCAGGCTAAAGAACTAAGGGTGGGTTTGGCTGGAAGAATTTTTCTGCCAGTGAAAGAACTCCTTATTCAACAACCTTTTAAGTCAGGGCCTTAGAATAAATTTGGCCAGCAACAAAGAAGAAACTCAGACTCTGTATACATATCTGAATGAATTATAGATACAGCCTACTGCAAGCTACTGAAATTTCTGAGCACATTTCCATTCCAAAAAACAAACGCACAGCCCCAAATTTAGTAATGAACCTTACCACATGACAGGAAAATATGTATTTTTTGGAATGGAGCCATTATTTCCATAGCTAAATCAGTCTGGGACCTGTTGGGAGAGATGTTTTTCACGTCATCCAGGGTTTCTTAGTTTTAGCAGAGTTTAAGTTGTGGAGAGGTTTTGTAAGAAACACCTCTTTATCCTAAAGTCATGGTAGATTG
>CM053774.1:90145943-90160083 GCA_028658325.1 Potorous gilbertii | reverse complement strand
GGAATTCTGTGCAATGGGATCTCTGGCCTGGGCGGGGTGGGGGGCGGGGATGGGAGAATGGAGACCGATAAAGGTGAGATTTTTAAGAAACAAGGTAGTTTTTAAAACATGCTGGAAAAAGAACCTTAGCCTCTTCTGCTCATTGATTTTCACCCCCTTCTCTTCCTTTCTTTTTGGATAACCCACAAATATGAGTGGTGAACCTGGAATTAGCCTGTTAGAGCAATATTAAAATCCAGAACAAGAGGTAAGAACAGAACTAAGTCCATCGAGATGGTTTGTTAAGTGCAGGGAAACAAGGTGTTCACAGTCGAGAGAGGCTACCCAAAGGATTCCTAGAAGCCAGAGCTTGGAAGACATTGGCCGACATGGAGGTTCAGGTGGTGGTTGAGGGGAGCAGTTTCCCCAAGTGTGCGATAGACCTGAATCCTAGACAGTAAATGACACTGCTTTTCCCATGAGTTAGGAAGTTCAGCTAGATGAAGCATTTATTAAGCGAGTACTACGTGTCAGGCACTGTACTAAGAGAAAGAAGTCAGCCTGGGGGAATTGGAGAGGTCGAAATGAGATGAAGAAGCCAAGACTTGGACTGAGAGGAGATGACTGAGTTTTCTATTAGTAGTATAAAAACAATGTGTACATAAAAGGAACAGCTGAATCCTGTACATTTCTGCCAAATCAGTTGAGTAATAAAGCTGATAACCTTTAGTTTCAACACTGTGTGGTTTGTGTCTCAAAATGAATTGTATATTTGAACAAAATCAGAGTGTGATTTAGGTTGTTGATTTCTTTTTTTAGAGGAATCCTCATGGTGGCAGAAAATTACCCCCAGACAAATAGCTGGGGGTGGGGCTTGTGATAAGCATCCTCTGTTTTACTGGATGGTTGGTTTTCTGGCAAGGAAGGGAGAGAACATCTTTTAAAAGAGAAGGGTCCTGGGAAAAGTCATGTTGGGAGGACAGCTGAATTTGGCTTTACTATGGTAGGATTTTGCAAATGACAAGTTGAGGATTTTGTGGTGAAGGCCCCTTGAGTTCAGATGAGGCTCCCTGAATGAAGCTTTTAATTTCAGGAGTGGAGAGAATGTACCTAGACATCTTGGTATGCAAGGGACCTCCTTCATGTTGGTTGTGATTAATATGCTAGTATGCAATGACAGGGTTATACATCTAGACTCCCCATCCCACAAAATGCAATGCACTCTTGCCCACAGATTTTCAACAAATGTTGTTTTACCCACATTATAGGCAGCTTGTCATAATCTCTACATTTAGAAGGTTCAAGTGCATGTCGATTACAAAGCAGATTTAGATGACTAATTATATGTTTTATAAGTTAAGTCTACTGTGAAAGCCATAATGTCTGGGTGTTGACTTTCAGTCTTAAATGGCACATTGCTTTGGGAATTCCTTGTTTCTTTCCTCTCTCTGGTTTTTAGATTTTAAAGAATGGACGCAACCACATTTAAGAAGTTGTTGGTAGGAGCTCTTTCCCACCTTAAAGGCTGTCAGAGACAAATAGTAGGCTGGGTAATCTCTAAAGGAATCAGTAATGACTGAATTACATAAAATTACAGATTAAGAGCTCGAGGAACCCCGGAGGCCTGTCTCCTCCAACCCCCTCATTTTATTTTATTTTCCTTTTAACAGCCATCTACTTTATCTTCATACATCTTTGGTAGGGAGCAGGGTGTAATAAAGGAAAACAAAACCCTTGTAACAGCTATGATTGTCAAAATAATAAATTCAAGCACTTGTAGGGAAAAAAAATGCACATTCCATTCTGTATCTTGACTCTGTCTCCTCTCTCTTAGGAGGTGGGTAGTAAGAATGCTTCATCATCTCTGATATCATGGTCCATACTTCCATCACGAGACTTTTGGAATTGTCTTAGATCCTTGTGTTGCTAAGAAGAGCCAAGTCTATCAAAGTTAGCGCACAATGTGGCTATTAATGTGTACAATGTTCTCCTGGTTCTTCTCACTTCACTCAGCATCAGTTCATATAACTCTTTCTATGTTTTTCTGAACTTCACCTGCTCATAATTTCTTATAGCACAATAGTACTCCATTACATACATATATCACAACTTGTTCAGCCTTTCCCCAATGGATGGGCATCCCCTCAATTTCCAATTCTTGGCCACCACAAAAAGAGCTACTTTTTTCTCTTTCCCATTTTTATAATCTCTTTGGAATACAGCCCTAGAAGCGGTATTGCTGGGTCAAAGGATATGCACATTTTTATAGCCCTTTGGGCATAGTTCCAAATTGTTCTCCAGAATGGTTGAATCAGTTCACAACACCAACAATAACCCAAAGATATTTCAAAAAAAAACAATAATTAGTAATAATTCTTAGCATTTATATAACTTTTTAAGATTTGCAAAGTGTTTTCCAAATATCACATTTGATTCTTGCAACCACCTTGAGGGGTAGATGCTATTATTATACCACTTTAGAGATGAGAAAATTAAGAAGGGCAGACTTTCGCTGGGTCTCACATCTAGTAGTGTCTGTGGCTGGATTTGTGCTCAGGTCTTCCCAACTCTAGTTGCCTGATAATGTATGGATGCCCATTGCTTACCACTGGGCAACCATCTGGAGGGATAGGAAATTGGAAGTTAGTTCATCTAGAACAATTTATCTAAGTTCTGCCCTTAGCTAGATATGAGTAGCTTTCATCACGATTTATTCTTTCAGTTCTGGTACATATTGTATGTGTGCCCTGGAGCACTGTGTGCCATGAACCTGGATTACCCTATGATAAAAAGCCCTGCTTCCCACTATAGTGACACGAAGGTTGAAGAACCTAGACAAACACTATCATACAACCCAAGCTTTCCACCTCTCCCTCTCCTCACTCTTCATTCTTGTCAAGCATTTTCTCATCCTAGGGCAATGTTCTGAATACAAATGGGGATATAGCCTGGACTCTTGCTGCCTGCTCTGTTGTCCAGGGCTAAAGTCTTGAGGTTGTGCAATGACCTCTAGTCAGAAAGACTCATCTTCAGAGTTCAAATGTAACCTCAGATTCTTACTAGCTATGTGAGCCTGGGCAAGTCACTTAATGCTGTTTCCCTCAGTCAGTTTCCTTTTCTGTAAAATGAGCTGTAGAAGGAAATGGCAAAACACTCCGTTATCTATGCCAAGAAAACCCTAAATGGGATCACTAAGAGTCAGACACAACTGAAATGAGTTGGACATGACTGAAAAAATGACTGACAACAGAAGTGTTGTGAAGCTAAACATATCAAGTTTTCTCCTTGCTGCCTTTAATACAGTTTTGTATCTGAAGGAGGCAGGGAGGTCTAAGGTCTGGAGACTTTAGTTTCCAATCCTGGTCCTGTGACTCACTAGGGGGTTTCAGGCAAATTGCTTTACTTGTGTGATCTGTAGTGTCTTAATTTGTAAACTGACAATTATATTTGTGTCTCTTTTTCCTCCTGAAGAGAATTGAGAAAAGAGGAAACTGGTGATAATTCTTGATATGAGATAAATATGAGGCTTGAAGCCTCCATGTTTAAGAAGGGAGTTAGAAATGAAGTATCAACTGGTAGATTAATGGGAGAGATCTAGTAAAAATATGAAGGATTTAGGAAGACTTTTGTTAATGCTTATCTATCTCTAGCTTCTTGAAACACTTAATATGCAGCTATTTATTACTTTGAACATTCTTTTTTTGTTTAGTTTAGTTTTATTAAGAAATTAGATGGAAAGAATTGTTTTAAATTTTCAAAGTTATTTTCTTTCCTGCCTCTCTCCCCTAGAACTCCTCATCCCAATTGGGGCAGGGACCGTCTTTTCATTTTTTTTATTCTCAGTACTTAGCACAGTTCCTGGCACATAATAGGTGCTTAATAAATATTTATTGACTAACACTGAGGGAAAAAGACTAAAAGAAAAACAAAACCCTGGTCATAAATATGCATAGTCAAAACAAAATTCTGCAAAATTTTAGGTGTCTTCTGCATCTTGAGTCCATTACCTTTTTTTTAGGTGGGTATCATGGTTGGTCATTGCATTGATCAGAGTTAAGTCTTTCAATTCTTGTTTATAAATGGCTGTTCCCATGGTTCTGCTTACTTCATTCTAAATCTGTTCTGTTAGAGAAGAGGAGCAATATGGTCTTGTGGAATGACCACTGACCTTGGAGGGAAAGCTGGGTTTAAGTCTCAGTTCCATTAGTTCTCTCTGGAGAGAGCCTTCATTAGCCCATGTAAAAATGGCAGTTGTTCAGTTGCGTCCAACTCTTTGTGGGCCTTGGGCCATACTGCGCATGGGGTTTTCATGGCAAAGACACTGAAGTGGCTTACCTTTTGTCTCCAGTGGATTAGGGCATGCAGACATTAAGTGACTTGGTCAGGGTCACACATCTAGTCAGTGTCTGAACTCAGGTCTTCCTGACTCTAGGCCTAGCCCTCTAAACTCCGAGTCCCTTAGCTGCCTGTCTCCTACCTGGAGATAATAGTTATTGGACATATATTGCCTTCTTCAAAAAGTAAATGAGATAACATATATAAAGCACTTTGCAATTATGTCCATGCTAGCTATATTTAATTCTTTTGATTTTGAATATGCCAAAAGAAGCCCTTTTAATTCTCCTTAGTATCTTTTTTTCAAGCCTCAGCTCTGGCTTTCTTTCTGATCTTTCTGGTAACCTGTCTCACTCATATATTTGTACTGCATTTCTGTTTCTCTTGGTCTGTGTTTTGTCTTTGTCTTTCCTGGAGTGCTCCATGTTGAGTCTCATCGGTTTCTTTTGCCATTTCCCTGGTGTTTCATCCTCAAGAAAAGACCTAGCTTCTTCAGAGACCAAGGAAAGGCTTGAAAGAGAGAGACAGGGAGCAGGAAAGATCAAGGAAGCAATAAAAGTTGGCCCCTAGACTGGAGTCTGAAGACTGGAAAGGGAAATGATAGCAGAAATTCCTTGGAAGGCATGCTCTGATGCTTTAAATCTACACATGGGCTGAATAATAATGGGAGGCCTATGATTTGCCTGAGCAGCTGGATAGAGAACATTGGACCTGGAGTTAGGAAGACTCGTCTTCCTGAGTTCCAATCCAGCCCCTGACACTTACTAGCTGTGTGACTTTGGGCAATACACTTAACCCTGTCTAACCTCCATTTTCTCATCTGTCAAATGAGCAAGAGAAGAAAATGGCAAACTGCTCCAGGATCTTCGCCAAGAAATCTCCAAGTAGAGTCATAAAGAGTCGCATATGACTGAAACAGCTCAACAACAACATGATTTGCCTCCACTTTATTACCCTATCTTCTGAAACCATTCAGTTCTCCTTACTGGAGTCTACAGTGTAGAATTTAGAGTCCAGACAACTCTCAAAGAGTTTGTAGTAAGTATAGAGGAAGGCCATAGGGCAGCTAGACAGTGTGGTGGATAGAACACTCAGGCCTGGCGCTAAGAAGACTTGAGTTCAAATCTGGCCTCAGATGCTTACTAACTGTGTGACCCAGGGTATAATAATAAAATACTTAGGATTAAAAATAAAACCAATTATATTGAAATCAAGACATAATTTTTTTTCCCATACAAATTCTCAAACTTGTTGGGTGCCTTTGGATCCCAGGCTCAAAAACTCTGGACAATATGTTTTCTACACCTCCTTCCAGCTCTAAATTCTGTGTTCGGTTATTTCAGTCATGTCCAACTCTTCATAACCCCCTTTGAGATTTTCTTGGCAAAGATACTATATAGTAGTTTGCCATTTCCTTCTGTATCTCATTTTACAGGTGAGGAACTAAGGCAGACAGGGTTAAATTACTTGCCCAGATAGCTAGACACAGCTAGCATATGTCTGAGACCAGATCTGAACTCAGGAAGATGAGTCTTCCTGACTCTAGGCTCTATATTCTATCTACTGTTCCACCTCAGTGCTATCAAGCATCCAAACAATTAGAACAGTCTAAAAATGGAAGGTATTTCCTTGGCAAATAGAAGGTTTCTTGTCATCAAAGGTCATCCTAGTGGAAGCTGGATGACTACTTGTTCTTGTTGTTGTAGGCAGGATTTGTTATTTGGGTAAGGTTGGAAACCAGAAGTTCTCCAAGATCCTTCACAACTTTAATTCTGTGATTGCATAATTTTTATTTTGATGGTACAGTTCATGACCCAATAAGAGACAGGTTCACAGACAATAAAAAAGATAAACTTGATTGTGTAAAATAAAAAAGTTTTTGCACACATAAAATCAGTAAAGCTAAATTTGAGGAAAAGCAAGAAGCAGAGAAAAAGTGCAGTAAGTTTCTCTGATAAAGGTTTACTTTCTAAAATACATGAGAGAGCTGAGTCAAATGTACAAGATTAAGAGTCATTCTCCAATTGATAAATGTTCAAAGAATATGAAAAGGCAGTTTTCAAAGGAAGAAATCTAAGCTATCAATCGCCATATGAGAAATTGTTCTAATCATTAGAAAAATGCAATCACCTCAAACCTATCAGATTTGGTAAGCTGACGATAAGGGAAAGTGGCAGATGTTAGAGGAGATAGAGGAAATCAGTTACGTTCTTGTGGTGGAAGTATGAATTAGTGCAATGATTATGGAAAGCAATTTGGAACTATGTCCAAAAGGCTATTAAGTTGTTTATGGAATATCACTATAAAGGTTGATCAAAGAAAGAGAAAAATGACCAATACATACAAAAATATTTAAAGCAGCTCTTTTTGTGGTGGTGAAGAATTGGAAACTTGGGGGAATACCCATCAACTGGAGAATGGCTGAATAAATTATGGTATATGAATGTTACAGAGTACTGTTGTACTGTAAGAAATGAAAGGGATAGTTTCAGAGAAACCCCAAAATTTCTATCACTGATGTGGAGTGAAGTGAAAAGAATTATGAAATCAGTTTATACATTTGCCACTATATTAGTAAAATAAATAAATTTAAAAGACTTAAGAACTTAATTAGTGAAATGACCAAACAAAATTCCAGGAGATCCACGTTGAAATGTTATCTACCTCTTAATAGAAAAGTGATGACTCAGGATGTGTGCATATATCTGTATGTGGATATATATGTGTGTGTGTATATATCTACATACATGTGCATATGCATATAATGTATGTGTTTACATACATATTGTGTGGGTGAGCGGTTATATGTAACATAGCCAATGTAGGAATTTATTTCTCAAGGGTTTTGTTTTTTCTCTTTCAGTAGGAGTATGTAATGAGAGAAATTTGAAATAGCGCATCGAGACCACTTTCACTTTTTTTCTTCCTTTGTTTTACTGCCAGAATCCTTCCCTAGACAGTTGCCCATGGCACCACTCCGTTCAGAACTCTTCAGTAACACCCAATTTCTTACCTGCCAAAGAAGTTTAAAGATCCTCTGTAAGGCACTGAAATACTACCTCACCCTCTTGCCCCCTCTACCTTATAGTACTTCCATCCAGCCCACCGTGTTCAGACAGATTTAGGGCTTCCAATCTCTGTTCCTTTTGTATATGCTGTACTCTGTGTTTGGAATGACTTCTCAACAGCCCCAGTACCTGCTGGATGCTTAGTAAATGTCTATCAAAATTGTTGAAATGACTGTGTTCCACTTGTACAGCCTTTATTAAGGGCTTGCTGTGTGCCAGGTGCTATCAGGGTTACAAATATGACAATGAAACCATCCCTCTTCACCAGGAGCTTATACTCTATTGGGAGGGACAACATGTACTTTTATAATTAGATACAGAATTGATAGGAATCAGCTCAGGGGCTCAGTGGATAGAGCACTGGTTTCTAAAATCAGGAAGACCTGACTTCAAACCCTGCCTCAGACATTCTAGCTGTGTGACCCTTGACAAGTCCCTTAACCTGGTTTGCCTCAGTTTCCTCACCTATAAAAAGATCTAGAGAAAGAAAAGGAAAATCACTCCAGTATCTTTGCCAAGGAAACCCTCTATGGGGATCACAAAGAGTTAGACAACAGATTTAATACAAGCTAGTTTGGGAAAAGAAAGGCACTGGCAGCTTGAGGAAAGGAAAGATCATCAAAGACTTCTCTGGAGATACTGTTTGAGCTGAATCTTGAAGTCAGAAAGATCATGGCAGCCTAGATTCAGAGCTGGGAAGGAGCTTACTTAGAGAGCTGCAGGGCCCATCCCCTCACTTCACAGATAGGAAACTGAGATTTAGAGAACTTGATGACTCAGCCAGGGCTCATAGCTCCTAAGGACCTTAGGCAGGATTCAGCATCAAGTCTAACTAAGTCTTAGTCTAACACACTATTTACCGGACTTACTCCACTCCACGCAGGCAGAGGTGAGGAAGAAGTGCATTTCAGGCATTGGAGGGGATTGGTACAAAGGTGACACAGAGGTGGAAGATTCTGTGATACATGTGAGAAATAAGAAGGCGAGTTTGGCTAGAAAATAGGGTAAGGGAAGGGGTGCAATGGGGAGATGTATTATGACACTAGAAAGGTAGGTTGAGGTCACATTATGAAAGATGTGTGTCATGTTAAAAAAAAATAGAACATAGACTTTTTTAATTAAAAGTTTGCTTTCCAATAACTAATCTCTTCAGAAATTATCTTTTGTCCACCTTCCAGGTAAAACCACAAGCTGTTTTGTACTTTGGCATTTTTCCAGGTGTGAGACCTTTGGGTAGCTTCTGAATTCATACATCTAATAGGAATGTACTTCCAGTTTCTTCAATCCCTCGAGATGTTTTTAGTTCCTTATTGCCAGATGAGATCTCAAGTCTTTCAAGTGTAAAAGCTTTGGAGGAAAGTTACTGTCTATCTCAAGAATCAAGTTATATGCAATTTCTGTAGCACATCTATTTAGCCATCTCATGACAGTCAAAGCAGCATGTTAACTTTAAGATAACCAACTGTATTTAAAAAAAAAAAGGGAAACCCACAAAAGCCATGATCTGATTCATTAACACCTTTTGTTGTGTGTATCGTCTATAAAAATGATGCTGTGGTAGCATATACCCTCCAGATAGCTTCTCTAGTGATGGATTAATGTTCAGATAGCTATGCTTTCTTATCTATTTTGCCTTGTAAACAAAGACATACATGTATTTGCCAAGGGTACTAGTGAGTATGGTGAGTGACTGATGAACAGAATGAAAATTACAACTGGTCCCATTAGCATCATGACCTAAACAATTCATATGTGTATGTATGTATATACATATGTGTGTGAATGTTTGTGTGCACAGACATGTATCTCCTTACAAACTTGGTACATATGTGTATATGTATGTGTAATGTTATATAGGATGTGTATACATATATATGTATTCATTCATTTTTCAGTCCTGTCCAACTCTTTATGACCCCATTTAGGTTTTTCTTGGAAGAGATACTGGAGTGGTTTATTTTGCACATGAGGAAACTGAGGCAAATGGAGTTGAGTGACTTGCCTAGGGTCACACAACTATTAAGTGTCTGAGGCCAGATTTGAATTCAGGAAGTTGGGTCTTCCTGACTCCAGGCTTAGTATACCTGTGTCAGTTAAATTTGGTATGTAGATAACACATGTTATGTGAGAGAAAATAACTTGGCAATTCATTTTGGAAATACCATTGCTTTATTTTTGAATGGTTTTGTTTTGAAATATCATATTGTTTTGTTTTTATGGTTCTATGAACTGTAGGTCTGTTCTTACTTGGTACTCTTATCTGATCCCACATACAAAATTCATTCAGTTATGTGCATTTGAAAATGTGTCTGCCATTCATTTTGTGTCAAGATAGCATATACTAAAGCACACATTAAATTTTAATTTTGATTTCCTTATCAATGTAACATTTTATAGACCTGAGAACATGGCTTCATGAACCATTTTATTCCCTTGGTATAGAGTTATGGCATTCCTTAAAATTCTGTTATTTCCCCTCTGGCCCATCCTCTGGGACAGAACTGGGAGGTTCACTGCCTTTTTGGTGGAAAAGGGAAAGATCCAAGAAGAAAGAAAACCTATTACTTATTATTAACATTTTATTAATTATCATTAATATTACTTGTTAATATTTTTATTCATTTTAGAGTCATAATTCTCAAGACCTACTTCATTCTCCTCTGAATTTCCTGCCATTCCTTGGTGCACTGATTGCAAGAAAGCTTCACTTGGAGTCTTGGGACTCTCTGCTTTTGTCAACTTCTGTAAACAGTAAGTTTGGTACTTCTGTGTGTTCTGATGCTAAAACTTTTGTGTTTTAACTTAGCATAAGGAGAAGATGGAAAGGCTCTCCACTAACCTAAATAAAATTTTCCTCCCACACTCTTATAACATATGACTTTTATTAAGAATTTTTTTTTGCTAAGATATCTCCCTCTCTCTCTTTCTCTCCCTGTCTGTCTGTCTGTCTCTCTCTCTCTCTCTCTCTCTCTCACTCTCTCTCTCTCTCTCTCTCTCTCTCTCTCTCTCTCTTCCTCTCTCTGTCTCTCTGTCTGTCTGTCTCTGTCTCTGTCTCTCTCTCTCCCTGTCTCTCTCTCTCTCTCTCTCTCTCTCTCTCTCTCTCTCTCTCTCTCTCTCTCTCTTTCTCTCTCTCCCCCTTCCTATCTTTCTCTCACATACTGTCTCTGAATTTTTAATGGCCTTCAAACCAGTTTTAGGTTTCTCAAAGGAGATATGGGCATCAAAATGCTCTGGGCATATCCAAGTGGGTTTTTTTAACTCTGTTTGTTGTCTTAGTAACTACAGAGAAACGAAACAGCTCACTGCACACATTTCGTAGCCTGTTTGGATTACTGCCAGAAGAGACTGTTCACTGACTCAGTGAGGCTTTAAGGAAAGTGTGTTTAAAAACATTTAAAGATGAATATGCAAACATTGGCCCCTGTTCACCTTATATTTCATAGTTTGCAAAGCACTGAATTGTGCTAAGAAAATGTGCTCTAGTTTGAGTGATCCTGTACCCCAGGGCTGTGATTTTTTTCCCTTGGTAGGGGTGGTGACTGGGGGAGCCACTTGCTTTTGTATAACCAGGCAGTAGGAATGCTTGCTCTGAATTGATTTTCACAGCATCTCAGATCCACTATCCCATGTTCTTTGTTAGTTTAGTGTTTTTTAGACTTCCTGAAGTATCCAAAAAAAGTACTTTGCCATTTGAATGAGAACATCTACACAGGTGGTGATGAGGCTTATTGGTGTTTTTTTTTAAATAATAATCAAAATAGTGGATGATTCTTCAAAAGATATCCAAGAAATTTTACTTGTCAGCCTTTAATGATTTCTCCCTGTGCTGAATCCCTTCAATCTTGTAACAGTTATTCATTAGCCTAACTAGTATTCTGGGTTGACGGGGGAGACTTAAAACTCACCGAAGTAGTGTATTCAATTAAAAACTTGTTATTAATAATAAATACAAATTAGCCATCATTTTAAGTTCTCCATTGAATTGTCTTAACAGTCAGCTCTAAGCCAGGTAGGTTATAATTTTAATTTCAACAACAACTATGAAAAGTTGCTCTTGAGACTGTGTCTACCCACACTGGCAAGAATTTCCAAATACTTCAACCAAGCTATTTCTTTCCCTCTTGGCAAAGTCTACCCCTGAGATGAAGGGGGAAGAAAGCTTAAAAAGAGGTGGGAGGTGGAGAGGATGGGCCTCACAAAGGGAGAGACTGTCTCATTGACAGTCAGGAAGATTTTGTTTGGAAAGCTCCTGTCAAGATGGCGGAGTAATTTTGGCCAACCAGGAAATAAGAAAAGGAATGGAAACTTCTGAGAAAGAACAGTCTTCCTCCTCCTCTTCCCTATTGCGTGACAGAATGTATTTCTGCTATCACAGACAGACACATAAGAAATAGCAGGTTAATGGCTTGGATATTGAGGTATGCAGTTTTCCTAATTCAGAGTTTTAGCTGCACTTAGCTAGACAAGGGAGTATAAAGAGGGGTCATTTGAAAATCCATTAACAAATGCCGGGGTTTTTTGTATTATTCCCTTGTCGGTAAAGGTAAAAAGGCTATTAATGCTATAAATATGCTTCCGTGTGAACCTTTGTGTATTCCCAGAGATAGCACAAGGAATTTGGGTGACCTTGCATTATGCGTAATAAATACCTTTTTTATCCTATATTCTAGGCTGAATTTATCATTGCAGAAAATTTTAATAGGTCCACCCTATATAGTACTTCAATATTATATCTGTTAGTACTAATAAAGGCATCATCATCCTTTCAGTTGGAAATATGCACCAAAATAGCATATTCAATTAAATCCTTGTTATTTATAATAAATACAAATTAGCCATCATTTTAAGTAAACCAGTGAATAGTTCTAATAGCCAACACTAAGCCAGGTAGGTTATAATTTTGATTTCAACAATGACTCTTTAGTTTTCACATGAAAGAGGACTGGATGTAGAAGCCAAACCTTTATATCTGAGCCCTTTACCTAAGTGTGTGTGAGACCCTTAAAGGCAAGTCTCCTAAACTTTCTAAGGGTCAAGTTTTCTTACCTATCAAATACAAATAATAAAAATTTGTTCTTTAGTCACGTCCAACGCTCCATGACCCCCATTTGGCAGTTTTCTTGGGAAAAATACTGGAGTGGTTTGCCATTTCCTTCTCCAACTCATTTTATCGATGAGGAAACTGAGACAGACAGGATTAAGTGGTTTACCCCTGGTCACACACCTAGTAAGTGCCATGAGTTGAATTCATGAAGATGAGTTTTCCTGGTTCCAAGCCCAGCGCCCTACCCACTGTACCATCCATGTGTCCCCAAATAATAATATGCTTCTTTTAAACAAATAGGAATAATATCATCCCCCTACTTCATGAGGTTATTGTTAGTATTAAATGAGATGACAGACATAAAATGCTTTGGAAGTATAGAGTCCCTTACAAAGAATCCCAAATTATTATTTTAAGCTATTAAATAAAGATGCCCTAAAACCTTTGGGACACCTTGAATAAATGACAGTAGTTATTATTTTTAGTCTATCTTCCATTTCAAGTAATGCCCACCATCACTTCAGGAACTAGTTTCAGAATACATACTGAAAATGAACCACAATGGTGGCAGCAAGAAAACCGCTTTGCCTGAAGCAATTTGAGCTACAGTATTTGATACAAACTGAGTCTCTGTGGGTATTCTGTCACTTTTCAGAGAGAGAGAGAGAGAAACACAGAGAGAAATGGATAAGAGTTCTGCCATTTTAATTTCCCTGATTTCTATCCTTAGATTAAGAGTGATTTAAGCCAAATTCCCAGAAATTTAGAGTAATCGAATCCTAGGCATAATTCAGTTTTTATGGACCATATGCAGAAGTCATCTTGGCTCTTTGGCAAATAGACTGAAGGCCCTTAAAAAGGGCTGAGCAGAGCCAATCAGTCAGACCATCTGCAGATGAGCAGATTGAAGTCCATGTGAACCATAAACTTGAAAAAGTTTATGATATTACCAGAGCTCCAGAAGTCTGTTTATAAAACAGAATGGAATTATTTTTTGTTAATTGAAGTGTTGTCTTGCAATTCCTTTAAATAAGGTTTAAATCATAGAAAACTGGTAAGCAGTGTATTTTTTTAAAAAAAGAAGAAATCCATGAAAGATGCTGTGTGAGAGCCCTTTGCCTAAAAGACAAATTCATGAGACCTAGAAGATATGGAATAAGAGTTTATTTGGAAGAATTGACAGTGTATTTCAGTTAAATATATTAAGTAGCTATGGTGTGCCAAACTAGCCCTGCCTTCCATGCAGTCATATTATGGGATTATCTGTGGCTTTAGGGCATGGGTTAAGAATGAAAAATTTGAAAGCCTATGTGTGGTGCTACTGGAATAATTGGGATTGTTTTCCTTGGTAAGTCAGAAGTAACACCCTTTGATAGCATCTCTGTCTTAAAGAAATTTAGGGAGTGGATTCTGGCTTCCTTGATCTTGCCAAGCTTTCCATGGGGCAAAGTTGGAAGGGAGGAAACAATACAGAGGAGCCATCTGGTAACTGCCGGAGCCCAGAAGTTTTATACTTGTCTTTGGCCAGGTTTCATTGTCAAGGCTTGGGCTGAGTCCTCTCCTGATTGGCACTTGTTTTTTTGGTACCAGATGCCAAGGGCAGTGAGGTTGTAAGAACTGTGGCATTTTAGCATCAGGATGTCCATGCAGGGTGTTCATGAGTCTGTTTAAGGTTACAGGGACCCCAAAATACCAAGTTTTAGGGCAGAGTTGT
>CM053774.1:90090693-90145443 GCA_028658325.1 Potorous gilbertii | reverse complement strand
CAGGGTCACACAGCTATTTAGTGTGAGGCTGGATTAGAAGTGAGGTCTTCTTGACCTCTGGGATCAGTATTCTGTCTACCATACCATGTCAGATCTGCTTTGGACGTGATGAATTTTGTTTCTACTGGGTGAGAAATTGCAGTAGAAATGCAAGAAAACCATTTTCTAGTGTAAGATTCATTAATTTTTCCTGAAACAAGGCATTTTGCATATCCCTACCTATACTTTCTGGGGCTTTAGGCCTTCACTTATACATATCACAAAATAAATGCTCATGTATCATGGAGAGCAGTATATGCATTTACCAGAAACATCATTAAAAATCATTCATCATCCCTTCCTGCTGTGCATTGCATACTGGGTCTCTGCATGTCGTCCCTATCCCTCAAACTAGGGGTTCTTCCCATATTTTGTGCCATCAACCTTGTTGGCCTTCTGGTAAAGCCTATGAATCCCTCCTCAGAATAGTTTCTAAATGCATAAAATAAAATTGATGAGATGACAAAAGAAACTAATTATATCGATATACAATTATCAGAAATACTTGAAAAGAAACCAATATTGTGGACCCCAGGTTAGGAATCCTGTCCTATTCCCAGCTCAAGTGTTAAGGGCCACAAACCATCAATCAGGTTCCTTTTAATGATGTGTTTTTATAGCTTTGGCCTAAAGACAAGACATATCTATGCCAGATTTTTAAAATTCCCCTTTTATATATATATAATATATATATATATGTCCTTTTAATAGTATTTTATTGGAACTCATTTAAAAAAATGTCCACTGGATTTGCCATTGTTCTCCTACCATTAGGACTCTACCTTGTAACTCTAAAGTTTCCTTCCTCTCCTGTTTATTGCCTTCTTGCCTTCTTGCTACAGCTCGGTATAATAAGCAAAACAAAGCAATGTGTCACCGTGACCAAAAACATGCCTGCATCTGTCTTGTATCCAATCTTTCCACTGAGAGGTAAGAGATGATTTAGAGAAGTCAAGAATGGAGCCTGCATGGATCAGCATTCTTAATTCTCCCTTCCAATATTGTGATTTTAAGCTCGTTGTTTTCCTTATTTTGCTCAGCAAATCCCTTAGACTATTATAATATATTAGGACATAGTTGTAGGGAAAAAAAAGGAAGAAAACTTTGTCATGTGTCTTTCAGTCTGTAGAAACACTAAGTGAGAAAAACTAGTCATTCCTGGCTGGTTTTTTTCATCTTGCTATAACCATTTGTACTTGATTCTTGGAGTATCTTCCATGTTTTCATTTAGAATAGATATGCTTGACCTCTCTGGGTTGGTGAGAAATCCATAAGGCTTTTGACTATGAATAACAAAATTTCTTCAAAGTTCTCAACCATTTCCCCTCCATTTTTATTTGTTACATGCAGAGAGATAATTAAGAAAAAGGATCACTCTGATAGGAAATTTTGTAGAAAGTTAGGGGTAGGAGAGATGTGATCTTTCAACTATAAACTAATGATCTGAGTTATTGGCTTTAGACTCTGTTGGTACTAGGAAATAGCATGGAATATGTTTTTCTTCCCTTTCATCATAACAGCTATTAAATTAAGTATGGAAAAGAGGCAATCTAGTATGGTGGACCCAAAGCTAGCCAAAGACTCTGGAAGGTCTGGGTTCTGGTTTAGTCTCTGACACACATAGGCTGTGTGATTCTGGGCATGTCATTTAATTTTAGTGTTTCTATGCAACTTTCTAAGACTCAGAGGAGCAATGAAGGTGATAATCTGCATTGGCAGAGAAATTTCTTCACTGGGAGCTCCTTCTACCAATAAAATCACTGGTCCAATAGAAAAAGGAATGTTGAAACTGGCATTGGATGGAGACAAAAGGTAACATGATATGTTAACTCATCCACCTGTCTGTGATGTTGGTTCATTCAGCAAACATTTAAGTACCCCCCCAAAACATGCAAGACCTCAAATTTTAGAACTGGAGGCATTCTCTGATGGTGGAATTCCTTGGACGATGGGGAAGATTCTGAGTTTTCAAAAAAGACAAGCAGGCCTTTTTCACAAACAGTTGGAGTTTTAATGGTTTGGAGAAGGGCCAGCTGAATGAGTCAGACCTGCGGTTGCCTGAAAAATAATCTCTCCTGATGATGACGTCGTATATTAGTGACTCAGTTCTGCTGTAAAATATGTTCATTGGTGGAAAAGTTAATGAGTTGAATAATTCTCATGGTCATGGCAGATGGTTTCCATGACCATTTATAAACCAAACACTTGATATACAATGAAGACTGTGTTCTCTTTTGTCTGAAATTAGTGTGAAGATATTTGTAAACTATCTAGATTCCAGTTAAAATTGTATGCACAGTAGAATATATATATATATATATATATATATATATATATATATAAAATTTTTTTTTTACTTTCTCTTCTCTAGCTTTCTGTGTCAACAAGGGGAAACAACTGTATTAAGACTGAGAATTTGGCTCCTAGGTCTAGTAGATGGGAGGAGATAGGGCTGAGTAAATCATCTGCTATGTGACTGAATATACCTGTGCTTTCTGCTAGAGTATCTCCTGCCAAACACAAAGAAGTTGCTAAGCAACAACAGTGATTCAGCTACTAGAAGAACGTCATTCCAATGAAATTTCTACCTTTTAAGTGTCTCCAGGAAATGTTACTCTTATAAGTCACTGGAAAACTGTGATGAGGCAGTCACTTGGTCTTTACAGATATCATCAAATCAAGGGCAATGATCTAGGGAGTAGAAGATTTGTAGACAGATGTTGGGATGAAAATTATTATATATGTTGAAGGTTGTTGTTCACTTGTTTCAGTCACGTCCTAACTCTTTGTGACCCCATTTAGGGTCCTCTTGGTAAAGACACTGGAGTGCCTTGCCATTTCCTTCTCCAGCTCATTTGACAAATGAGGAAACTGAGGCAGACATGGTAAAGTGACTTGCCTAGGACCACAAAGCTAGTAAGTAGTCTGAGGAAAGCTAGCTGCCACAAAGCTGTTAAATGTAGACTTTTATTAAATAGGAAATGAGAGATTTGGGAGATGCTAGCCTTTTCATTATATCCTAATGAAAAAAATTTAAAGAAAGAGTAAAAGAAAAAATCTGTAACTTAAATTCAACAAAATAATTAAGTCGCTGTTTATTAATTATAGCACCCATAGGAGAGAATAGTAAGAAGAGAGGCTTTTTCTTTCCCATTATTCAATCAGGGTTGTTTCAGGAGATTTATCATTACAAACTAACTCTTTCTTCTTCATACTTTCAATGGTTTTAATGTCTTTTCTGCATGTGTATATGCATATATACATGTGTATATAAGTATCTATGTATGAAAGTATACACACATTATTTTGTATTAATATGATTATTGCATGTATCACATCCCCTCCTACTAGACAACAAAGGGCAGAGATTAGATCTTATCAGACTTAACTGTAGTGTCCATCATGGTGTGATGCACATGGTAGCTATTTAATACGTTAGTTGAATTTTAGTTTGATGCACAAGGAAATCAGACTGTGGAGATATGCTAAGTACTAGATAAATATTTGGTTCATTTTGAAAAGATGCTACTGTTACTAAACTTAAATGATAGTCTAGTAGGATAGTAGGTCTCTTCAAACCCTGACAAAAAGTGTTTCCCCTGCCCCAGAAATGACTCACCCAGTATTATTTCAATTTGGTTGTCATTAGTTACAAAATAAATAGTTTTCTAACTTGCTTGTACTATGCCACAGGCAGTTGTTCCTGAACATAGGTATCCTAGGTACCTGAAATGTTTATGGAATCTTTAGATAACTTTCTGTAAAGCTCATAGGTCTATCTTGGGGTTTCTTGAATTTAATTAGTTTGTAATATGAGTATATTGCAAGGAATGATGAGAGGTTTCACAGGTGCCTCCAGGAAAGGCTGTCCCATTTCTAATCAGAGGAAGGAGAAATGATTCATGGTTGCTAGGGACCTCCCACACCGAGGGGGTGCTGAATCGTCCATATAGCAACTGTGACTGAACAGAAAAGAGTTGAGTTGCCTTCTCAAGAACTGGGAGAATTTCCTCAATTGATCAATTCTGACAATTGCTCCCTACTTCAGGTGATTCATAATAGAGACAAAAGTCATTGCCAGAAAGAATCTAGAGAGAGCATTTGGACAAACTAGGAAGTCCAGATCAATAAACCCTAGAGAGGGTTCCTAATCTGGAGTCAGTAGACTTGGGATGAGGAGAGTAGGGTGGTGTAGGGAAGGGCCTATGAACTTGGATGTGGAGAAAAAATATCTTGATTTTCACTAACCTTTAACTGAAACTTAGCATTTTCTTCCTAATGCACAAGCCTCCTTCTGAGTAGGATTTACCAGTCTAACAAAGGGGTCTATGACAGAGAGCTTTTGCTTTAGAGGCAGTGAATTTATCACCGTGGCCTGAGGAAAGTAGAGCTGATAAGACCAAAATGGAAAGATGAACTTAGGAAGTGAACAACGGGTACAGAAGATTGTGTTGGCAGAGTGGGGTTTTGGATTTCTGGGCTAAGAATTAAGATACAGAATTTTCCAGGGCATATCTCTCTTTAAGAGACCCAGGAGTATGACACCTCAGACTAAATTCTGTCTCCCGAAAAAACCAACAGACCTAAAAGGGCAGAAGGAAGATGAAGAGATAGGACAACTGTTGGGCAATAAGGAGGTAGTCCTACTTTCTCTTTCAATAATGATGACTTTTGGACTGAGGAGGATGGAATAAAAACGACTGATAGGGTGTGAAAAATCATGACTGAGGAGATTAGAAAGCACCAAGCTGCCTCTCTCTCCAGGCACTAACAGAGTAAACCCAGAGTGGTAAAAAAAAAAAAATTAACCTCTGAGTTGTCATTAGTGTTCTCTTGAAAAATTATAGAGAAATTGAAATTTTCATAGTACTTGGAAGATTTGTTGTGATTCTTTGTGATCCCGTGGACCGACTTTCCATGGGGTTTTCTTGGCAAAGAAACTGGAATGGTTTGCCATTTCCTTCTTCAGTGGATTAAGGCCAACAGAAATTAAGCGACTTTGCCCAGGGTCATAGCTGGTAAGTGTCTGAGGCTGGATTTGAACTTAGGTCTTGCTGATTCCACACCAACGCTATATCCACTCACTGAGCCACCTAGCTGCCTCCACTTGGAAAATCACAACATACTTTATATGGCTTATCTCCTCTGAGCAAGCATCAACAAGAGAAAGTAGTTTAGTGGATTGCAAGCTAAGTATAGGTCAACATGGTGAAGTGTTAACACAATCCTTTGGACCAGAATGGGGAGGGTAGGAGTCCCACTCTATCCTGCCACAGTCAGACACATACCAGATATTTTTAAAAGGTACCCAAGTGGCCCTGGCTTTTGTTTTTTAATTTTAATTTTGAATCTTGTGAACCCTGGTTTTGAGATCTCACTTAGAATCAGAATGTGTTCAATAACTTGGCTGATGACGCTATATAAACACAATCAAGGACTCCTAAGGGATCCATTCCCACTTCATACCTGGGAGGGAGTCCAGTTCCGAAGAAAAACATCAAGGCTTTGGCAGACTGAATCACAAAGAGACATTTTAGGAGTCATGGGCAAAGAGAGAATGTTTGAGACTCTGACAGGCTTCCAAAAACATTTGCAGTGGGATGTTTTTTAGTTAAAGTAAGGTGAAATATTATAATGTAGCTGCATATTAACTTTGCCCAATAACCCTGAAATTGAAGGCTATAGTATACGTATATACTTTTTTCTCAAACAAAAGCTTACTCAAAATAACCATGAAACTGAAAATAAAAGAGTTGATCTATTTCATGATCCAGCTGATTTCTTACCATGACTTCAAAGAAATTTCTACTTCTGTATAATGAAAACTGCATGGGCTTGTTCCTCGTAGTTAAACCTCCTACCAGTCCTCAAAAATGACTCTTTTTCTAGGTAGTCTACAAATACAGTTTTCTAGATAACATGATAATTAAAAATGTCTCTTAAGGAAATTTGGCCTTTACCACAGGGTAGATAATCTCCTCGTTGAGTTTCATTGTACCTTCATTAAAAATTATTGCCTTTACCATTACCACCTCTAATAATAGTTAACATTTGTATAGCACCTACTATATGCAGCTGGGTGGCAAATAGTGCACAAAGTGCTGGCCCTGAAGTCAGAAAGACTTCCGGAGTTCATATCTGGCCTGAGACACTTGCTAGCTGTGTGACTCTGGGCAAGTCCCTTAACCCTGTTTGCCTCAGTTTCCTCATCTGTAAAACAAGCTGGAGAGAGAAATGGCCAAACCGTTCCAGTATCCTCGCCTCAGTTTCCTCATCTGTAAAATGAGCTGGAGAAGGAAATGGCCAAACCATTCCAATATCTTTGCCAAGAAAACCCAAAATGGGGTCAGAGTCAGATATGACTGAAAAAAACAACTGACTAATAACAGCTATATGCCAAGTACTCTGCTAAGTGCTCTACAATTCTTATCTCATTTTATCTTCACAATGATCTTGGAAGGTAAATGTTATTATTATACCTATTTTACAGATGTGAAAACTGAGACACAGGTTAAGTGGGTTGCCCAGAGTTACACAGCTAATAAGTTGCCTGAAGTTAAACTTGAGCTCAGTTCCTCCTGACTCCAGACCCCTCTATCCATTTTGTCATCTAGCTGCCCTTTTTTGACTCTTTTTCTATTCAGAATAAATTATATATTAAAATATCTGTCAATGTATAGATTACGATTCCTACTGCAATATGGCTCAATAATTGTGCTTTTGAGTAGGGTTTCTTAACCTTTTGTTATGGCATGGACCATAGTCTAGTGAATCCTCTGGACCTCTTCTCAAAATAATTTTTTCATCCATAAAATACATAAGATTTTGTTGTTGTCCAATTCTTTGTAACCCCATTTGGGGTTTTCTTGGCAAAGGTACTAAGTGGTTTGCCATTTCCTTCTCCGTTCATTTTACAGACAAAGAAGCTGAAGTAAACAGGGTTAAGTGACTTGCCCAGGGTCACCCAGCTGATGCGTATTTGAGGCTAGATTTGAAATCAGATCCTTCTTACTCCAGGTCTGGTGATCTGTCCATTGCACCACTTAGCTGCCCCATAGAAAACTGTTCTTTAAATAATTTTCCACCCCAAATTTATTAATTTTTTTTCAGTTTTCAGCAATCACTTCCATAAGTTCCAAATTTTCTTCCCCTCCCTCCCCAAGGCATTACGCAATCCTGTATGGGTTCTACACATACATTCCTATTAAACACATGTTCACATTAGTTATGTTGTATAGAAGAATCAAAATGAATGGGAGAAACCAGGAGAAAAAACACTACAAAACTAAACATAACAAAGGAGAAAATAGTTGCTTCATTCTGCATTCCTACTCCATAGTTCTTTCTCTGGATGTGGATGGCATTTTGCTTCAAGAGTCCTTTGGGAATGTTTTAGGTCCTTGCATTGCTGTGAAGGGCTAAGTCTATCAGAAACAGTCCTCACACACTGTGGCTGTTACTGTGTACAGTGTTCTCCTGGTTCTGCTCACTTCACTCAGTATCAGTTCATAGAAGTCTTTCCAGGTTTTCCTGAAGTCTGTTTGTTCATCATTTCTTATAGCACAGTACCCTTCTCTTACTAAATAATTGCTTTGTAAAATCCTCTTCTGGTTTTGTATATTTCTGAAATAACATGATCAGTTAGATTTCTAATAAACCAATTTAGCCAATTAGGATATTGTAGATATGGAAAATGTTTTTTTTTAAGTCATAGGAAAGTAACTTTTATTTTGGGCTTTGGGGTATTTTTGTTTGTTTTTAGCCCAAGCCCATTGCATTAGTATGACAAGCTCTTGGTGTATAAAACTCTCTCCTCTGACTCAGACCAGTCACTCCTGGGTAACTTTCTCTCAGAAAGTTGCCTGGGGCACTGAATGATGGGTGAATTGTTTGCCCCATGGTCACTGCTGTTATGTACCTAAGACAATTTGAATCCAGACCTTCCTGGTTCTGTATTCACATGCCTTTCTAAAGTAACTTGAGTGCCTGTTAGATGTTGGTAAAGATAATCCTGAAATACTTTGTGGCTTTTTTTTTGAAACTTAATTTCTATTTTTCCCTGGTTTTTTTTTTTTGCCTTAATATTAGTAAATTTTTTAAAAATTGAGAAAGAATTGTACTCTGTGCATTTGACATATAGGTATTGATATGTTTGGCTTTGGAAAATGGTTTATTAATATGCTGGCACAGTTTTTAGATATTAAAATACTACCCTGTCCCTAGGAAACACATACAGTGGAATAATCCACAAGCAAAAGAAATTTGTTCGGATTCTTCTGTCCAATTCAGTTTGATCACAATCATTCAACAAGCATTCAGTCCTACTGTGTGCACAGCACTGTGTTAGGCTGTAGAGATGCAAAGACAAAAAATGAAGTTGCTCATGTCCTCAAGGAAATTACATTGTATGGGGTGGGGGTGGAGATTGCAAGACAAGATGTAAATTCAAGGTAAATTGAAGAGAGAGCCAATATTTAGGGGAACGTGTATGTGTGTGTGTCTACCAACCAGTTAGTACTGGACTCAAGGATTGGGACACTACTCTCCACTAAGAGACTCGTTGATTGTGGGACCACACATGTGGTCCATTTGGGCTCAATCCTGGGGAAGCCTGTTTTTGTTTTTTTTAAATAGCATTGTTATTTTTTTCTTCCAGTCTGCACTGTCCCCTCAAAGTCTGTTTTCTGGCTGTTCAAAAGACTTGGGCATCTCTTTTTGTGGGTGATCATGTCTGATGCATAAGTTCCTTTGCCACTTTGGCCAAGGGACTCAGAACTTAGACATCCCTAAAATTCACTGGGTTGCCTCTATGCCTGTTTATAGCCATCTCAATGTCAATGTTTGAATCACCTACACTCAGAAAGTTTGTGTTTGTCCTTCATTCTTGAAGAGGACCATGATCTCAAGATGATGACATGACTTTGATTTGAGGGAAGGAGGGCTATGCAAGGTGGGTCCAGTGGCCTGATAGTCATCAGGAAGACCGGAGAAGGCCCAGGAAGCAATGGGAGATCCTGGCCATTTTAGGCTAAGGTCTTACCACATTCTCACTTAGAGTGAGATACACCCATTCAATCAATAGGCCTCTCCAAGTACTTACTCAAGGGATGGCCCCTTCTAGTTAAAAAGAAAAATCATTCTGGGAGGGGAAACCCTCAGGGTTCCTGGGTAAAAGAGAAAGAGTTACTATTTGGTATTTACACTCAGGAAAGAAGCAGAGCAGAAGAAGCAGCTAGAGATTCTCAGGCTCGTTTAGCCTGGGATGTCATTAGCTGCCATGTATTTGTAGTTGCATGGTGGCCAAGGGGCAGAAAGAAAAGGGCTGGTTACCCTTCTTCCATCCCTCACAGGAAGTGCCCAGGTTAGATGATTTAATACTTTAGTCATCCCCAAAGCATCAAGAGTCACCATGACCACCTGGATCTGTGGGATCATAGGTTTGGAGCTGGGAGAAGCCTCAGGAGTTAATAAGCCTAACCCTTTCATTTTACAGAGGGGGAAACTGAGGAACAGGGATGTGACAGTGACCAAGATCACACAGGGAGTGTCAGAAATGGGACTTGAATTTAGGTCCTCTTGGCTAGGACCCAGGTGCTAAACAAGCTGAAACCAGGACGCCTGGCTACAGAGATAGAAAGTGAGTGTGTGTGTGTGTGTGTGTGTGTGTGTGTGTGTGTGTGTGTGTCTGTGTGTCTGTGTGTGTCTGTGTGTGTGTGACCTGTGGCAGGTGGACTGGAGATTGATAATGGATAGAGACTGCACCTGTGATTTCATTGGTATAGGGAAGCGAACTCTTGGGTGAAGAAGCTTCCTCTACCAAAACATACCAGCACTTTTTCTGCAATTTATAGCCTTAAAGAGTTGGATAGGACAGAAGTATCACACACATAGCCTGCTGGAACCACATTAGAATATAATTAGCAAATGTTGAAGAAAATAAATGGAGATGATTTTAATTTGTGATTTGCTAAATTGACATATGGCTGCCAGGAATCTTTATGCATAGTTTGGTGGCCCCCTTTTATTTCACTTTGACCGTACTGGTCTAGGACATTAAGAGGTTAAGTGATTTGCCCAGGGTCACATCAGCAGTGTGTGTCAGAGAGAGGACTTGATCTTTCATTTTGTAGCTTTGAATACCTGTCCACTACCTGTTATTGCCTCTCTCTCTCTCTGACTCTCATCTTTTTCTCCTTTTCTCTCTCTCTCTCTCTCTCTCTCTCTCTCTCTCTCACTTTCTCTCTCTCTCTCTCTCTCTCTCTCTCTCTCTCTCTCTCGCTCACATACACACACGTACGTACACGTACACACACACACACACACACACACACACACACAGTATATACATACATCCACCTAAAAATACGTTTTTTAAAAGCCAGGGAAAATTCTTTCTGAAGGAAACCATGTTAGTTTAGTAGACTCTGCAAATGTTTTTATATGTATCTGTAATCTTTCGTTCAGCACCTGATCAGACTGCTTACTCTAAATAAGAATACAGATTTTCCAAGAGATACATGCTCACCTGTTTGTTTTGGCTTTCATCTTACCGTCGTTGCTTTGAGTCATGAACAATATGCTGCTCAGATGGGCCTCTCATATTTTTTTTCATCTAAAACTATAGTCTTATATCTCCTGAGCTGAAATGTTCCTCAGAGGAAAATCCCCTCCTTTTACAAAATTACTCAAATTCACATAAACAGTAAGAGTTAATGATGAAGCAAATCGGACCGGAATCTCCATTCCTGAAAGTACATTTTTTAAAGTGAGGAAATCGAAAGCTTCCCAAAGAACCTAAATACAGTTAATGTCTTCATTGTTCATGCTGAGGGGTGGGCCAGAGGCAGATCCATGGAAGGAATTGTAAGGAAGAAATTCTTACATGACTTTTCTTTATAAATGTACAAGGTGTTCATTCTGTGGGATTCCCTGGTTATGGCGGGGAAGGGGATAGGGCCAAGGTCCTTTTCTCCAAATGGAATTGGACAGGTTAGTGAATGAAAATGTCTTACCCTGTTAGAATGAAGATGATGCCATGGTGGCCCTACTTCTTTCCCCTTATAAATCAGGATGACATGTCATCTTAATAAAAATTATACTACTGCCCTGGCATATCACCCAACTGAGTTTTATCCATCACTTGCATTACCAAAGCAAGCATTTTTGTCAAAATGATATTATGTATGACCTGAATGTTCTCATAGCTTCCAATGAATTGTGTGCTGGTAAGCATAAACAAATTATCTTACTATCTCTTTTCTTTTCTGTATACCTCCTTCTGTCCAATGTCGGTAAATTTGGGCACTTATCTTCATGGACCCAAGAGGCGTGAACTTTAGTGATAAGTAAGTAGTCTCAGAAATGTTAGTATGCAAATGAGGAAGATTCCATGCCTAAGCCACATAGGAAGAAAATTCTCTGAGGCAAACAAGGCATCCTTGTAACTGGTTTCAAGTTGCTTTCGATCTCTGGGGGGAAATGAATCTGGGTAGGTCAGTAAGAATTTTTAAAAAGATGCTGCTCTTGCTGATTTTATCCCTTTAGGAAAGCATTTGTTTTTATGATTGGCCACATGGGTCGTAAACCTCATGATTTCCAATTCAGGAAATCATGGAAGTTAGTCCAAGATCCAGTGGAAGCTCTACCATTATAAACTCCTTAGATGACCTTGGAAAAATACACCTGGCCTCCCAACCTTAGTTTTCTCATCTATAGAATGAGTTAGATTTGGTGACCACTGAAATAGCAGTCATAGCTAGAGACAGTGAGATTCAGTGGAAACAATGCTGAATTTGGAGCTGTTGGACCTGAGTTTGAATCTTGGCCTGACAATTTGCTACTTGTGTGACCTTGAGTCCCTTCATTTCTCAAATTTTTCAGCAGTTGAACTAGATGACTTCTGTGGTCTTTAATAGTTTTGAAGCAGTGATCCTATGGTCATTGGGTCAATAAAATCAATACTTATTACCGGACAGGATTGTACAGGCATGCTTTGGAGATACAAGTGAGTCCCACAAATTTTTTGGTTTCCCAGTGCATATAAAAGTAATGTTCACACTATATTGTAGTCTATTAAGTGTGCAATGGTCTTAAGTCTTAAAAAACAATGCCAATGATACTTAATGCAGGGCTGCCACAGACCTTCAATTTACAAAAAATACCGATATCTACAAAACCTGATAAAGCAAAGCACAATAAAACAAGATGTATCCATTTACTAGAAAAGAAGAAGTTTGAAGATCTGGGTTCAGATCTAGCTTTGACATTTATTCATGGGGTGACCTTGGGTAAGTCACTAAGTCTCAAGTTTTGTTATCATTAGTGATTGCAAAAAAATGGTTGCATCTTTTGCCAATCCCCATTAAGAAAATGGGGTATGATAAATTACTTCACAGGATTATTAAGAGGAAAACGCTTTGTAAATCCCAGAGTGCTGTTTAAGTGTGAGTTATTATTTTATTGTGTCTTTCATAGATTAGTTGCAGATTGCTTTGGAACAGAGGTATTCCTAACTTGATTTGGGTCATGGACCCCTTTGGGAATTTGATGAAGCCTATGAGCCCTTTCTCAGAATGTTTTCCAATGCGTTAAATAAAGCCATCAAATTTCAGAAGAAACCAATCTTATTAAAAGAGTTATAAAAATGTATATCATTTGGAAAACCAAGTTCAAAGACTCCCTGAATTCTATCCATGGACCTCTAGGTGAAGAACTCCTACTTTAAAGAATTCACATTTAAGAATTTATCTTTCTGGAAGCTAATAAATTGTAATGTACACTACTCCCACCCTCAGATAGCATCTGAAAGTTCTTATTCCAATCTCTAGACAATATTCTGCCTTAAACCATGCAAGACCAGTGACTCCAAGATATTTTCCAAAACTGCTAGAGAAAAAAAAAAGACTCTTCCCTTTTCTAGTAGATTTTGCTGCTAAATTATTTTTGATATTGGGGAATTCTTTTCTATATTCACTAATCTAAATTGTGTTTGATCCTTGACTGATTCCCTTTTTCAGTGATAAGAGAAAACAGCTAGTGACAATCCTTGCATATTTAACAGATTAAAAATAATAATTCTTCTGTGTCAGAAAAACAGGAGACAGACCCAAAAGGCCAGTGCAGGGGGTAACCATCTTTAGATTGGCCATGGTAGTTGATACCGTGTTCTTGACCAAGTCGTCGACCAGCTAGAAGTTTCTGGTTATATGTTGCTTTTGAATTATTTGGTGTATTCTCTCTGTCTCATTAGTGCATAAAAAATTTGGAAATCATTTACCTACTCATGAGCTGTTAGGAAAAAACCATTTTTCATGTCCCTAAAAAGAGGAAGTTTCTTCCTGTGGTCAAATACCCTGTTTGATTTCAGTGTGAAGAGGAAGCGGTTTTATAGGCACCCGATTTCTGTGTTTTGTGTTCTTCAAAAGTAAGTGTGAGTATGTTTAGTGGTTCACAATATTGTTAAGCATGCAAGTACACCAGGAAATCTATTTACTGTTTTCTTTCATTAACCAGTGATTGGTCCAAGTTGTCTCTTAAAGGGCCCAGACTTGGGGCCCCTATTAAAGCAGGCTCTTTGGAGGCAAATTTTTTAGAGTAACTGCTTCTTTCATTGTGGGACGCTTTACCAAAGCAATTGTGATCATTCATAGTGACCATTTGGGGATTAGGGAAGATATCCTGAAAAGTCATGATGAAAAAAGAAATGTGGTTATTGTTGGTGAGTGTGAGTAGTTTTTTTTGGTATTATATATATTATATATTATACACACACACACACACACACACACACACACACACACTTCTTACCAGTTATCAACAAATAGAAATAATCCAACATATACAAAAGAACAAAACAAAAGGAGGGGGAAATCATAGAAGAGCCCTAAAACAGCTTGCTTACATGAAGTATACTTTAAAATGAACACAGTAGCAATAATTACTGTTTGTGTTCCCTTCTAAAATTTTTAATCTGTGGTTTTTTTTTAATTTTTCAATGCTTTCCCCCATCTTTTCTTCTCTGTCACTGCCCCATTGACTTATCCCTTCCTTCTGCCTTGTAACAAGTAAGTGTACATATTTAAGCCAACACGCAATTGCATTGGGTACATCTAAAAATTAGACGCACACCTGTTTCCTAAATTGGCCAGCATTCCCAACCAGAAGAAAAATCAGATTCTTATCTCTAGTCTAATTTTTAAGCTTTAAGTGGAATTTTTATTATAATTTCCAGTAGTGTCTCCAGCGGGATGACTGTGTAGATTGCTGTGATAGTCATTGCAATATGGGTACAGTAACCGACAAAATCCTAGGTTTCTAAGTTATACATTTTGTGGTAGCTATATGAGGAGTTGGGAACCTGGAAAGTGAATAATTACTACCACCAACCACTACCACCACCGCGAGTACTACTCATTTTTTTTAAAGCTCGATTTTCTTAAATTTCCCTAGGGTTAGAGGGCCATACTTTTTGAACTGGAAGGGACCTCAGACCTAACTTGGTCTACATCCTCTCATTTAACAGATGAGGAAACTGAGGCAGAAGTTAGTAACTTACCCAGGATCATGTAATAAGGAGAGTCAGAATTCAAACCCACCTCTGCTGTCTTCAAATCTAATGTTCTTTATATACCAGGGGTGGGGAACCTGCGACCTTGAGGCTACATGGGGTCCTCTAGGTCCTCAAGGATGGCCCTTGGACTAAATCCAAACTTCACACAACAAATCCCCTTAATAAAAGGATTGGTCCTCTAGAACTCGGATTCAGTCCCGAGGGTGTCCTTGAGGACTTAGAAGGCCACATGTGGCTTGGAGGCCTCAGATTTTCCACCCCTGCTCGACACCATGGTCACATGAATGATAACAATTAAAGAATGACTATATAAGACTTAATACATGGTCAGTGCTGTAATAAATGCTTTACAGTTATCCTCACAATAACATTGGGAGGCTGGTACTGGAGACTGGTGGAGTTCCAATCCAGCTTTAGACACTGACTAGCTGTGCATCTCTGAGCAAGCCACTTCACGTTTGGTTGCCTCAGTTTCCTCATCTGTAAAATGGAGATGAGAATAACCATTCCCTCCCAGGGGTCATTGTGCAGATCAGATGAGATGGTAATTGTCAAGTGCCTAGCCCACTGCCTGACGCATAGAAAATGCTGTATAAATATTAGCCATTATTTTAAGTAATATAATATGAATATATGTGATTAATAAAATAATTATAGTAGGAAGCTAATTAATAATAATTCATCTCTTTCATATCCTCTGTCATCTGTTTTTAGATTTCTGCCCCTCCCAGACTGGGGCATTCTGGTCTCTGCTTCTCCTTGTTCAGTTCTCATTTATAAACTGTCCATCCGAAGTCTCCTGAGACTCGGCAGTTTTCTTCCAAAGCGCCCTTGGAGTCACTGTCTTGTGGACAGAAGCCTCAAAGCTCAAGAAATCTATCCTACTAAAAACAAATTTATCTTAAAAGCTCTTCTGAATAAGTACCAAAGCATGGAGAGATGTTAAATTTAATGAAAATAATAGGCAAGACAGGAGAAATATTGCTCTAGCCAGGAGGGTCCTGGAGCTAACTCATACTGGCTTGCAAGGGTTAAGTGTTACATTTTCAATGGGAGCACATACACCTCAGAAATTGGGAAATGCTACAAATCGGGATTTGATTTAGTGTTTTATTAGTTGACTTAAGTATGTCTCATGTAAAAAAAGCTTTTCTCAAAAATTTATTGTTAAACATCTACCCGTAGACCCTGACTGTAGCTGTAATGCCCTTTCTAGGTTCTCAATTTAAGAAACTAGAAAATATCTCCTTTGGCACATCCATTTCCCCCCATTTTGTTGAACATCAAGCACTTGCTGGATATGGATAAACTTGAATATAAGGCCATGACAGAGAGTCTCTTCTGGGAATTGTAGAAGGAAGTTTCTATTTAATCTAGATTTTGCTATATTAATTCTCAAAAGCCATCTTGCTAACTTATTATCTCACTTTTTTGGAACATAGTGAAAATTCTAAAACAGTTGTACTAAAAATGGTGTTGAAGGGAGGCATTGTTGTATGAGGCAAACAGCACTTTCTTTGGTGGTCCAAGGTCCTGGGATTGAATTCTGTTTGTCCTCCAACCTGTCTAACTTTGGACAACTTTGCTTCTGGTTTTAGTGTCTTTCCATGTCCAAATGAGTGGATTTATTAGATTACCTGTAAATATTTTCCTGCTCCAAATGAATGATCCTGGGATACTAATCAGAGATAGTTTAGTGTATTGGAAAGAACCTTGGATTAGAAGCCAGAGATTTGAGTTCAGTTTCTGATTCTATTTTACTATCTTTGTGACTTCGGGCAATTTTACTGGGCCCTCATTTCTTCAAATGAAGAGGACTTAGATAAGTCTCAGATAAGTCAGGAGGACCTGAGTTCAAATCTTACCTCAGACACTTGACACTCACTAGTTGTGTGACCTTGGGCAAGTCACTTAACCCCAATTGCCTCATCCTGGGTCATCTCCAGTCATCCTGATGAATATCTGGTCACTGGATTCAGATGGCTGTGGAGGAGAAGTGAGGCTGGTGACCTGCACAGCCCTTCCCTGGTCTAGGTGTTCTTAACTTTTTTTTTTAGAGAGTATGGACTCCTTTGGAAAGTCTGGTGAATCCTTTAGATCTCTTTAAGATGATCTTGAGGAAACAACAAGTATTTATTAAGCACCTACTATGTACAAAGCAATTTGCTCAATTTTTAAGATAAAAAGACAAAAAGTCATATCTGTCTTCCAGGAGCTACGTTTTTTTCCCTAGAGGTAATGTAGCCCTTTCTCAAATAAGTATGTAAGATAATTTCTGGAGAAAAAGAGCACAGACTGCCAGGGGATTCATAAAAGCTTTCAGTGAGATCACCTTGGAGTTGAGCCTTGAAGTAAACTAAGAATTTTAATAGGTGGAGATGAGGAAGG
Organism: Potorous gilbertii; assembly: GCA_028658325.1. Taxonomy (NCBI): domain Eukaryota; kingdom Metazoa; phylum Chordata; class Mammalia; order Diprotodontia; family Potoroidae; genus Potorous; species Potorous gilbertii. The sequence goes on along the minus strand of CM053774.1, from coordinate 90,128,447 downwards.
AGTACTTTTGGGGGGGGGAAGAAGAGGGGGAGCTGGGGTGGGGGAAACAGCCCATGAAAAGGCCTGGCCTTGGAATGCAGCATTTCAGGAATCTCAAGTAGGCAACCTTACCTGGAACACAGAGTGGGTGGAGGAGAATGATATGAAATGGTAGAAGGTAGGTGGGGACCAGGTGGTGCACAGCTTTAAATGTCAGGCATAGCGGTTTACAAAAGGTAACATCAAAAGTTCTTGAACAGGAATCAGACTATGTTTGGAGGTTGCTGTGGTAATGGCTGCCATTCATACAGGACTTGAAGATTTGCCAAGTCTTTACAGACATTATCTCACTTGATATCCCCAGCAACCCTGGGAAATAGATCCATTTAATAGATGAAGAACCTGAGGCAGACAGAGATTAAGTGACTTGCCCAGGGTCACACAGCTAGTAAGTATCTGAGGCAGAATTTGAATTGGAGTCTTCCTGATTCCAAGTCCAACAATCTATCTACTGATCAACCTGGCTGTAGTCCAGGAAAGAGGGATGGAATAAAAGCCTTTAACGTTCTTCCAGACACTTGTGGAATGATCAGATGATCAACTTTGGAAATTTTTCAGTTCTTTTCATTTTTGCCCTGGACAGTAAATTTTGATGAAACCTGTTAGAAAACTTGTCTCTGTTTTCTCTCATTTCACTTTGTTTAATTATAGGGCAGTACTGCAGATTTATTCTTAGAACAAAGTTTACACAAGTTTTCTTAAACAGTTTGCTTTTCCTTGCCTGATTCTTGATCTTGTCCATAAGAAACTCGGCACAGCATATTCTAGAGCTACTATTAAAAAGAAGTATTTGGTTGGCAAATATAAAACTTCAAAGGAAAAAAAATGAATTTGACACATTGACTGCATTATCCCCCTGACGTTATAGTCCTTCCCCGCTTCCCTCACCCCAAATACGTTATCTCAGTAGTCCAATTTTTTCTTAATCATTGGACGTATCGTATAACCTTCTTTGGAATGAAACATGGCTAAAAATTGAGTTGGCACCTTCTGGTTGTTGACCTGAAAAACCCAGAAATTGTAAGGGCTGTTATCCCTTGACAGACATTCGCAAAAATCAGATGTGTAAGAGAGATGGAAAGCAATATTCCCTTCACTTCCAATATAAACAGGTCAGAATTTTGTTCTTGTCACATCCACCATGTAGGTAACAGTGGCCTGGGAAGTCTCTGTGGGAAAGATTCACTAAGCCTGCTTGTTCCCTTAGTGTTCAAAATGATCATTCCCAGTCTGGTGTTAGATGTGCTGGACAGTGTCAGGCTAGTAACATGGAGCATTGCCATTTGGAGTAATAGAATTCTCCTCACTCTCTCTGGCACCGATAAAGTTAACTTTGTGACCTTAAGCAAGTCATTAGATGAGAGGACCCTAGTCTGAGAGATGGAAGAGCTCTCAGAGTTCCCTGGGTCCAACCTCATTTTACAGGGGAGGAGAATGAGGGACAGGGAAGTTGTGATTTAACAGTCCGGGAGGTATTATTTGGGAGAGGTGGGACCCGAACCCACTTGACTTCCTCATCTGCAAACTGTAGAAGTAAAACTTTAATGAGTTTTAAAGGACCTTTTTAGTTCTAACAATGAAATATGGAGGTCATCATCCCCCCAAAAGAAGCTGTTTCAGAAAAGATTTCACCATGACATTATTTTAAAAAAATACTTGTGATGCTAGATGTCTACATGATAGACTTCTGTTTCAATTTCAGTGCTTTTTCCTTAACTAGACTTGTTTTCCTTGGGAAAGTAATTCTTCACCACAACAGTGAGTGAATAAAGCAACACACCCTTTCACTGGATGGTTTCAGTCTGAGCCATGTTAACTCCTCAGGATGATCTTCCTAATAACCCATTTTCCTTCTAATAGGAAGCTGCAGGGTAGCTGAACCATAATATACTTGGGGAGAGCAAATATATCCTCATCCTGAGTGACATATTGTACCTATGTGAGACTTCTTAGACCAGACAGAGCTGTCTGAAGTTGATTGCCACATTTTTTTCAGTTGGACATGGGAGGTGAAAATCATAGGAACTGAAAGTCTTTTCAGGAGAGTAGGGTGGGATCTGTAATGGGAAGGGATCCAGTGAATGCTTTCCAGATGCCATTAGAAAGAAAGCCACTTCATTGTTCTAAAGATGTTTGGATCCTTTATTACATCTGAAGACCTGTTTTACTGTCTAACTGCAATAATGAAATAGCTTTATCTTGATTTGGAAACCAGAAGTGAAATTTCCACCAGTAAACCTTACCACTGAAAGGGAAATCAAGGCAGAACCACCACTCTGTATTAGGGAAGTGGTCCTAAGAAGTAAAACTAAAAATAAAACTTTGCTTTTTTTGAGGCAGAATTTCTGCCAAGCATCCTGGAGGGAAAAAAGTAAAGGTTAAATTGTGACAGCTATATTTAATGTTCTCTACCTCAGAGAATTTTGGTAACTAAACTAGCTTGGAAATGAATACCATCTTAGGTGTCTGTGGTCTAAGATAAATTAAGGTTTCGCCTAAAGTATACTTAATAAATACCCTTCTTTTTTTTAATGTTCAAATAAGCTAAAACTAGAAATAAAATATAGTGGAGATACCACTTTTTAGGGAAATGCCAAAGCCAGAATTTTCAGGCACTTTTTACATTGCCTAGCTTGGAGACAGAGAGATGCATAAATTAAATTGCCGTCACCTTGATTACAAACATCAGGTGCCTGGATTGGTTTGACACATGACGAATGTACTTATTGTACGTTTAATCTCCTTAATGAAATCCCTCGGAAAATATCCATCTTGGCACTAATGAGAGTAAATAGGTTTTGAGCTTGTAGGGCGCCTGTGCTCCCAAGGGCTCCAGCCCTTCACAGCTAATTATTTCACTCATCCTTGTAACAGTCCCACTTGGGTAGATAGCATTGTGCTCTCTCTTTGAAGGAGATATAAGCAGGGAGCCCTTGCTGCATTCTCTCCTCTCTTCCAGGGTCAAATCGTTGGCTAATACATCCTCTAATGACAAAAATATTTATATCCCTTAGTAAAAGAAGCCTTCAAAAGCACATAATGGCTGTAGGTTCAAATTAAGGGGGTCTAAGCCTTTCTCGTGTCATGGCAGTTCTAGTGAAGCCCATGGACCCTTCTCTGAATAATATTTAAATGCATAAAGTAAAATCCATAGGATTACAAAGGAAACCAGTGGTAGATGAAAAAAAATGATACATTTTTCCCCTCATCTAATCTCATGGACCTCTTAAAATCTATCCCCAGATTCAGAGGTATAGTTAAAGTGGACAGAGCCTCCAAGGTAAGAGTCTCTGGTCTTAGAAGATTGTTGCTACTCTTTGTCCTTCATTCTTGAAGATGACTATCACATCAGGAAGATGATTCCATGACATGCAAGTGAATTGGGATTAAGTGAGGCAGGGCTGTGCTGCCTCACTTTTCTCCTCTGGAACCATCTGGGTCCAGTGGCCAGATATAGGTCAGGATGACTGGAGGTGGTCCCCAAAATGAAGATTATAACAGTGAAATAGAAGCAGACTAGAGATGACAGTGTTGGAGAGGGCTTCACCTTTGGAGAACTCAGATCCCGAACTCATTAGTCAAGTTGCATTGAGAGAATTAGACTAGACTTGCAAGTCCAATAAGGTAATAGGAGGAAATGAAGACCAGGCCAGTCTGTTTAGTTATTTTATTAATAACTGCACCCCAATCCCAATTTGTTTAGAGTTTCCTCATTCTCATTCATAGCACTGAACATTTTTGACCATGTTAACATTGATCATCTGTATAGTATCCCAGTAATAACTTACCCAATGGGGAGGCTGCTCTTTATTGTTGCTGTTTTATAGAATAGGAAATTGGTTCATTCTCCTGGAATTTCCCTTGAGGAAACAACATTCTTCAAAACCCTCTTCACTTTTCCCATTTCTCGCCCTACTTTATGGGGCTAAGAGTAAAAGATGGCATACCCTGTGCCCAGTGCCACTTCCAGATCATTTTTTTTACTGCCATGATCACTCAACAACATTTCTTTCATTGAAATTATCCTCATATGTTTATACTAGACTTGTCCCTTCATCTAGGGTCATCTCCAGTCATCCTGATCTATATCTTGTCACTGGATCCAGATGGCTTCAGAAGGGAAAGTAAGGCACAACCCTTCTTCACTTAAACCCAATTCACTTACAAATCATGGCATCATCTTCCTGATGTCATGGTCCTCTTCAAGAATGAAGGATACAAAACGACAACACTGTCCTCCAGGATATTTTGGATGTTACTGCCCTCTGGGTTACTATCCACTTTCTGTATTGACTTTAGTATCTGACTCAGATTCATGTTTCCTATTCCATTACCTTGCCATCAGTCTATCCATCTATCCAGTCATCCATCTATTCATTTATCCATCCATCCACCATTCGTACATCCATCCATACATCCATTCGTACATACATACATACATACATACATATATACATAGGGGCAGCTAGGTGGTGCAGTAGATAGAGCACCAGTGCAGGAATCAGGTGGACCTGAGTTCAAATCTCACCTCAGACATTTGACACTCACTAGCTGTATGACCTTGGGCAAGTCACTTAACCCCAATTGTCTCATCCTGGGTCATCTCCGTCATCCTGATGAATATCTGGTTCCTGGATTCAGATGGCTCTGGAGGAGAAGTGAGGCTGGTGACCTGCACAGCCCTCCCTCACTCAAAACAAAGTCAAGTGCAAGTCATGTCATGATTTCTCTGATAGCCTGGTCCTCTTCGGCAATGAAGAACAAACACATACCTTGTCATCATCCTTGGCAACAAATTGATGACCCAGGACCTCCAAACTCTTAATCTGTCTCTTTAATTCTCATGATTTTCTTTTACACCATACTACAACCACCTGCATTTGACTTTTTCTGGAGGTGGGCCACTTCTAAGATCTAAGGCTTTGAGGTTCTGTCTGAGTATAATCAATCCTAGCTCATAGATCCAGAGTTTGGAGGGACTTCTAATGCTATCTAGCCCATCCCCTCATTTTACAAGTGAAAAAAAAAACAGAAGTGACTTGTAAATGAGCATCAGAGGTGGGATTGAAGCCTTCTGATTTCATTGTCCATACTCTCTTCCCTATACCATGTGGATATTTAGTAGACACCTACTATGTGCCTGTATTATGCTAGGTGTTAGAAATGAAAATTGTGACTTCTTTTGTACTCAAAAAGCTTATATTCTACTGCTGATCTCTTGTCTTCTCATCCTTCCTGCTTTGTCACTCATGACAAATTTACATCTATCCTTCTTATCATTATTTCTCAGCCCTTTTTTTCTTCCCACTCTCTCATCTTTGCCCTGGTTTCATTTGCTTCTCTACCTAGTCAGGGGCCCCATAATCATCCACTCATCTGCCTACTCTGAGTCATTTATTCATCTGTAACCCATCCAGTATGGAGCATTTAAAAGATTGTAGATTTACAGGAGAAGAGAATTTGTTGTTGTTCAGTTGTTTTAGTTATGTCCCACCCTTTGTGACCCCTAGGGTTTTTTTTGGCAAAGATACTGGAGTGCTTTGCCCTTTTCTTCTCTTTCCTTATTTTACAGATGAGGAAACTGAGGTAAACAAGCGTAAGTGACTTGCCCAGGGTCACACAGCTATTAAATGTTTAAGCCCAGATTTGAATTCTGAAAGTCTTTCTGATTCCAGGCTCAGCACTCTATCCACTGTGACACTAAAAAATCATCAGCTCCCATAATATTTGAAAACTGCGACCCATAGAAATGAATTGACTTTTTATAGATCATGCAAACAGAGCTAGAATTCAAACCCACGACCCCTAACATCAAAGACAGCATTTTTTTTACCCAACCTGCTGCCTCTTTTGTGATGGGCCAGCTAATACGACCAAAGAGTCATTAAATAGCACCAACTAATTGAAGACCCACACCACCTGGTCCAGACTGTTTCTACTTTGCTCAATCCCACTGACACCTTCCTTTATTGAGAAACTGATATGTGTGTTTGTGTATGTGTGTGTGTGTCCTTCATGATTTTGAAGATGACCATGATATCAGAGAAATGATGACATGCACTTGACTTTGTTTTGAGTGAGGGAGGGTTGTGCAAGGTCACCAGCCTCACTTTCTCCTCCTGAGCCATCTTGGTCCAGTGGACAGATATTCATTAATGATATGTGTTTGATTAAGTAAGATGGCAAACCCCTTAAAAGTAGCTTTCCTTTAAGAAAAGCAGATCCAAGAACAAGAACCAGCAGGTGATCCTGGGTATTCTAGGTGCTTGCTGCTACACCTTCATAATTGTTCAAATTGTGTACCCCTTGACTTTAGTGCCAGCTAAATTGAGAAGCTCATACCTCCAGTATGAGCTGTTTCAACATCCTTTTCTCCAGGATAACTCACTAATTAATTCATTTAACAAGCTTAAATGAATCCTTTGTGCATAGGACTATTATAGGTGCTGTAGAACATACAAGATAAGACATAGCCTTGTGGTGCTTAAGGAGAGGGTAAGACACCAACAATTCTTCAGTAATTCTGTGAACACTACAATTTAGCAGCACATAGTCTCAGACAGCTTTGGCTGGCTTAGAGATTCTTCCCCCTTGCAGTCAGCCTGGAGGAAGACAGACAGTCCCATAGGTCAAACAGACTTAGAGTTTAAAGGGATCTTAGAGATCATCTGTTCTAACATCCTCATTTTGAAGATGAGGAAACTGAGTCCCAGAGAGGTTAATTATCTTATCTAGATATAGCATTGCATGATACTAGTATTAGAGGGCTGTAGAATAAAATATTATGTAAAGTCTGAAGGGGGCAAGATTGTTCCTGTAACCAGGAAGATAAGGGAGACATTTTGGTGGAGGAGTTGGCCTCTAAAAACTAAGGTGAAATTGAACAGATAAAGATGGGGAAGGCATTCACACAGAGGTATGAGCATGTGTGGTAAACTTGGGGAAGAGAGCCTCTAAAGTCCTTCACAGCTTTGCATTGTATGATCCATGAGAGTTGGCCAGTTTGGATGCAGTGCTGAAAAGGTAGTCATGTGAAGTAAGCATTGGAGGGTTGGGGAGAAGGGGCGGTGTCACTTGATTGTAGAGAACCTTGAATGCCATACCAAGGAATATGAAGCAGGGAATTTAAAAGGACCCATCGATGGCTTTGAAGGAAAGCCTTCACACATGTGTCAGATATATGCATACTGTTATGTCAGATATAGGTATAAGTGAGCTTATTTAAGTAGTGATATAAAGAACAAATTAGAACAAGGAGAGAAGAGACAAAAGCCTAGAAGAAGGATATTGTAATAGTCCAGATGGGTAGAAACAAAGGACCTAGACCAGAGTCATGGCAGTGAGTGGAGAGAGGAGAGGATGGACGAGGGAGGTGTTATATAGAGGTAGAATTGATACAACTTGGTAATGATGGGTTGCAAAGTTTGTCTCTTGACAGATTTCACCACTCTCCCTGTACCCTTGTTCTCCCCCTCATTTCTTCTTCTGGACTTACCTCCATCATTTATACCCTTTCTTTCATAGTTTCCCTCTCTGACACCCTTTCTTCGATTCTACAAATATACTCATGTATTCCCTAGCTTTAAAAAATCTGAGCAAAACAAAGACAAGCCTTCTTTTGAACTTTCTATGCCCCTAACTACTGCCTCATCTCTTTCCTCCTTTTCATGACCAACTTTCTGGAAAGAGTAACCTGTACTTGCTCCCTTTTTTACAGAACATTCTGATTCCTAACCTTCCTACTTCACTAAAATAACAATCTTGCAGACCACTAGTATCTTCCTAATTGCCAAATCCAACAACAATCTCCCCACACTCCCCCATCCCTTTAAGGGAATAAGAAAAAGAATCTGAGAATCTGTTCATTGGTCCCTTGTTGTCTCCGTCTTTTCCTTCCTCCACCATAGCACCATCCAACTAGTCTTACAAAGCATTTTCTTTCTTCATGTCAGTATTCTGTTCTATAATCTGAAATGGCTCCCTATTTCCTGCTTTAATTTTGGCAAACTATATCCCCAAGGACAAAATTCCTGCAGCCTTTTTTGTTTTGTTTTTAATAGAAGATTTTAGGATAACAAGAAGACATCAGACGGACCATGGTTTGTCTACCCCTAGGCTGCATCATTTCTAGATTCCTCTGCCTGGATTTGAGGGTCTTCCATTACCCACCCTGATAATCCAGTCATTTCTTATTGCTCCCCCTGGAAGTGATCTCAGGATCAAATCCTAGGTTCATGAAAAGACTTTCATTTGAGGCATTTCAGGCCTGCCTCAAAATAAGTTGTGTTGTGACCACTGGGCAGCCTTTCTGAGCCTCATTTTTCTATTCTGTGAAATGGGTACAGTAGCTCCTCCACAGGGGCACATTGTGAGATTACATTAGATAATGTGTGTAAAAGGATTTGTCAAACCTTAAGGCACTTGTATAAATGGGAGTTACTATGCTTATGTGCTCCTACAAAGGGGTTGTAATTAGTGTTCACTGCCTTCACTTAGACTGTTTTCACCTGATTAGGATCCTCTGCCTGCCCTCTCCCCACTTCTTTCCTATCTACCTAATTCTTAGCGATCCTTTAAGACTGTTGATTCATCCTTTCAGTTATGAGTCCCAGAACAAGTCCTATTTCCTGTATGAAAACTTCACAAATTTTAACAACTCATATTCATTTCTCTCTACTCCAAACCACATGGTTTAACTTTTATTTTGAAGGCAGTCTGAGTTAAGTGACTTGCCCAGGGTTATACAGCTAGTATATATCAGAGTTCATATTTGAACTCAAGTCCTCAGGGCTGGTGCTCTATCCACTATGGCACCCAGCTGCCCCATGGTCTAACTTATAGTCATTTTCTCATTATATATGTTAATTCTATCTCCCCAGCTAGACTGTAGAAGATGTAGGATTCACATTTTATGCTAATTCATTTACTGAGTCTAATCTTTATTTGATTTTCTCCAGTACTTCAAAAAAAAGCCCTGCTAATATACATTGAGTATATTGGTTTCAAAGCACACCCTTTTTTCCCCTCTTTTCCTCCCTTTTTCTTCTCTTAATGAGGCTAGTTGTCATTACTCAAGATTCCTTCTTTTATTTCCAGACAGGCACAGATAGAGAGATAGCCTTTGCAAAACCTTAAATGTGAACAAGCATTCTGCTTACAGTGTAGAAATGTTCAGGGTGGGGAATAATTACAGGTTTTTGTGAGGGTTGTGGATCTTGACCAAATACTCTTTTTCTGAATAAAGGGGTAGTGATGTTAGCCAGTATAAAAAAGAGATGTTAGTGATGCTTTAGGTCCCAGTGAAACATTTTCACTCATTGATGGGTTCCGAAACAGCAGTCAGTTGAAGTTTGTCCTTTCCTTACAGATTTTTGGGTAAGTCAGTACTTAGAAGGTAGTTAAAAAATGGGTCTTTTCTGCTCTTATTGTTTTGTGCCCCTCCCCACTTTTCTTTCCCTTAAAGCATCTGTGACTTTGAGCTCATATTTTTAGATATGAATTACAATATGTCAGGATGAGCATGTGCTGGTGATTTCTACTTAGTAACCAAATGAAAGCAAATACGTTTTTGTGTAGTTGTTATTATGACTTGTCTTTTGCATAGAGAGGCTCTCTTAGGATGGAAAATTATTTTTTTAATAAGTAATACTATTTTAAGTGTCTTGCAAAATATACCTTCATTTGATTTTTAAATATCTTAAAAGAAGCCCCTGAATTAAGTACCACTTTGGAGCCAGAAATTAAAGAATTCTGGAAAATGAACAAAGTAACATGTATTTACTGAATATATTTCTCTTAACAGAAACGTTGGAATTTTCTTTATGTCAAAGTAAAATCTAGTCTTGTTAGTGATGTAGTTAATGTGGAAATTGTAGCGTATTATGACCTCACTGTTAGCAACCAGTCGTATTGACTGGAGATAAAATGCTTGAGATGTTGGTTTCTGCCTTTATTTGAAGGACAGCAGATTGATTGCTAGACTATTCTCACTGTATTGACATCAAACCAGAGAAGGACTATAATTCGAAGATATATCTATAGGTTATAAGTAACTTTTCCAACTGTGGGTGATATCTTAAGTGATTGGCTTGGTATTTATTTTCTTATTTTGATGATACTTTAATTTTGAATTGTCAGATAGTTTCTGATTGTAATTTTTGCTTTTGTTTTGCAGATGGAATATTAGCATCTCTCAGAGAAAAAGATTTGGCTTCTTTTCCTGAAAGCAGGGCATCGACAGTGGATACCTGGATGGGAAGAAAAAAAATCAGATGGCTAAGATCTCTTTATTGTACTAGAATACAAAGTCAGCCATAAGCAAGTGTATCATCATTTTAGAAGTATAGAGATCAAAGAAAAAAGAGTAGGGCAGAAATCGAGGAAAAATAATAGGGACCACCACTTCCCTGTTTGGGTGACAATCAAGGGAAATGGATGTCATAGAGACAGCAAAACTTGAAGAACATATGGAAAATCAAACCAATGACCCTGCAAATAGTTACACGAGACCTACTGAACCTACTGACGAAGATAACAAAAATGGTGGTGGGAAACCCAAGAGCTTATCCAATGGCTTGCGAAAGGGTGCCAAAAAGTACCCAGACTATATTCAAATTTCTATGCCTGCTGAAGCAAGAAACAAATTTCCCCTAGAATGGTGGAAAACGGGCATTGCTTTTGTCTATGCCCTATTCAACCTAATCTTGACGACCGTCATGATCACAGTTGTACATGAGAGGGTGCCTCCCAAGGAGCTCAGCCCTCCACTACCAGACAAGTTCTTCGATTACATTGATCGAGTGAAATGGGCATTTTCTGTATCAGAAATAAATGGGATGATATTATTTGGGTTATGGCTTACCCAGTGGCTGTTTCTGAGATATAAGTAAGTATTCCTCTTATACATCATTTGGGGCATGCTAGTTGATATGCAAACATGAATGTCTTTGAAATTTAAATTTTCTTCCTGAAAGAATCTTGGCCCAGATTATTGAAAATAGGGGAAAGGCACTAGATCTGGGATTTCAATAAACTAGAGGACTTTTAATAATGCACATTGGTACCCTTTCTGTGCCTTATAGTCTAGAGGACTAAGCTAGAGAACTGAGAGACTTGCTCGGAATCTTACAGCCATTGTGTGTCAGAGGTGGGACTTGAATGCAGGTCTTCCTGGCTCTGAGACCCATTTTCTTCACTACTTCATGCTACTTCTCAGTAACTCAGAAGTTTGAAATAACCATTTTTTTTCAAAAGAAACCACTGTGAGGAACCAGTAAACCCAAGCTATAGCATTTATATGAAGCATCATTCAAGAGATAATTAGAAAAAATAGCATTCAGCTGATGGAGAATGGTTCTCTCCTGTTTTTAGCTGCAGAGGGATAAGGAGAAGTTCAGGTTAAAGTCATTATCTTTGCCACACACATGATTTGAGGCCCTGCCCTCTCTCTCTACAGTTTACCTCTGCCAGTCCAACCAGACCATTAGTCAAGGACAGATAAGTTGTCCTTACAACCAGGGCCTGATAGTATGATGTAGGTTCTAAAAGGCAAGTGGGCCTCATGGGCTTGTCTCAGGGTTACCAAAGAAGTGAAATTAGCCAAATTTAACATTTTGGGGGTTGGTTTTTGGAACCACTTTCTTAACATGTGGTAGAGCAGGTGTGCATATACAGAAGGGAATATATCTGTCCTTCCTTGTAATACGCCCTCCAGCTGACAAAATAAAAGGTTATCAGAAGATCTTTAATTCTTCAGGTAGTAGGGGCTGTCTGTGTGTCCCTTCTCTCCTCTTGTTACCAGCCCCGAGAGAAAAAGAGGATCAGGCAGATATGACTGTCCTTTGTCTCTGAGGTGCAGCAGACAGCAAATATAAATATATATATATATATTTTTTTCTCTTGAAGAAGCTTTGAGCATCACATCAAAATAAACACAACGTAAGCCAAGAAAATTTTCCATAACCCAAGGCTTATGAAAAATTGTTAAAGTTCCCGAGAGAATACAATTAGGAAACGTGAAGGCAGAGGAAATTAAGTTTATAGTAAAAGCCTAAGAGAATTTCTTAGCTCTACCCTATCAGTCATGTTTGTGGTTTAGGTTCTAAATTCTCTTTATTCTAACCAATACCTAACCTTGCTGTTCAGATGCTCCACCATGCTAATGCTAGTTCAACTTACTTCATAAATAAAACCTGTTTTGTAGTGGTTTGTAAGTAATTTTTAAGCTTATCCCATTTTTTTAGTTAATAGAAATGCACAGCTCCTGAAGCAGCTATTTTTAGTTGTCTCCTCCTTATGTGTAAGTGGGTCTCTAGTGGGGAGTTGAACCTCTTTGACAGTTTGGTAAAACCTGTGGACCCCTTCAGAGAATAATGGTTTATTGTCTACATTCACAAATGAAGGAAAAACCAAATTTCAGTTACAGGTTAGTGAAATAAAAATGTAACCCCACCTTCCCCCACCAATAAAAACTCATGGACCTCCTGAAATCTATCCACATACTCCTGTTGTCCTAGACTAAGAGTTCTTTACCTTTTTTGTGTCCTGAATCTCCTTGACTACAGCCTATGAACTGTTCTCAGAATCATGTATCTAAATGCATAAAATAAAATAGGACTACAAAGGAAACCGATTATGCTGAAAAACAAGACAGTTATCAAAATATATTTAAAAACACACACACACACACACACACACACACACACACACACACACACACACACACACACACACACACACACACACTACAAACCTCAGGTTAAAAAATACCTTATGGTAAAAACTGGGGTGGGGAGAAGCAAGAAGGGGTTATCCCAGTACATCCTGTTAAAAGTAATTGGTAGAAAAATCTTTACAACCTTTTGCAAAGTTCTCAGCAGACACTCTGAATTGCTCTCCCAGTATGAATAGTATAGAACTTATGAGGAGGACTGTTAAGTATCTTCCTCCTCTGTATGATGCTGCAGTTGGTACATTCTCCTTCCCACGTGAATTTCTGTATCCTCTGAGCAGCCAAATTCAGAATGTAGGACATGCAAATTCTCATATTACCAAAAAATTTCTGCTTAATTACTTCACTTGTTAGAAAAACATAGAACACAGTTTGACAGAGGATGTTTTCAGCCAAAGCAGTAGATGGATTTTGGAGTGGAATTTATTCAGGGAAGAAAATGGATTGCCTTCCTCCTTCCCCACTCATTTATTAAGTAACCAACGGGACAAATTCAGCACTATTAAATGTTGATACTGGAAAAGCAAGCCCAGAAAAGCAGTCCTTTGAAGTAAATACTTTAGGATAAACAAGTAGTTTCTTTGACCACAGTAGGTGGTAGGGACACCACCCTGTTTGTGTCCCTGTTAACTTTGTTGGAATGTCCCTACTTACTTTCTCAAAATAACTGCTGGGCTTGGTTAGTATATTTAGCATGTCACGTAAAATATATTGCATCGTCCCCTATGACACAAGGAGTTGGTATTTGTTTTTATATATGTAGTGAATTACTCAATAACCTTTATAAAGCACCTACAATGTGTCAGTGACTAAGTTCCTGAGTTCCTGGAGATACAGAAAACAGCCCATGTCCTCAAGGAGCAAACAATCTAATGATAATGAAGGGTCCCCACAGCTAAGTTAGCCCTCCAAAATAATTAAAATATGCCATGACATCAATCTACAAGCATTTAAGTGTGTGCCAAGTATGGTTTCAGGTTTGTCATTTTGCTTGCTTTATCAGAATTTCTTTGCCCTTACTTAGTAATAATCTTGACAATGCCAGTCTTGGATAGAAAAGAGCTCAAAATTGTAAGCTTTGGAGGGAGGGATTGTATATCCTTACATTTCCCTGTGTGCCCAACATAATATCTTGCAAGTAAAAATCAAATGGATGAATGCCTTGGTTGGAAGAGGGTATAATATTTTATTGTCCAATTTTTATGCTGAGGAAGCTTCATTATCCCAGTCCATGAAATGAAGGAACTGGACCTGATCAGAAGTTCTTCACCTTCTGTGTGTTGTGGCCGGTTAAGGCATTCCGCTGAAACCGTATGGACCCCTACTCAGAATAAAATTTTTAAATACATGAAATAAAATACATAGGATTGTAAAAAAGCAGTTTTGTTGAAAGACAGTTTTCAAAATATTTTTAAAAACAATCTTACAGATCTTAGGTTAAGAATCCTTCAACTAAATGGACAGTTTCTTATTTCTCCATGATTTTAGGTTTCCTTACCTTCCCTAAAATGGTGAGTGTTAAGGTACTTAAGAAAGCAGTCTTCATTGTGAATATTTGTGATAGTTTACCTACAATGTCCCTTAGCCCAGGGACTCCATATTGGCAGTCTTGGTCAGTATATTTAATGGAAGTGAAAGTCATTTTTGTGCCCCCTCCCCCCTTATCCTTACCTATATAATTTGATTTAAATTAAATGTCCTGTTTCATTACATGACCATTAAGGGGCTTGGAATGGGAAGGGGACATCCATATTTCACTTTGTTCCTGGAGAGAACCATGAGCCCTGAAGCTATCAAAGCACCTCCTTATATCCCAGCAACAGGAATTTCAAGGGGGTAGAAAGAACTGAGTTCTGTAGTTTCTTTGATTACCAGGAGCTCCCTCTTTTCTTCAGGGTTGGGGCAGCAGTTCAAAATGAGTCTGGGACTTTCCCCATAGAAAACTAGAAGGATTGGTGCTGACAGTCAAAATAAAAGCTTAGGTTAAAAACATGAAAATAGAGGCTAATATCAGTATGCGATGGTGAGGTGAGGATAGGGTTCTCTAATGTAGATATAAGACAGAAGAAGTCTGGGGCAGGATATGTTTTTTGATTAATAAGTGAAATTTGCAAAACTTTAGAAAGCACAGAAATTCTAAGTAAAACACCAGGAACAAAATATTTACCCTTTCTCACTTCAGGTTGATAGACTCAACTGGCCAGGAACATTTCAAGTGTCTTCAAAACTAAGCTCCCTTAAAATGTGATATTGAGAGGAAAAGAATGTATAATGGAAATTATTTCTTTTGTGCCTCCCCACCCCCTAATTATCCTTGCCTATGATCTGATTTGAATTAGATGTCATATTTTCCTACATGACCACTTATTTAATATCACCTTGGTTCATTAGTCAATTCCTTTGTGTCATTTTGGTTTCCCAGGAGAAGACTTGATTGCTGGAAGTGAGGCTGACTAGCATGAGTGAGAGCTTCCTGACCTACTGTGATTCAGGGAAGAGATCAATCAGCTTGCTATATAATGTATCTGGAAAGAATTCTGGAATCCTAAGACCTGGGTTCAAACCCTACCTTTTAGGGTTATTTTGTAACCAGAACTTTTTTTCCTTTTAAAATTTGGTCCATTTGCCCAAGCCCTGAGTCCAGTTATCCCTCATCCTGTTAAATATTGTTTGAAGTAGTATTATGAATGAAAAAACCAACTGATGGTGGTTAATCAGCCTTCTCCCCCTTCTCTCCTCCCCACCCTTAGGTCAATAGTGGGACGCAGATTCTTTTTTATAATGGGAACTTTATACCTGTATCGCTGTATTACCATGTATGTTACTACCCTACCTGTGCCTGGAATGCACTTCCAATGTGCACCCAAGGTAAGTAACTCCAAACTATCTCCATTTTACCATAATCCTTGGTCAATTTTTCTTGGTAGCTCTTAGTTGTATTAAATGTGTGCAGCCTAAACATATGCTTTTTAGTTTATTTTTACATTGCTGGGAATGCTTTTCTAAAATGTGTATTTTTATTCATAGATATACCTCTTTTGATGCTAACGGTAAACAGCCCTCTGTCTATTTGCTTTCCTTCTCCCTATTTTTACCTCCCTAATTTTGTGTGGCAATGGATATGAAAGATGTCTTAGGTGTGACTGCAAATATTTATAGTCAGTCGGGTCTTCAGAGAACTGTGAATTGTCTGAGACCTCATAGTTGGTAAAATAGAAACCAAACCCATCGTTTTTTCTCATAGTTGGTAAAATAGAAACCAAACCCATCGTTTTTTTTGACAAGCAGGTAAAAGCCTCACATCAGCTCTTACTGAACCCTAAGCAGATGTTTGGGGTGGAGGGGGAAAATAGATTGTTCTAAAGAAGCCACCAGTCTTTCAGACCAAATGTAGGTGTGGTTTAGAAAAGCTATAATCTTTCAGAACCATCAAAGCCCAAAGCATCTATAATTAAAACAATGTCCATATTGGATTTTAACATTGGCTGGGACTAATTTAAGGAATGAAAGGACATCAGAGCTTTAAAAAAGAGAAAGAGAGAGAAACAAGGTCAAATGGGTGCACTGTGTATGTTTTCTAATTGGAGACCACTAAATGGGGGGGGGTGTTCTAGTAAATGAGGAGGTTTATGGGATCACTTGGGTATTTATAGGTTGAAGGAAAAAGAAAGCATAGATGCGCCCCAGCATTTAAATCCCTGCACAGTCTGGTTTCTTTTCAGCTATATTTCATTTTCCTTTCCTTTCTTTTATTTTCCTTTCCCCTTCCCTTCTCCCTTCCCTCCCCTCTCCTTCCCTTTCCTTCCCAACAACAACCCTGAGACTCTTGCCCCTCCAAGAATGATTTCTCTGTTTTTTTCTTTTCTGTTAAAGGGGCCACCCCCCTGAATACTTTTTAAAGAGACCTATTCACTCAATGGGTATCACCTCACTTTAAGTGAGACTAACTAAAAGGCTATTGGTTACTGGATCCAGATGGCTCTGGAGGAGAAGTGAGGCTGGTGACCTTGCACATCTCTCCCTCACTCAAAAAAGTCAAGTGCAAGTCATGTCATCATTTCTCCGATGTCATGGTCCTCTTCGAAAACGAAGGGTGAACACAACAACTTACTTGAAGTTGTTTTTCCTCAAATTTAAGCGTCCAGCTGCTGCCCCCATGCATTGATGCAAGCTGTCTCTAAAGTCTGGAACAGACTCCATTCTCATCTTTGTCTCTCAAAGAACTTATTTTTTCCAAGCTCAACTCAGGTGCCACCTTTTCCATAAAGTCTTTCCTGCTACTCTCTGCTTGCTAGGTGGGTGCTCTCTCTTTCTTGAATTACCTGTATGTGGTATTCTCTTCTTCCTTTACCACACTCAACAGCTAAATATAACTTCGTGAAGGTCTCTTTCTTTGTGTTCCCAGAACCTTCTTTGTACCAGTAGGGGTTTAATAAAATTCTTTGATTTTCTATGGTTGCACATATATAATCTATATTGATATATATATATATATATATATATATATATATATATATATATATATATATACATATATATCATCTTGGGGGAGGAGATGGAGGGAGGAAAAAAATTTGGAACTCGACATTTTAAAAAAATGAATACTAAAAATTGTCTCTATGTGTGAGTAATTGGAAAAATAAAATGCTATTCCTTGAATTGAGAGATGCCTAAAATTAAAGGTTGCACCCCATAGTAAGAGCTACCGTTCTTTGTTTCCATGTTTATATGTGCTCTTCCAGATGTTAATCTTCCTCATAAAGAGGAAAGTCGCATCATTTATCTTGCCATCTTGATATACTGTTGTCAGGATACTTATAGATAGTAGGAGACACATCTATAAATCAACACATTACCTATACATCTTGTAACTACCAGCTACAAAGTCATTCTGAAAAGAAAAGCATGACTGAAAGATCACCCAATAGAATTGGCCTCTAAGACTCAGATGTTCTTTAAGATTTTCTGGTCCCAAGTTTAATGGGTGCCAACATTGTCTACTTTCTGTAACCACTTTTTTGATATGGCACTAACTGGTTCCCTGGTGAACTATTAACTCATTTAAGAGATTTCTCACAGAATTGGAGAGTTGTAAGATATCGCAGTGACTGTCTAGTCTAACCTATTACTGAAAAGGAATATTATAGTAGGCAGTTCGGTGGTGCAGTGGATAGAGGGCTGGGCTTGGAGTCAGAAAAAGTTCACATCCAACCTCAGATATTTACTCACTGAGTAACCCTGGATAAGTTGCTTGACCCATCTCAGCATCAGTTTCTTCATCTGTAAAATGGGAATAATGACAGTACTTTCTTGTGAAGACTAAAGGCAGTTACATGTAAAGTGCTATTTAAATGTGAACTCCTACTATAGCATACCTTATAGGTGAATGGTTTTCAACCTAGAAGAGGCTGGATGTTACCAGAAGTAGATATCAGTTAAAACAAATATTTATAGAATGACTTCTGTGTGTAAGACATCTAATGTTGTTATAAGTTCTGTGAGGGCAGAGACCTTTGTTATTTGGTGACACAACTATTGTGTTGGAGGAAATGAATCAGCAAGATAAGAGAGCATATAATTGATGCTGCTCAGATATAAACCAAAGAAATTCCATACAAATCAGTCAGCATGCATTTTTTTTCTTGGTTCTTTTTTCTTTATTTAAAAAAAAATGTGTTCTTTTTAAATTTTTGGTTTTCAGCATTGCCTTTTATATAACTTCCCCCCTCGCCCCTCCCCAAGATGGCATGCAATCAGCTTTAGGTTATTCATGTACAATCATATTAAACATATTTCCACATTAGTCATGTTGTAAAAGAAAAACCAGGACAAAAATGGGAAAAACCACTGAGAAGGAAAAAAGAAAGAAAATAGTCTGCTCCAGTCTGCATTCAGACTCCACAGTTCTTTCTCTGGATGTGGAGAGCATTTTTCCATCATGAGTCTTTTGAATTGTCTTGGATCATTGCATTGCTGAGAAGAGCTAAGTCTAACAAAGCCAGTCATTGCATGATGTTGCTATTAACTGTGTAAAATATTCTCCTGGTTTTTCAACAAGCATTTACTAAGTGCCTACTGGGTGCCAGGCCCTGTGTTAAGTGCTGGGGATGAAAAGGCAAAAGACAACTCTTGCCCTTAAGGAGTTCCTGTGTAATAGAAGCACTGTGCTGGTCACTACAGATACAGAACACACACACACACACATACACACATGTACATATTCCTTTGTAACCAGACACTTACCAAGTACCTACTTAGTATTTTCTTGAAAGTCTTCCTCTTTCTAGAGTGAGAGATGAAAGAATTAAATGCTTTGCTCTTGGCTTCATTGACAGTAGAAGAGTCAAAGCCAGAATCCTAGCCAGAGTTGCCCTCCTATCATCTCTCAGGCCATCCAGGTAAAGCAGAGACTAATTAATTATGTGGTTTTGTATTGGGGTTATAAAATGGCCTACTCTCAAGTCTGTTTTTCTTAATATTGTGCTAGGCACATTCAGCTACTATGCTTTTCATCCTACCAGAGATATAATTAAGCAGGTTCCTACTATGGTTACGTCTTGTTCTCATCTCATCATTGTTAACAATAGTTATGCTAACATCATTGATATTAGCTTGACTAATGTCCATTATGATCATGTTAAATAAATAAAATAAATAATGGTGACAATATTTAAATTGTATGTTAAATAATTACTAATAAAAATCTGTGTGGCCATTTAGCAAGTACTTTAACTTTTTAACGGTTAACAAAATTTAGGATCAGAAGTCCAGAGCTGGAAAGAAGCGTTGGAGATAATTTATGTCTACTACCACTCCTTTTCTAGAGGGGGCAACTGAGAGCCAGAAGGATGGAGTGACTTATTTAAGGTTACACAGGTAGTAAGCGTCAGAGGTAGTATCTGAGCTCAGGTCCTTTCACTCTATAGCCAGTATTCTGTTACCTGACATAAGTGAGAACTGAAGAAATGTTTGGAGAAGCAAATATCCAGCTAGATACAGAGGCAGCCTGTGGTAATGGATGGAGAGCTGAACTCAGGGTCAAGAAAACATCTGAGATCACATCTTTCTTCTTATACATCTTCATTATTTGACTTTGGCAGATGATGTCACCTTTCAGTGTAACCAGGAAACCACTGATAAAATTATATTGTAGAGAAGCTGCCAACCTTCATTAGTAGAAGGTGCTTTTTCACAGTTTTCTAATCTACTACCTACTATAAACTAATGTACTATTTTCTAATCTACTACCCAAACTACACCTATACATCCCTTCTGTTCCCCCCTTTCTCCTCACAGATACCAAATTTTGATTACAGAGTATTCCAGACACTCCCTTGTACATCCTGATTTTTTTAACATCTTTGAATTCATGTGTGGCACCAGCCACTAGGATGAGACCCATGCTCCAAATCATTTAATTAGCCTTATAATAGATAGAATTGATAATGTTGGAGCACAGAGTTCTGGTTAGGCACTGCCCTGGAGAAGAAGGAACATTAGGGGACTGCATGGTGCATTTTAATTCCTGAATGGCATTACCATGTTATGATTAGATTCTAGATCCCAGCCAACATAACTCAAAACGTTATTGGATCCTGGGAGTTTAAAGGAGGGGGAACTTTTCCTTTTTGAATTATTTTTTTAAGTTAAAGATTGGTTTTTTTTCTCCCATTCCTTAAAAGAAAAACAAAACCTTTGTAACAGATATACGGAGTCAAGAAAAACAAATTTAAGAGGACTTAAAACAACTATTGTTTTGGAAATAACTACAACATGTCCCTCTTTAATTGGGAACACTGTGTGTGGACAGAGCATGTGTACCTACCTCCTTTTGATGTCTGTGTTGGTGGCTATTTATAACAAAATTTTGGGGGAAGGAACTTCCCAAATGAGTTTGACTGACTTCTTAATTTTGCTACCCTTCTCCTTTCTATTGAAAAAAAATACACATTTGATTCATAGAGTTTATTTATATGTGGTTTCTGTGGCTTTGCTTCAAGTGGGTTTGATGTCTCTTCTGGCATTATCTTTTGAGTACGGCTTGAATATGAATTCTTTCAGGGAAGGGGCAGGATCCTCCTAATCACCGCACAGTTTTTTTTCTTTGTCTTTCTTTAAGATGCCTGCTATTTTCCTGGTTACCATTTGCCCTAGGCAAACATAGTTGATTTATTTGGTGTCCTCTGGTCTCCAATTTCTTGCCCTTCTCCTTCCCCTCCATTTTGTATACCTTTCCTTTAAGTACCTTCCCTCTGAGATTCCCCACCATTTAGCCTGTCTTTATCTCATGTGGCAGAGTGGATAGAGTGCAGGACCTGAAGTTAGGCAGATTCATCTGTGTAAGTTCAAATCTGGTCTCAGACACTTAGTCAAACCCTGGGCAGGTCATTTAACCCTATTTGCCTCAGTTTCCACATATGTAAAATGATCTGGAGAGGAAATAGCAAATCACCCCCGTATTTTTTGCCAAGGAAATGGGACCATGAAGAATTGGACACAACTGAAAATGACTGAACAACATCTTGTTTATACATAGTTGTATGTTGTCTCCCCCATCAGACTGTAAGCTGCTTGAGCTTTCTTTGTATCCTCAACCCTTAGCGCAGTGCCTGCCTAGCACATGATCGGTCCTTAATAAATTCTCGTCGACCGACTAACTGATATACCAGCACTGCATTACTCCAAATTCTTTCCGGTGGTCCATTAACAGAGTAACTGGCTTAAAATGTTATCCTTCCAAGGAATATTTATTTATATTGTAATGGAGATCCTTTAGAGAATAGAATATTTTCAAGACCTACCTTTAATGTTATAATTTAAGGTACCATCACATAAATTTGAAACTGAACACCATATGGAGAGCTCCTTCAAATTTTATAAGGATTATAACATTTCAGGGTTGGAAGGGATCTCAGGCCACCCAGTCCAACCCATATCTTAATTCTAACAAAATATCATTTCTCAATGCTTCCCATTTTGCTTTTGTTTTCAGAAAGGTTTTCCTTGAGTCAAAATAACTTTCAGTCTCCCTGCTTATGACCTCTGGGGCCAACCAGAAATAAGTTTAGTTCCTCTCCATCAAAATAATTTAAAAATTTATAGACAGTTATCATGCTTCTCCCTGGTCCCATCATCTTCTCCAGTCTAAACAACTGCCCCGACACTTCATTAAGGCTCACATAGGATTGTTTCCAGGCCCTCATTGTTCTAAAAGCCCTCCAGTTTGTCAATGCCCTCACAAGAAATGTGTCTAGAACTGAGTATCTCACTATAGATATGGTCCTACCAGAGTGAAATACTATTTCCCTAATTCTAGATGCAATGCTTTTCTTAATGAAGGCTAGAGTGGCATTGGGTTTTTTAAATTCTGTTGACTCACTTTTTAACTCACCCTTAACTAAAATTCTAGATGTGTCATATGAACTGGTGTTTTTTAGTCTTTGTGAAGTTGATTTTTTAACCCATCTGTAGAACTTTACATTTATTCCTATGAAATTACATCTTATTTGATTTGATCATAGCCAGTTGTTATCTAGTGTGTCACAGAATTTGAGAGTTGCAAGGAACCTTACCAGCTATCTGGTCCAACTCCTACACAAAAGGAATTTCCAGTCTGGCATACCCAATAGGTGGGTCACCTAGACTTCTAAGAGTAGGAAATCTACCTACCACTTCCAAAGATTACACTCTTGGACACCTCCATTTCTTAGGATATTTTTTTCCCCAGCATTGACCCTTCTTTGTAATTTCTACACATAGCTCCTGGATCCCTTCTCTAGGACCAAACAGAACAGAATTTGACTTCCTTTCAAATTCTTGTAGCCTGATAGCATTTCCTCCTGGTGTCTTCTGTGTCCTAAAAATTCCACATTCTTTCAGTATATCCTCATAAGACATGGATTTTTACCCCTTCACCATTCTGATGGACATTCTCCAGTTTGTCATTGTCGATCTTAAACTGTGGTGACTAGAGCTGAACATAATATTCAAGATGAAGCTTGCCAAGGGAAGAAGACAATGAGATTATCCCTTCCCTGTTTGTGAAGCCATGACCCTCAAATCAGCTGTCACACCCTACCCTGCCAACCTTCAATCCTGATCTTTTGTGGAACAGCCTCCTTTCCCTTCATCCTGGACTTGTGTAGTTGATTTTCTCGCACCGAAGTTCAAAGCTGTCTTTTCCCTACTGAATTTCAGGCAACTTTGGACTTGGGGAAACAGTGTGTTATCCAGAGATAAAGCTACTCAGTTCTTTTAGATCCCGACTCTCACATCCAGTATGTTAGTGATCCCTCCCAGCTTGGTACCATTTGCCAGTTTGATGAGTGTGCCCTCATCAAAGTTATGGATAAAAATGTTAAGCAGTCCAGATGCTTAATGTACCCAACTGAAGACCTGCTGCCCCACTGACAACAAACCATTGACAACTACACTTTAAAACCAACCAGCCAATTAGTACAATTAGCCAACTAGTTCTGATGATGTTATCTTTTCATCCATATTGTTGCACAAGAACAATTGAAGATAACTCATTAAGAGCTTTGCAAAAATAGTCATTTAATGTCTTTGGTCTCCTCTCCATGTTCTTGAACGTCATCTTTATTTCCCTATCCCTTCATCCAGTACCCAGCTCTCCTATTTTCTCCAGGTCTCCACTTAATTGGATGTCTTGAAACCCTGTGAAATTGGTTTATTTATGGTGTTCGTTATTGTTTTTTAAGCTAATGATCATTTCCATTGCCATGTGAATGTCATTTTATTGATAGTGAGTAACTTTATCTCTGAATAACAGATTGTTTCCCCAAGTCTTCTTTTAGTTCCCTGAGTTTTCAGCTACAAGGTGTGTGTATATATGTATATATATATATATATATATATATATATATATATATATATTTGAACTTGGATTCTATTAAAAATCCTTCTTAATTGGTCTCCTTACCTCTCAAAAAAATTTCTGCTTGCTGCTGAAGTAATTTTCCATGCCTTGCTGTGTTGCCCTACTCATTCCATTGCTCCTACTCTTTCCAGTGATCTAGAAATTAAATATGAACTCTGATTGGTCTGTTTTCAAAACTCATTACAATTATACTAGCCTTACCGATTTTCTTCTATCACTTCAACTTCTTGACCATAAGGTCAAGCCATGTTTCATATTTACAAAACATTGTTCCTTTGAATGCCTGTCACACCAACCATGTCCCTTCCCTTCTTTAAATAGAAAAGGCCTATACATCCTTCCAGGAAGCTTTCCTCTGTTTTTTATGTACCCACTTTTTAATCCAGCAATTGGCAGATTTTGGGCCATGTGCCAAAGCATCTTTCTCCAAAAACTCATTTCATCATTGCATGTATGAATGTATGTGTGAAGAGTGTGTATACATATGTACATATATACATACCTACACATAGTTCTATATTTTTCATACAGCTTATATAAAAATGTATATCTAAAGACAATTGCATATATATGATGTATATTGTATATGTATATACATAATGTAAAGGAGCAGCTAGGTGGTGCAGTGGATAGAGCACCAGTGCAGGAGTCAGGAGGACCTGAGTTCAAATCTCACCTCAGACACTTGACACTCACTAGCTGTGTGATCTTGGGACAGTCACTTAACCTCAACTGCCTCATCCTGGGTCATCTCCAGTCATCCTGATGAATATCTGGTCACTGGATTTAGATGGCTCTGGAGGAGAAGTGAGGCTGATGACCTGCACAGTCCTCCCTCACTCAGAACAAAGTTAAGTACAAGTCATGTCATCATTTCTCTGATGGCATGGTCTTCTTTGGCAATGAGAATGAACATATAATGTAATAGATAAATATTAAAATGTGTATATATAATGTGCATATATATTGTAAATATATACAAATATATAAAAACACATAAAATGTGTTAGGTACAGACAACCCATAGGATATATACAACCATATTAATTTCTTCTTTCAAGAAGTTTACAAACAGGGATGAAGAAGTAATAGTTAATTCTGTGGGTTATCTATACCTAATATACTTTATTTATACATTATAATATGTATGAAAACACATATATACATATACACATAATATACATATTATCCTGTGGGTTGTCTGTACCTAATACATTTTATCTGTACTTTATTTTACATACATACTTATATATGCATACATATACATATATATATACACATACACATACACATACTCTTTTCTCCGTGTATACATATTAGTTGTCTGTACCTGATACATTTCATCTGTACATCATGCTACATAATATGATAACTTACCCAGTTGGAGGTCCTATTTATAAACTATATAATTTTTTAAAAACCTCACTTCCCCCCACAAAAATGCAGGAAAATAGCTTTGATCTATTTTTTACTTTATAGCTACAGTGAAGTCATTGGTTATTAATACTTTAAAAAGCTCTTTTCAAGGTTATAATGTCATGAGAACATTTTTACTAAAATGCTGAATCATTTTAAAATGTTTGAGTAAAAATTTGCCAAAATAATGAACAAAGCCTATATTCTGAGGACT
This sequence comes from Potorous gilbertii, assembly GCA_028658325.1. Taxonomy (NCBI): domain Eukaryota; kingdom Metazoa; phylum Chordata; class Mammalia; order Diprotodontia; family Potoroidae; genus Potorous; species Potorous gilbertii. The sequence continues at coordinate 90,103,148 of CM053774.1, read as the reverse complement.
TGGCCCCAGTGCGCATATTTGCACTTTACTGTGGATGGATGCGTGCATTGTTTCCCTTGTCTAATGATGGAAGTTGGTTCTTTCCAGATGTTACTCAGGAAGGCTGATGAGGTTCTTTAATCTTTCAAACTTGTCCATCTCTGCTTTAATGCTCTGTTTTCCAGCTCAATGGAGACTCTCAGGCAAAAGTGCAGCGGATCCTGCGACTGATCTCTGGTGGTGGATTGTCCATAACTGGGTCACACATCTTGTGTGGAGACTTCTTGTTCAGCGGCCACACTGTTGTGCTGACTTTGACATACTTGTTCATCAAAGAATGTAAGTCTGTTGAATTTGGTTCCCTCCCCTTATTGATTTCCATAGGAGAAAAGATCACCAAGACTTCAAACTGATTTGTGTATAGCCCCTTGGTCTCTTTGATTGTACAGCTCTGAAATGTGTATATATATAATGTGCATCAAATTGGTTGTGTACCTGTGGATTACTTTTTAAAAAAGCCAATTTAAATCTTGGACCGGCTGCCATCTGTCACTCACTTTCTCCTACTTCTGTTTGTTCAAAGAAAGTCAACTCATTTTAGTATTGGCCTAAGCAGAACATCACTAGAAAGTCAGGTAATAGCAAAGAGAAAATCATAGTACATTCCAAGCCAAACAGCAGTGACCTTTGAGATTATTTGGATCACATTACCTGCTCATCAAATCAGATAATTGAAAATTTATTTGGTTTAGTTCTAAAATTTATATTTGTCTTAGTATATTACATTCTTCCTCTGTCTCTGCTTCACCAGATTTCCTCATAGAAGATGCCTACTTGAGCATTTAAAATACTGACAGGGCTTTTCTTCTGTAGAAGGAGTCTATACCATTTTAGGCAGAGTAGACCAATGGAAGAAACACTGGATTTGGAGTCGGAAGACTTGGTATCAAACCCCAGCCCTACTATGTGCTGCTGTTGTGAACTTATGAGAGCCTTGTTTGCCTTATTGGTAGCCTTATTGATAACCTGAGGGTCTTGGATTAAATGGTTTCTGAGGTCCCTTCCTTTGATCCTCCAAAGTGAGAAGTGACTCTATCTAATTCCAGTAGCACTAACTTTGGGGTATCTCCATTTCTGTGCTTTGAATAAATGTACTGTTTGCTACTTTCATGTGAAAATGTGATCAGATTTATTCTGCTTGACCTCATTGGATAGAAGCAGCTGGGTTAAGTTGTATATTAGCTATATGGGGGGGAAACCTATTAACAATTAGAACTGTTCACAAATGGAACAGGCTGTCCAGGGCAGGGAAGGCACCACCTTCCACATCACTGCAGATCTTACTTGAACATACTCCAACTATGCTCTGAAGAAGACATGCTTGCCCCTCTCAGTCCCTTTCTTGACTTTACAAAATTAATCTCGTCATAGGTACTTAATCAGACTTTAAAAATTCTCATATATACATATATATATATACAAATATATGTGTATATATATATATAAATATGTATGTGTATATATGTGTGTATATAATAAAGTATAGATAAAATGACAATCCATAGGATAAGATTGATAAATATGTGCATGTGTGTATGTATATAGGAGTATGTATACACATATGATATATATATATATTATATAAGTAATATATGAATGCATACATAGATACATGTAATCACACATATATGTGCCAGGCTCTGTGCTAGGTCCTAGAGCTTAAAAAATGGAACAGTCTCTACTCTGAGAAATTGAAATGACTTGTTCGGAAACATTCTGCCACTGTATGTCAAAGGCAGAACTTGAACTCAGGTCGTCCTGATTCAGAGGCTACCTCCACACCATGCTGCCTCTTTTCATTTTCATTGGATTACTACATTTCTGAGTTCTTTGCTCCATTTTCTATTATCTCCAAAATGCCTTCTGAAATAATGATGTTTGATGTGCCCTTCCTCTGTTTTTTAGCTCCCTTTGGTCAAAATGAGCCTTCAGTTTTTAGTGTTCTTAATCCCCAAATACCCCAAGCCAATAATATCTATTTAAAGCTTTGCTCAGACCTCTTTTTGCACATTGTCAAGCATGCCCTCAAGCAGAGAGATCTCCCCTACAGAAAGCCCACCTGGCCAATCCAGAGGCTATAGAAAAAATAAGAATAGTATATTACAACCACTTTGTAACTATCAAATGCTTTATAAATGTGATAATTATTTTTAAAATATATATATGAAAAGTTAGGAAATTTCCAAGTTGGAAGGGTAGAGATAAACACATGCAATTTCCTGAATTCAGAAAAAGGAGTGTACCACTCCCTTCAAGTGTCTCTAAATCATTTGAGGAACATGGAAACAATAACTCACTGATTAATATGGGGCCAGTTTCAAATAAGGCATGGGGTTGCTTGACATGTACAATTGTAACAAAATTTTTTGCATTAATCTTTGAGGCTGACTGGTATTCTGGTCAGGTTAACCTAGGTGCTGAAGTAAGGGTCTCTATGCAGCAGGTAGAGGTGGTCCAGGTAGAGGGCTAGGTTGAAACAACACCATAAGGTTTTCTCCCCATTTCCACAACTAAATAAAAGTTTTTCTCTCATGACAGAATTTGGATTAGACCTACAGTTGAATAGAAAGGGAATTGAGAAACATAGAGGGCACAATGTTTATTTTAGTTCTGTTTAAAAGGCCTTTAAGAGTTGAGAGAGCACTTTATGGAAGATTTGTGGACATTATGGACGAGTCTCCCAGGATACCATATTATGAGTGGATTTGAGAGCTCTCCAGTGGGTCAAGAAGGCAGCAAAGTTGCTGGGGTCCCTGCTCTATCCAAGTAGTCTTCCAAGTAGTGTGGTTGGTTTTACATTTAGCATTTAAATATAGGCCATGGAAGATGGGGATGTGTGTGTGTGTTGTGTGCGTGTGTGTGTGTCCACACCACAAACACCAGTTTCAAATTCTAAATCAAAACTTTGCTTTGAGGTTGTAGCATAATTTGTAGCTGTTCACATAGGACAAAATTATGGTTTGTGGGATTTTGCCCTCACTCTTGGTGATAAGCATTACTTAAGCATCTGTTCTTTATTTTGTAGGAAATCTTTAACTTTGTAATTAGCATCCTCTACATGAAAAGGTCAACTTAACAGTTAGGCCCATACCCTGTGCAAATATTACCTTCCAGATTGGTCTGGATGCAAAATGAGTTGCTGCTCTGAATTAGCAGCGAATCTGGGTCCTTTCAAAGGCATGCTTCTAGCAAGAGAAGGAGGTTTCATTTATGTCTATTTTTTCTTCCATTCATTTCCGTGGCCTCTGTCCAACCTTGCTTCCTGGTAATTCTGGATTTTACTTTTTCAGTTATTGTTATGAGAGCAGGCCTGCATGGTAACTAAGTAGGTACCTTCTTTGTGACCATAAAGCATTACATCAGCATGAACCACTATTATCGTAAGGTGATAGACATTTTAGTAACATTCGTACTTATCCCAAGTTTTGATATATATGGTGCTGTTGGATACTCACAACAACCTAGTAGTGTAAAATCAGCATGCAAGTATTTTCATCCCCATTTTATAGATGAAAAAACTGATTAAGGAGCAGGCCTCCTGAGAGCTCTTTATAGATCATTCATTCTAATTCTCTTGATTTACAAATGAGGAACCTGAAAGGTTGACCAGTCTTCCCAAGGTCACATAGCTAGTAGACAACTAGGTGGCACAGAACCTGGAGTCAGGAAATGTTGTTAAGTTGTTTCAGTCTTGTCCAACTCTTTGTAACTCCATTTGGAGTTTTCTTGGCAAAGATACTGGAGTGGTTTGCCATTTCCTTCTAAGACCCAAGTTCAATTCCAGCCCCAGACACTTACTAGATATGTGACCCTGAACAAGTCACTTAATCTCTGTCTGCCTTAGTTTTTTCATTTATAAAATGAGGGAATAATAGCACTGACTTCAAAATGAAGTAATGTTTGTAAAGCACTTTGTAAACCTTAAAGCATTATTTAAATGTAAGCTAGTAGTGATAGTGATGGTGGTGCCAAGATTAGAATCTAAGTCTCTTGGCTCAGGCCAATGTCCGTTACATCATATTGCAAAGACTCAGATTCATAAATAAGTTAAATACACAGGTAAATGGCAAAACATTTCACAGCATTGGAACACTAATTTGGCCAATGTATAGATTCCATATAGATTCCATAGCCTATAATAATTCACTACTTTCCAAGGAAAAGTAGAATGTAAATCCAAATTTTGCTATGGACTATGGCCTTGTGCAAATCAACCATCAGCCCTGAAACTGTGACCAAGGTATCTGCTCCCCTACAGGCTGCAAACTCTAGGCCTAAGACCCAGCGTTCTGTTCAGGAACATGGGGATTTGCTATTCATGGGAATGTAATGGCTAGAAAATCAAAACACACTTGGAAATAAAAATGGCAAAAATCAATAAATTACATTAAGAAACTATTTTAGGGATCTGTTCTCAGATCCTATGTAATAGCTTCCTATTAGAAATCAGTAAACATTGTGCCTGACCACTCCTATATTCTCCGTTCTCCAGACTACAACAATTAACCATCTAGGATTCCTTCCTCTCCAACTTGACCTTGACCCTCCTTTTAACAAAGAAATTGTGGATTTTCAGTAAGCCAAAATATCTCTAAGTCTTCCATTTGCAAGTAGATGCGGCCTGCCTTTTAGGATTTTTTTTTTAAGGTCAACAGTAAAGAGACATCAAGACAGAGCAAAAGCCCTGAACTTGGGGTCAGAAAACATGGGGACTGGGTTCATGTCACAGCCCCAGCTGTATGACCTTGAATAAAGACCCCTAACCTTTTTGAATATCCATTTAAAAAAAAATCTTTGAATGGGAATAATGTGTGCTACTCCTAACAAACAGTAAATGTGGATAGCAAGTTAACATTTGAGTTTAAATGATAATTTGAAAGGAACAATTTAGTACCTGAATTGGGAGTTCAAGATGAATTCTGCCCCTTTGGTTCACTCTGTAATAGGCTGTGGGACTAGAACAAGGTCTTTCTTGATTTCCATGCTTACCCCTCTAGTTTCTTATAACTGATGTGTGCTAGTGTAGCACCATCTCGTGGTCAGGATGAGAAGCTAGTCAATGACTGGAGAGCAAGAATACTACCAAGTTTGCAGGAGGTAGCATGGCCTATGAAGGCTACATATTTGCTGGCACGGAAAGATGATTGAGGGAAAATTATATGTAAAATTTCTATGTACTTAGATAGGACAAATTATTTTCTGAAGATAGTCATAACATCACATTCCCCTCATACTCCTTCTTTCTGTGTATACTCCATGTAACTGCTCTAATAATGAGAAACTTTTTAGGAGTTAATGTAATTTTCCCATATAGGAATATAAACAGTTTAACCTTATTTAATTCCTTATGATTTCTCTTTCCTGTTTACCTTTTTATTTTTCTTTTGCATCTTGTATTTGGAAGTCAAGTTTTCTACTTAGCTCTGGTCAGTAATGCTTGAAAGTCCTCTATCTCATTGAATATCATTTTTTTCCCCTGAAGGATTATACTCAGTTTTGCTGGGTAGGTGATTCTTGGTTGTAATGCTAAGTCTTTTGTCCTCCAGAATGTCATGTTCTAAGCCCTCTGATCCTTTAATGTAGAAGCTACTAAATCTTGTATTATCCTGACTGTGGCTTTAATGTTTCTGGCTGCTTGCAATGTTTTCTCCTTGATCTGAGAGGTCTGGAAAATGGCTATATATTCCTGGGATTTTCATTTTAGGATATCTTTCAGGAGGTGATTGGTGGGTTCTTACGATTTCTATTTTACTCTCTGGTTCTACAATAGCAGGACAGTTTTCCTTTATAATATCTTTTTTTTCTTTTTAAAAATTTAATTACTTTGTTTCCAGTTTTCAACAATCACTTCAGTAAGTTTTAAATTTTCTCCCTCTCCCTCCCTTCTCTCTCCCTGAGATGGCATACAATCTTATATGGGTTCTATACATACACTCTTATTAAACACATTTTCACATTAGTCATGTTGCATAGAAGAATTAACATGAATGGGAGAAATCATGAGAGAAACCAAACCAAACCAAAATGTAACACGAGAGAAAATAATCTGTTTCATTCTGTGTTCCAGTTCCCTAGTTTTTCTCTGAATGTGGATGGCATTTTGCAAACATCCTTGATCTTTTCTTGAAAGATGATGTCTGAGCTCTCTTTTTTGATCACGACTTTCAGGTAGTTCAATAATTCTTAAATTATCTCTCCTGGATTTATTTTCTAGGTCAGTTTTTCCGATACGATATTTCACATTTTCTTCTATTTTTTTTAATGGTTTTGATTTTGTTTGGTTATTTCTTGATGTCTCATAAAGTCAGTAGCTTCCACTTGCCCAATTCTAACTTGGAAGGAATTATTTTCTTCAGTGAGTTTTTGTACCTCCTTTTCCATTTGGTGGCCAGTCCTTCTTTTCAAGACATTCTTCTCTTTATTAGATTTTTGTGCTGCTCTTACCATGTAGCCTAGTCTATTTTTTAAGGTGCTATTTTCATCAGTATTTTTTGTAGCTCTTTTACCAAGCAGCTGCCTCATTTTTAATGATTTTCTTGCATCATTTTCACTTCTCCCAATTTTTCCTCTACCTCTCTTACTTGACTTTAAAAATCTTTTTTGAGCTCTTTCATGGCCTGAGACCAATTCATATTTTTCTTCGAGTCTTTAGATGCAGGATTTTTGACTTTGTTGTTTTCTTCTGAGAGAGTGTATTTTGATATTCCTTTTCACCATAGTAACTTTCTGTAGTCAATGGCTTTTTTTCTGCTTGCTGATTTTCCAGCCTATTTCTTGACTTTTAGCTCTATGCTAAAGTGGAGCTCTGCTTCCCAAGTGGAAGGGGAAGTGTCCCAAGCTTCAGATGCTTTCAGAGGTAATTCTGGGGACCTGTAAGTTTTTGGCTTTTCCAAGGTGGTATGATCTAGGAAGAGGTGTGTTTACTCCTCTCCTGTATTGTACAGTGGTTTGTGAGCAACTCTTTTCAGCCCTGAAACTGTGACCAAGGTATCTGCTCACCTGCAGGCTGCAAGCTCTAGGACTAAGACCCAGGACTGTGCCCCAGATCCAAGTATAGGCAGTGCAAGAGTCCTGCCCCTGGTGCCAACAAAGGGACCCTTGTAAATCTCCTTCTGACCTGTTGTCCAATTCACTTACCATCTATGGGCTAAGAGGTCTGGAAACTGCCACTGCTACCACTGATTCAGTCACTCCGAGGCCTGCTTCTAGTTCTAGTTTGCTCAGGGCCAGTCTGTGCTTGCACAACCTGAGTTAGACTATACTCCTCTCTCATCCTGGTGCAACAGACTTTCCTGCCAACCTTCTAAGTTATGTTGGGCTGGAACATTGTTTCACTCTGTCTTTTTGTTTGGAGTCATTACTTAAAGGTATTTGGAGGAGAGCTCAGGCAAGTCCCTGAATCCCTGTACTCTGCTGTTTTGGCTCCATCTCAGGAGCTGACTGGTTTCTTTTTAATCCTTTTTATTTTATTTTGTGCATTTAAAAACATGGTTCTGAGAAGGGGACAATAGGCTTCATCACAGTCTGATGGGTTTTTAATGCAACAAAACTGAAGAAGCCCAGATATGGCCTTATACCTTTCTTTTCCAGGTGCTAAAGCTCACCAAGGTAGTGTCAGAGAGAGGATTCTGGGTATCTGGAGTCTGCCAGCCTCCTGGGCCCAGGTTAAAGTCATGCCTTGGGGCACTACTGTAACTTTGGATATTTTCAGCAGCTCATAAGTGGCTTATCTCTGGAAGGAAGAGTAATGTGTGTTTTTCTTTTCCTCAGACTCGCCCCGTCACTTCTGGTGGTATCATTTAATATGCTGGCTGCTGAGCGCCGCTGGGATCATCTGTATTCTTGTGGCCCATGAACACTATACTGTTGATGTGATAATTGCTTATTATATCACAACAAGACTCTTCTGGTGGTACCACTCCATGGCTAATGAAAAGGTGAGAGCTACAAATACTTTGATGTAGGAGGAGAAAAAATGCAAATTGATGTGAGAAATGAAATAATCCCCTAATTCTATGTGATTTTAAATAAGCACAGCCTTAGAGAATGTGGCTTTGTCACTAACACACCTTATGGTTGTGATGCAGCCACTTAACCTCTGTGTCCATCACCCCTTCTCAAAATAAGGCTTAATAAAGAACTTACAAATATGACTGACTTCAATACTTTTAGGATCTATGATTTCATCAGTGTGGGTAGTATACCTTCCACAACTGGAGATTGAAATCCTTAGAACTTAGATTCCTGGTGACCTAACTTCTTGTGATGAGTCCCCCTAAACTTGGGGCAGCTAGATGGTACAGTGGGTAGAGTGCTGGGCCTGGAGTCAGGAAGATCCAAGTTGAATCTGGCCTCAAATATTCCTTAGCTGGGCAATGTAATTAATTTCTCTCTGTGTCAGTTTCCTCATCTGTAAAATGAGGGTGATAACAGCACTTACCTCCCAGGTCTGTGAGGATCAGATGAAGTAATCTGTGTAAAGTGCTTAGCATTATTGCCGGTCACATAGTAGGCACTCAATAAATGTGTTTCCTCGCTTCTTCCTAAAAGCATTCACCTTAATAGGTTTTCTTTACATTGTGGCTGTTTCTACTGAACCTATGAATTTATTTGCTTACATATAATTTTTTTCAGAGAATGAGGGGCCAAAGAAACAATGCTGGTGTATTAGGAACCATGTTCAAAGTAATAGCAATCTAGAATGGAAATATATTTTAATTTCAGATTCATTAAACCGGTTTATCAGCTTGCATATTAACCAGGTAGGAAGTGTCTGAGGCCAGATCTGAGCTCAGTTTTTCCTGAATCCAAGCCTGACATTCTATTCACTGAGTCACCTTAGGGAAATGTTACTACAAGACTGGTGCTGCCTGGGCTAATGTGGCAGTAAGCTAAGCTTTGATATTTGGGTCAGATTATGCTAGGTGGAATTAGGTGAAAGGGGAATGTTTGAATAGAAGTGCTGAGACGAGAAAACAAGACATGTTGAAGTGGGAATTAGCGGATCAATCCAAACCACCCAACATTTATGAAGCACCCATCATATGTAAGGGACTGTACTAGCCACAAATGATACAAAAAATAGCAGAATCAGTGTCATCATCCAGTGATGGCTGGCGTCAGGAATACCTGGGCTCTGGTCCCTTCCCTATCACATTCCTGCTTATGTGTCTTAGGGTACCAAATCACTTCCCCTCAGTGCCTCAGGCAGCCCCTCTAATATGACTAGAAATTGCAGAAAAATATGTGCTGTCATCCTCTGGAAGAAGGTATTCTCAAACTGACAGCTCCCAGGTCTGGTCGCCAAAAAAGAAACACAGACACAAGAAGAAGAGAGAAGAGTGGGAAATGGAAATCAATCAGTGTGCATTTATTAAATGCCTGTTGTTTGCTGAGACTATACTTGGCCCTGGGGATTCAAAACCAAAGAATTCAGCAGTATTTTATTCTTATGGAGTTTATATTCTAACGAGGGGCTTAAATTCTAAATTAAAAGTTACTTCTCTGAGCTAAAAGTTCTTTATTATAGTGAAATTCAGATGTGACACTAATGAAAACAGCTATTTCTGGAAAGTGAATATTGATTCTATAAGATATTATTTTCTAAGATTTTTTTCCCATTTTCAGCTTTTTTAAGTTTAATTTTTTAATTAAATATTAAATTAAAATTAAAAAAAAATAAAAAATATATTATATTAATAATAAAATATAAAATAAAAAAATATTCATTAGATTAGCTTTTCTGGTGGATGATTATAGTTTTGTCCACTGTGTTCAGAGTTATTCATTCACTGTTAAATCTTTCCATCATGTTTTCTTCTCTTCACATGCAGAACTTGAAGATTTCATCGCAGACTAATTTCTTATCTCGAGCATGGTGGTTCCCCATTTTCTATTTTTTTGAGAAAAACATACAAGGCGCAATTCCTTGCTGCTTTTCCTGGCCATTATCCTGGCCACCTGGCTGCTTCAAATCCTCCTGCAAAAAATATTCACGGGTTCAGAAAACAGGAGAGGACAATGAAAAATCCACTTGAAAGGAAGACTCATCAGGAAAAAGGCATAGGCTCTAAGACCAAAATGTTTCATGCTATATAACCAAAGGTAGAGTTGTTTTTTTTTTTAATAGAAGGATTGACTGGTATGTGAAGTGGACCAAATTTTGTGTACATGATTTGAAAGATAAACAAAGTATTGTCCCGTGATATGGTGTTTATTTGTCTAGGAAAAAAAAAGACTTCTGCAGCTCTATACCCATTGATGATGAGACCCAGGACTGTGACTGACCAATGAGGTTGTAAAAGAGGTGCCAAAGAACACATCCCTTCCATCCCTGGTCCCATGCCATCTTTTTGCCCTCCTCCAAAGCCCTACCCCACAGAACTCAGAGTGCATTCCCAATCTTCCCCTTTCTCTCACCCAGCACAGCAGAATTTGGTGGTATTTTAACCACATTATCAGGTGATACAGCTGAAGTATAAAGGGAATAGTAACCTAACGTTGGGAAATAGTTGATAGCATTCTCAAGGCTTCTCTTTGGAGCCTGTGTGAGGGTGATAACCTGTCATTCAGGGGATGAAAAATGTTGGGCAAACTGCTGCTGTTTTCACTGCTTTTGGGGGAAAGGGATAGCTTAGAACTCCGGAAAGGTCGCTATTGCTACGATCCAATGAATGACATACCTACCACTTTATATATTTTTTTTAACTGATGACTTTATTTTTTAAAATAATGCTAGGCTAATGTGCTCCAGCTGCAAACATGTCTGGCAACATCACAACGGTTTTACAAGTGTGTAAATACTGCATTTTTAAAGTGTATTTAATAGACATCAAGAAAACAATATAGGAGATCCCTGACAGGACATAAATTTTACTTCCATGTTCTGTCCGCTAGGGTGTTTGAACTGTCCCCATGCAGCAGAGGTAGATGCCATGGATTAAGAAAGCATTTGTGGGTACCAGTGCTGGTGCCACTTGGGGCTCAAGCCTGAGGTCAGATCCTGACCGTAAATTTATTTGTGTGTGGACTAGGTATAGACTCTAGGAATGATGGAAGATCTTTGGTCACATTGAATTATGAAGGATCCTTGTACTAAAATATTTACCTCGTTCTCCTGAAAACCCAAGATAGATGCCTACAACTTTGATGTCTTCTTGCCTTTTATCAAAAGACTCCACTAGCCAGAATATATATATATATATATATATAGGCAGACACTGTATTTCCTTACTTCTTACCCAGTGAGAATGGTTATTACATGGTGCTGAACTAGTCAGAACGAGTGTGTGACTGTTACATCTACACAGTGATGTAACATAGTATTTATAGATTTATTTAATGAGGTGATACAAAACAAAATGGATTTTTCTTTTCAATCTTAGCATTATTTTAGCATGATAGCATCTTTGACTGAACTTTGAACTTATTTCCTCAAATGCTTGAGGGCTATTTTTAAAGACTTCCAATAAAACCCAGCAAAAAGAAATAACCAAATTTGCAGTAATACTAATTGTTAACACTTTGGCAAAGTAATACTAAGTAGGAAAGAAAAAATGTTTCCTCCCTATAATGATGATGGAAACTTCAATCAAATTTTAATCATTAGCAAGACCAGTCAGCCTTTATAGATATATGTAAACTTTGAATTATTTCAGTTTATCGCAACCAAGCACAAAATTTCCCCCACTCTACAGCAGTCATCATCCTTGGTGCTAAAATTCTCTGAATATCCGTAGTGTTACTGCCTCTCTATAGTGGGAAATGCAGATTAATTCAAAGCGAACTTACTGTCCTCCAGTCAGCTCACTTTAAATAAGAATTATAACCTAAACATTCTTGGTAGGATTTTAGACAAAGGGTTTGGCCTCACATTGAAAATGAAGTGAACAGACAAAAACTCTGTAGTCTATATGGATGTGTCCAGTCTTAGTTTCACAAAATTTCCATCACAATTTTTATTTATTGACAGATTTGTTAAGGGGATGTGGTAGTCTGCTCAGAAATCCTTTCTCTCCCTAGAAACTAAAAATCACTGCTGCCCAAATAAAAGAAAAACAGACAGTCCCAGAAGACTTGTAAATATTTTGCTGCTATCCAGACACTGGGGGATCAATTTTTTCCCCACTGGACCTCTAATGGAAGTAGAAAACATCTTCTTATGTGATATTTGGTCCTGATCTTAATTTGGATCCCCCACTTTTTCTGGGTGACTTAAAATTACTAGGCTTAAACAAACTCAGTTTCAGTTTTAAGAGTTAACATTGGTGACCTGAAAACTTGGTTAAAGAAAAGGCAACAGGCTCAATGCATACATTTTATGATTTAATTAATTAATTGATCAATTCCCCATTAAAGATAACAGTAACATAATGCATTATGGAGCCAGAAATGTTCTGGCTGGCTAGTACAGAAAT
>CM053774.1:90055760-90090193 GCA_028658325.1 Potorous gilbertii | reverse complement strand
TATATAGATGCATATATACATATGCATCTATACATATATGTGTGTGTATTCCAGTGGAGGTATCTCAGGGGGAAAGGTGCTAGATAGATGTGTACATATATATACATATGTGTATATATACATATATGTGTGTCTATATTCCAGTGGCGGTATCTCAGGGGGAAAGGTGCTAGATAGATGTGTACATATATGTATATATATACACATATGTGTGTATATATATACATATATGTGTGTCTGTATTCCAGTGGCGGTATCTCAGGGGGAAAGGTGCTAGATAGATGTGTACATATATGTATATATGCATATATACATATGCATATATACATATATGTGTGTGTGTATTCCAGTGGAGATATCTCAGAGGGAAAGATGCTAAATAGATAACTAGATAGATATGCATGTGTCTGTATATATGTATGTCCATATATACAAGCATATATGTGTGTATAAAGTAAATGTATGTATGTATATACAAACATATGTGTGTATATACGTTCCAGTGGAGGTATCTCAGAGGGAAAGGTGCTAGATTGATATGTATGTATGTATGTGTGTGTGTGTGTGTGTGTGTGTGTGTGTGTGTATTCCATTGGACGGTATCTCAGAAGGAAAGGCACTAAAATTAAGGGAAATTTGTCCCTTCCCCAGGAAAGCCTTCCTCTGGAAGGTGAGATTTTAGGTGGGATTTGAAGGAACCCAAAGAAAGTAGGAGGTAGAAATAAGAAAGGAAACCTTTCTAGGAATAAGGAAGTCAGTGAAAATACCTTGAGCTCAGAGATGAAGTTTCTTGTTGGAGAAACATGGAGGCCAATGTCACTGGATCACAGAGTGCATGGCAGCTGAGTGGAGGGTGGTAGGGGGACCAACAAGCCAACTACCGAAGTATTTTCTAAGATAGGATTTGAACCCTGGTCTTTCTGTCTCCAAGTCCAGGGCTGTACCTACTTTACCACCTACATGAGTTGGTTCTACCTTGGGTATATCACTTCACCTATCTGCCTGCATGTCCTTAACTGTCTTACAGTTATATATATTTATATGTATATACACACATATATATGTGTGTGTATATATATATATATATACATGTAGAGAGAGAGAGAGAGAGAGAGGAGGTTGAACTAGATGATCTCCAATGTCCTGACTACCTTCAAGTCTATGATTTTATGAGATCCCTTTCCAATTTTTTTCTAATTCTCTAGGTTCAAAACAGGCATCCCCCGCCACCTCACCCTGCAGCCTTCTGTCCTCTAAAAATATCTCTCTTAGGTTAAAAAAAAAAACTTTTATATACACGTTATCTCTTCTTTACAGTCATCCCTTGATATAATTGTTTGCTCTGTTTAAGACAAGGCTTTCAGATCTACCTTATTCCCGAAAAAAAAACGAGAACTAGTTACGCTAATCCACTTGGCAAGAATTTAGCTTTTCCCCAGGCATTTCTTTAATTCAATTTTATTTTATTTTCATTTCCAAATTTTCCCTATTCTCTCCCCCTCCTTACCTATTGGAAAGGAAAGAAAAACAAATATACACACATACGAGCATGTATATGCATGTATGTATACATATGTGTTATAGATATATATAACCATGCAAAACAAATAACCAGCATTAGCTGGAAGGAAGGAAAAGAAAAAAGCATAGGCTTCAGTTTGAAATCTGAGTCTATCATCTCTATCTGAAAGTGGGCAGTATGTTTTAGTATGAGTCTTTTGGAACTTTTGGTTCATTGTGTTGATCAGAGTTATTAAGTCTTTCACATTTAATTATTAATATTATAGTTATTGTATGAATTGTTCTCCTGGTTCTTCTCACTTCATTTCACCTGAGTTCATATAAGTTTTCCCAGGTTTTTCTGAAACCGTCCTCCTTCATCTTTTCTTCCATCACATATATTGAAACTTCTTTAGCCATTCTCCAAATGATAGGCATCCCTTCAAGTTTCCAATTCTTCGCAATCACAAAAAGGACCTCCACCAGTATTTTTGTACATATGAGTCTTTAACCTTCTCTCTTTGATCTCTTTGAGCCGTAGCCCTAATGGCAGCATTGTTGGATCAAAGGATATGCATACTTTTATAATCTTTTGGCCATAGTTCCAATTGTTCTCCAGAATAGCTGAACCAGTTCACAGCTCCACAAATGATACATTAATATACCTATTTTTCCATATCCCCTCCAACAGCTGTTATTTTCCTTAATTGTCAACTTAGCCAATCTGATAGGTGTCAGGTGGTACCTCAGGGTTGTTTTAATTTGCATTTCTCCATTAATGATGTAGAGCATTTTTTCATGTGGCTATTGATAGCTTGGGTTCTTCCTCTGAAAACTGCCAATTCTAATTTTCAAGTTTTCTTCAATAAGGGTTTTGTACCTTTTTTGTTAAACTGTTAATTCTCTTTTCATAGCTCTTGCCTCATTCCTTTCTTTACTCTGCTGCTCTCATTTGGTTTTTAAAATCATTTTTTGCTCTTTTTTCTTATCTCTTTTATAATTCTTGTTGGACTTTTCATCAAGCTGCACTTTTCTTTGAGGCTTTACTTATAGAGGTTTTTATATTATTCTCTTCTTTGTTTATGTCTTGATCTTCCCTGTCACCATAATAGCTCTTTATTATAAGACTTATTTTGTTTGCTCTTTTTCCAGCCTGCTTCTTAACTTTAGGCTTTTATTTAGACTTTTACTGAATTCTGAACAATTCTGGGGGTGGAGTGATGTCTGACCTGAGTTTCCATCTTATGTTCTGTTGCTTTCACAGCTCTGGCTAAAGGCCAACAAGCTTTTGATGCTCCCAAAGTGGGGAGATGTAGGGAGGGGTCTGTTCACTGGCCTGAGTTCTACAAGTTACTGGCCCAGGTCTGGGTCTATAGGCTTCTTTCTGGTTGAGAGTTTCAGGAAACTGCTGCTTGATTCAGCCTATACTGACCCACTTGGAGGCTCTATACATTCACAGGTGCTGAATGGCCAGCTCCCTTTTGGTTCTGGAAACTGTACTCTGCCGTTGGGATCCAGAACCATGTTTGCTTCCTGGAACTTGTTCCATGCTCAGTTGAAGCTAGTGCCAATCCTGAAAACAGTATCTCTTTGCCCTGAATCGGTGACCCTGCACTGGGTGTCAAAGTAGCCAGATGGTACCTGTTTCCACACTTGGCATGTCCTCAAGCATGCTCTGATTTCTTTTCATGATGTCCTGTCTTAGTCCTCTCTCAGTTGCTCAGTGCGAGAATGCTGCACACCATAGCAACCCTGAACTCCCAGCCAAATCCCCTCCCCAAAATCCACTGACCTCTTTATCTGTTTCGCAAAGCCACCCTGGGCTGGAAAAATGACTGACTATGACTTCTCAGTTTTTCAGTAAGAATTCAGTCTCATACGTTCTCTAGACCTTTGTTGAGATGTGAGAGGACAGCTAGACTCTAATGCGTACTCTCTCTTTCTGCTATTTTGCTTCTACCCCTCACCTTAAATCTGACCTTATTCTCCTCCTACATTCCAGAAGCACTCTTCAAATCACTCCTTGTTATTTTTTTTCCTTTTTAGTTTGGGGGTCCTAGTCCATCCCAAACAAATTTATAGTGATTTTATTTTCCTGCTGAATACATTACCTTAACTGGAGGGGTCACTTAATCAAGTACACCAATTTAACTCTTTGATTTTTGTCATTAAAGCCTAAGCTTACTTTCTTGCTTCTATTTCCCCCCTTATAATTTTATAGCATGTTCATTTTTCTAGGCTTTGGAACATGCCAAAAAGGGATTACATTCTCCACATTATTTCTAAAGTTATCCCTCTCAACTGTAGGCAGTACCCAACTTACCTGAACTCAACATTTTCCCACAGAAACAATGCTATTCAAGGTAATGGTATTACCAGGACAGGTTTATTTAAAGTTCATTTAAACCACAATTCCCTCAAAGTTCTGTACAATAAAACCTAATCTAGGACAATGTTTCTGTGAACTAGAGTCCTTGCACTGAACTCACTGTCAAATGCAGTAGCACTGGAGCAAAGTCATCCAGATGTAATTTACTGATGGGAGCCCTGTGAGATGAATTACCAGAGTAAGCAAAGGTGAGATCCTAGGGGCCAGTAAAGAATGTGGCTAAGGATGTTTGTAGAGAGCGACAGGGAGTAAATAAGACATCATAAGTTTTCTCTCCTCCTTCATTTCTTGTGCTTCATAAAGTCTATTCAGAAATAGCAAGTGAAGTTAGGGCAAGGATGGGTCTAAGGCACTGGAAGCCTCCCAACTATGGAAAAGGAAGGTATGAAAAACCTGAAGTAGAAGCAAGAGGAATAAGAGTTCTGGTTGCTGTTGGTAGAGAAAGCAGGAAAATAAAAGACTAGCTGTATTTTTCCCTAGGGGCAGCTAGGTGACCCATTTGTAAGAAGAGGAGGACACTTAATGGTTATATTTTGGGCCCTCTGGACTCAAAGTAAATGTCAATAGTAACAGTGTCTCTTTTGACCAGCAACCCTGAGAGTCTTCCCCTCCCAGTTTAACGGTTTATTTTTAATTAAAAAGGTCATCCCTTGACTCACTTCTCAAAAGAGCCCCATTCATTGAGTGGGCGTTATCTTACTCAGAGTGAGAACCTGATTTTAAATTCAGGCCTGAGTCTCTCAAAGCATCTAGGGTCATCTCCAGTTGTATTGATGAATATCTAAGCACTAGACCCAGATGCCCCTGGAGGAGAAAGGGAGGCTGGTGACCTTGCTTAATCCTCCCTCACTCAAATCAAAGTCATCTGCAAGTCATGTCATCATTTCCCTGGTGAAATGGTCCTGTTTGAAAATGAAGGACAATCACCACAAGAGGGCTGGAACTGGATTTAGGGAGACTTTTCCTGAATTCAAAATAGATCCCAGAACACTTATCAGCTGTGTGATCCTGAGCAAGTAAGTCACTTAACCCTGTTTGCCTCAGTTTCCAAATGGCAAAACTCTCCAAAATTTCTGCAAAGAAAACCCCAAAGGGGGTCATAAATAGTCCCATACATCTGAATAATAACAAATTTCCTTTTTTACATCTCTTTCCTATACTTATTTCATTTCTTATTAAATTAAGGGCTGAAAAAAGTCCTAGGATGTCTAAAAGTTTTATAAAAGTGATGAAGACAGAGAGCATTTCAAGCAAGTAAAATACAGTTTCAATCAAGTTCTTAGTATAAAATGTACTGTCCTTTTAAGACATTGTGCCATTTATACGGAACTCACTAGTGCTGAAAGGGACAGAAAACATTTTACCTAAAAAAAAAAAGAGCTATATCAATTGTTAAAGACTGTAAGATATAGTGCCTATACATTAACATTTTGATACCTGAAAGTAGTCGGAAGAGAATTTTAGAATATATTTCTAAAATTTCAAATTATTAAAAACAACTTTCAGATGGAATTTGAGCAATTTTAGATAGATAGAAAAATAGAAAATTTAGATAGAAAAAGTAACACATAGACTCAAATCACCTTGTGAACCATGGGGAATAACATCCTGTGACAGCTTACATAAAGAACTCTTATTTATTTATTAAAAAAAAACAACTAGGGAAATATAAGTATTTTTATTCAAGGACACCAAATGGATTGAAGGACTACATTGGGTTCTTTAGAACTGCAGGACCTTATAGTCTTGGGTCATTTACATATAATCTTATCAATACATAGTATAACAAAATAGAAAATCAAAGTAACATTTAGAGACTGAGGTATGATATTAAAAGGGCTATTAATTTCATAGGGGGAAATTTGTTGAGTAGCTGGTTACCTATAAAGTGAAAGGCGAGTCACTGAATTTCAGAACAATCTCATTTAAGCCAATGGATATTTAAGAACATGTGGCATGGGAACATGATATAACAGGTTAGTGACAGGAAGAATTTGCAGTGAAGATTAAAGATATAGCAGTTGGGTTGGAAATCTGTGCTGTGGCAGTGGTTTTGAGTGGCAGCAACTAGAAGCAATTAGGTATGTCAGGATCCCTATGCCAAGACCACCCCTCTCTTTTTACTATTAGGAGACACCCCGTTTTCCAGAGTTAAAGTCCAGCAAGCAAGCTGTGCCCTGACTTTGGCATGGCAACAATCCTTTGTGCTCACACTGGTGAACTCAGAGCAAACTCCCAGAATTGTTTCCCATTAGCCCCAGGTGGGCCCTGAGCTTAGACAAGCACCTGCAGGACCCATGTTCCAGTCCCAAAGCCCAGTTATGAATCAGGCTTGTCTCACTGTTGCTGTTTTCCCTGTTTGTTGGAGTTACATCTCACTGCATAGCTATTGCTATGTGTGTATGTGTGTGTGATATATATATATGTATATATGTACATATATATATACATATATATTCAATACATATAGAGATTTGCCCACACTAACATGGGTTTCCTCCTAGAGAAGGCCCACAAAAGTATGCCTACTGTCCCTCCTCCAATGGAATAAAGAAAGCCTTTTGCTTATAACTAGTTGGTTCTGTGTGGAGGGCGCACGAACCCCCTTACTCAAATTGACTGCTCAGAGGTGTCTCAAAGTAAAAACAGAAAATCTCCTTTATTCGGTTCTTGGGAGAAAACAGGCAGCCCCTTCACCAGTCAGGCTGGAGTCAGGAGGCACCTTACAGAAGCAGAATGGCAATTTATACAGACCCTGGCACAGAAGTCCCCCTTCCACCGCTGACCATTATTCTCATTGGCTGAGAAGTCAGGTCTTACATTCTAGGCGAAAAGTCTAACCAATCCCTTTTGAAACCCAGTTCAAATTTCTGGCTCCCGGATTTACAAAGTCATAATATGCAGATTAGGCATTGAAAATATATGCAAATGAGGCATTGCCAACTCATGCAAATTGGGCATTGAGAACTTATGCAAATCAGCTAGACCTGTGTGAGGACTGCAGATGGCATGCGCATATGCATATTAGGTATTGAGGAGTTAGTGAGTCTTATCCAATCACTGATCCTAATGCACTACATAGCCAATCACCTGGCTCTGGAGGAATGGAAACCTGGGCCTACCGTCTCTTCCACTCCATATTCCTGAGACATCTTCACTAAATCTGTTCCCATTCAGTTCTATTTTTCATTTTTATTTTATTTTATTTCTTAGAGTTAGCTGTGATTGTGATAACCTGTATGAGCTCTTTGGTATTTTTAGAGTTAATAGCAGTTGTAAAACCTCTGTGACTTCATCCTTTATTTTCAAAATTGGAAAAAGACTGAAGGCTTCAGCTAAGTGATTTGAGATTGACGAGAAAGAATTGATTTCACTGGCCAAGAGATTGAGTAACTGCTACTGCCCTTTGGCACATCTGAACTGCAGACAGGTAAAGCTTCTCAAAAGTGCCTATGGGGCCACCCCCTTTAAGAGAGGACAGGTTTTGTAGCTGCTTTGCCTCCTGGTCATCTGTTTAAGCTTGTTTGACTGGTTTAAAAAATCAACCAAAGCTGTGTTGATGTGAGTTCAGTTCTGATGAGACAAGTGAATAATAATTGGCTAGTTTTCCGAAAGGCCATTTGAAGGGTGATTGTAAATTGAAAGCACTTGTAAATATTATATTAGAGTATAGACCAGAAGAGGATTTGCCTTCTTGGAAGATGTAAGGACTAAAGGACAAGCAGTAAACAGTGGTACAGACATTCCAGAATAGACCCATGACCTTAAAGCCTGTGTTCTAGAGTTAGGAGTTACCCCCCAACCCTAAGCACTTGGGCTTTCCTTCCTCAGGGGCTTCTATGTCAGGTTCTTGTGTATGCTCACTCTCTTACCAATACTAAATGTATTGGTGGGAGAGTGTAATCCAAGTTTGACTTGGATTATAATGTCCCCCATTATTTCTTCACTCACTTTGGTATGTAAATATCTTATGCAGTTATCATTTCTTATTTTAAGTGGATAGTTGGGCAAATATGACTTGCATTATGTTGTGTAATAGTTGTGTGAATGGGAAGTGTATTAGGGAGAACTCAAGAGCTAGAGTAGAGGGAGTATATTTCCCCTGAATAGGAATATTCCTCAGCCTAAGAAGAGAACTTTGTCCCTTACTCTTAAAGAATTTCAATCCCATTTGTCTACAGGCCTGGGAAAACCCTACTTTGAACTCTCCTTGAATTTCCCCACTTGATCCCAAGGCTATAAGCCTTTCATTATCACTATGCCCAATCCTCTGTTACCCTAAACCTAGCCAAAGCCTCCATGGCCAATTATCTCTGATCCCACTCAGCTACTTCCCACCTTTGATCCTATTCCCTTTCTCTAGATTCCTGACCTCTGGTCACCCCAGCCTACTGGCCACTCCCATGCTTCCAATCAGCCCAGGCTACTTGGTCAACCCTAGATCTCCCTCACAATTTTTCTCTATCTTGTTTCCATGAAATGGCTCAGATTTGGTCTGGCCTTATTACATTAGCAATACAAATAGTCATATTCCTTAAGAGTCTGACCAAAGTGGCAGACCTTTAATAAGCCTTGTTTATCTTTGGCCAAAAGAAAGCTTGGGTCGAGTTCATTCGGGCAGGATCTGCTATTTCGAGGTGCCAGCACCCCTAAAGCTCAACACTAGGACCTTGAGAGAGTTTGACTGTTACTTTGTAATGGTGATCTATCCAAGATATCCAAGTTAAGGGCAAGTTAGAATGTGAAAGCCAAACTGGAGTGCTTCCTACACAGAGTGAATGATGCCCAGTCATTTCAATAGGATCTCAGATGACCTCCAAAGTCCTCCAGTTACATAGGAGATAATAAGGATCACTAAGGTTGTATTTAATGTGTAGCATGTGACTGAGTCAAGATTTGAACTCAGCTTCTCCAATTCCAAACCTAGCCCTCCCTTTACTTAAGCAAAGCTTCTAACACTGATGGCTCATCTTGGTCTTATAATCTACCATAACACTTTTCTCCCTATATGAATTTATGTTCCATACATGAATTAATCAGTAAAGATTTCATAAGTGTCTCCTGTATATAGAACACTGTACAAGACACTAGAGGGAATCAAAAAGGTTAGATAAGATATGATTCCTGTCTATGTAAGTTTGCAGTCTGTATAAGAAAAGACTAAACTAGGTAACTATAACATATAAGCCATGATCCTTGCCTTTGAAAGGTACAAGATAAAGTACATGTGAAGTAGAGAGAAAATATAAGAAACTTTTTGAAAGAGAAAGCATTTGAGTTGGGCTTCAGTGAATAAGATAGGAATTCAACAGGTGAAAGGGGGAAGGCATTCCAAATATGGAAAACAAGTGATAGATGATGCTACTGGAAAAAAAAAATTTGGCAGAAGGTCCTGAAGAATTCCCATTGCCTCTCCACTGAGGATGAGAGTGTGTCTTATTAAGTGCTAAATACATAGGACAGAAGTTAGACCTATAATTTCATTATTCTAAGGAATTCCCAGGTGAGAAAGCTTTTATCTCCATACAAGTTGGAGGCTTCTCTGCAATTTACAGAATTTTACTCTTAGAGAGTTGCCTAGAGCATGGAGAAGTGAAGTAACTTACCCCTGGTTACATAGCCAGAGGTGGTACTGTACTCTGGTCTCCTAGGCTCCTAAACCTAATTACTGTGGTAATTCCTCAGAGGAATCTCTAAAATCCTAGTTGAATTAGTGAATTCTTGCAGACAACTTAGGCACATTCCAGTGTAGTAGGTAAATGAGAATGAGGAGATAGTTTAGTCAGTATTAGAAGAATCAGATAGACATAGAGTAGTAAAATTTTAATTCCACGTATAAAACTAGTATGATATAGACCAATTTAGTTAATAGAAACTGAACTTATACTGTACTCAGATCCTTGTGACAAGGTACCAGTAGAAGGCAGTATACAGGGAAATACATGCAATGAAACAGTAATAATACTTAGATGAATGCAGTCTTTGGAACCTATAGAATTTTTGTGGGCTTTGTAATTTTTGAAAACTATTTGCAAAGCTAAATTAAATATGTCTTTTATGTATCCACAAGCACCTGGACTTAATCTACTCACTTACATGACCATAATACTGCTGACTGTTACGTCAGTGTGCCTTAGTTGAAGAAAACCTGATATATAAAAATCCAAATTTATGAAATAAGTAACGGGAGATTATTATTAGAATACCTTTAAATAGTAAGATCTCTTGGTACATTTAAAGTACAATTTTGTGTTTTCTTAAGGTTATGCAAAAATTTTTCAAGAATAAACCTGTTACATAAAAGAAGATCTCTAGTAGCCATGTATAGACATTTCAACTCAAGGATGGATTTATTTCTCTCTTTTCTTTTTTTTGGAGACAGCATGTGATAAGGGAAAGAGAGCTATCTTTTTTTAAATCAACCTTCTGACAGTTACTGTCTGTATGACCTTGTGCATTCTTGAAAATGAGAAATTGGACCAGATGACCTCCAAGGTGCCTTCCCACTTTAGCTAGAGGATCTTATCATCTGAAGTAGACATAGCACCTTGACTGTGACAAAAAACATTCTGAGGGAAAAAGCAATTCAGATGATAATGAATAAAAATTTATCCCATTCCCCTACTAAGTGTTCCAAGAAGTTCCAGCAAGAGAAACTTACAAATGGAAACTAGGGTTTTATGCCTTCAGGGGCTAATAAAAAGCTAACATGAGAAATCCAATCTGTGGCAAACGCATGCACAGAAGTTCTTGGAAATTTTGCAAGATCAGTTCTTATCCTTACCAAGGAAAGATATGGTAGAAGGCTGCATTTATATGTCCCATGGAGTCCAACTGGGGAAAAGACTTCAGAGGATTCTGCAGGAGGTTGCAATCTGAGGAAAAAATAATATTAAAAGTTCATTAGTACGCACATAGGCTATCAGATGAGCAGGAAATTTGACAACAGACTAAGAGACCACCTGTCTATGGTGAAGACATCTTCTAACACTAAACACGAGTGGTTTGCCATTTCCTTCTCCACTTCATTTTATAAATGAGAAACTGAGGCAAACAGGGTTAAGTGACTTGCCCAGAGTCACACAGCTAGTTAGCCTGAGACCAGGACTGAACTCAAGGAGATGAGTTTTCCTGATTCCCCGTCCAGTGCTCTATCCACTTCACCTAACTGTAAAGGACTTTACCTAGATTATTTACTTGATCCTTCCAACAACCTGGGGAGGGAGGTGCTGTCATTATCCCCATTTTACAGATGAGGAAACTGAGGCTGAAAGAGGTGAAGAGACTAGCACAAGGTCGCCCCGCTAGTAAGTGACTACATGGGATTTGAACTTGACGCTTCCTGACGTTAGAGCTGTCAATATCTTTCCAGAATTAAAAATAGTCACAGAGACACATATAAATGTGTATCAAGCTGGACTCTGTTGGTTAATGTTTACCATTTTCCCTCATCACTTTTTTAAGACTAGACAACAAAACAGTAAGTCAAGCCCTGATGCATACATAGCCTTTGCTGATTTCCAAGGTATAAATGCTTATGCTAAAAATTGGACAAATGACTCTGGCTTCAAAGCAGAAATATGTGCATCCACTGGGACTGACATCTCAAAATAGTGACCCACAATAAAAACAGTGAAACAGAATAATTACTTGCACTGATCCAACTTAAATCTTTCATTTTTGTTGTTACGATATAAATTTTTCTCCTGGTCTGCTCACTTCACTCAGCATCAGTTCTTACAAACTTTCCCAGGTTTTCCCTCAAACCATCCCTTTTATCATTTCTTATATCAGTATACCACAGTTCCTTACTTAATATACCATAATTTTTTTTTCATTTACTCCTCTATTGAAAAGCATCCCTAGAGTTTCCCAAAGAAAAGAAAGAGCTGCTATGAGTATTTTTATACATGTGGGTCCTTTTGGAGAAGGGTAGACTCAAATGTGACCAGAGTCATGGACACTTTTTTCCAAAATCTGCCTGTATTTGGAGGGAGAGAAGGGCAGTTCTGGGCTGAGATTTCATCAACAAATTCTTTGGAAGAAGAGCTAAAGAATATTTTTTTTTTATTTTTTATTTTTTCACAAGATACAACCTTTTATTATTGCAATCACAAAATCATGACTGTACAGGAATGTATAAGTGAACATTAATCAATGCAAGTATAATTTGATTTAAAGAGGTCAGATAACAGTAGTAGTAATAACAGAACATGTTGTAAAGAAAAAATATCATCAAACTTTCCGGCCTTGCAGTGCACTTTTCAGTGCACTAAGTATTAAGACATAATAGTGTTCAATTCAGCAAAGTACTGCAGAATGTCATGCCACAGTCCACTTGATTCAAAGAAGGTCAAGGACACGCAGCTTGTTAATAAAATGTCAGAGTATATAAACAAAGCCACATGTTAATTCATAAAATATATAGTGGTTTATTTAGATGATTTTAAAGTGATTTCGCTGTGAAATTTAGCATAACTGAGAAAAAAAAACATCCAGAGAATCTTCTGATTTGAAGTCACCTTGCTAGGCAATAGCTTTGGCTTCAGGTAGGAATGCCTCCCAGTACTTTATGAGCTGTTGTTGTGTTTGTACTAATAATTCCAAGTACTTGATAATAACAGTTTTAAAGTCTTTCACTCGTTCCTTCTCAAATCTTCCAACTTCCTTTCTAATAGTTTTGGAGATTTGTTCAAAGTCTCTCTCTCCTTGCTGAACTTTGGCTTCCCACTCTCTGATTTCATTTTTAGCCTGCTGTATTTTATCTGGTTTGTTGGCAAGCATCATTTTTGCTTCAGCTTCACGTTTTTTCTGCAAGGTAATCTGAGCATCATCCCATTTCTGCCAACATTTCATTCGATGATCAAACACACCCTTTACGGCAGCAATAAGGCGGATGTAGTCACTGAGCAGCTCTGAAAATACATAGAAGTCAGCAAAGGCTTGCTCCTGGTGTAGTTGGTCTATCTTCTCCTCCACCTCAGCAAACTGAGACAAAGCTCGAGACAGAGCAGTGTGGTCCTCAGAATTACCCAGCATGGCGGCACTTTTAGCAAAGGCGGCTTGTTGGCTGAAAGTTCTTTCCTATGACAAACCAGGGCTTCAACACTGGCATGAAGTTTCCTAAGCTGCTGATCCAGATTCTCAAATTGCTGCTGCTTTTCCTCAAACCATGCATCCGATTCATTCATCTTGATTGTCATTTTGTTGACAGCGTCGGCAGCCTTGTTCACCATCCTCAATATTCCTGCTCCACTCAGAGCCTGAGTGTTAACTGCTCTCGGCAGCTTAGAACTCTCTAGGAACTGCCTTAAATCAGGATCTTGAAGCAATGTTGGATGTTTCACTGTACGTTGAAGATACCTCTCAAGGGCTGCTCTCCTCTTTTCTACAAATTCAGTGGATGATGAATCTTCTTTCCCAACTTTTACTTTGGTCATGCCTACAATACTCTTCTCTGGAGCTGGAGGCACAATATAACCAACATGTAAGTACTTTGTGGCTAATTTGCTGTGCAATCCAAGAAAGTCACTAAACCTTCTTTTAACTGAAAATTCATTCTTATTGAACATGGATAGGGAAGTCTTTGTTGTTACTCTATATGCCATATAAGCATTCATGCCATCACCAACTTTCTCTGGGTCTGAAACACCAATTTCTATATCAAAAACATCTCCATTTGCTTCTTCTTCAATCTCATCCCTAGATCTATCGAAGATCACAGGAGCAGACATACTTTTTGACTCAATTCTGGGCGCCATTAATGCAGTAGGTGTTATAGGGGTGATCGCAGGAGAAGGCTCAGGAGAAAGGATAGGCTCTCTTTCTGGACTATCCAAAGAAACTTCTTCTGTGGCTTCTGCAAAAAGATCTTCTCTGTCATCATCTAGTATGATTTCTGCAGGTTTAGGACCATTGGAGTTTGTACTTAGAGCTTCTGCAGGAAGACTAGCTGGTTCTGGAGATGATGGACTTGACTCCAGGGTGGAGACGGTGCTGGTGAACAGGTCCTCCCCGTCCTCCAGCTCTTCAAAGTCCGTCTGCTTCCCGTCCCCCAGCGGAGGAGGCTCTCTCTCGGCCGCCATCTTCGTCCATCCAACTGCACGAAGCTAAAGAACATTTAGAAAAACACCTGACTTCTACCTTTAAATAGCTGGACTACCTACACTACACAAAAGTTGAATTTTTGTTTTTATTTCAAACAATCAGGGCCAGCTTTATAAGGGAGCATCCAAGATGATGTTATTTTATGAGCCAAGCCCTAAATACATTGCAGCCAGCTAGGTGGTATATAGTACAATGGAAAAAGTACAGAACTTGGAGTCACAGGACCCGAGTTCACATCCAAGCTCTGACACTAGGTGACCTTGAGCAAATCTCAGGGCCTTCATTTTGCTGTTTCTAAGATAAAAGAGTTGAACCAGATGGCCCAGAAATGTAAATATGTGATCCTGCAGTGCCTGAAATTGGTTTAACAGAGACAAAACACTATTACAATTACTGACAAAGTTTAAAAGTCATCACAGCTGAGAGAAGACAACTTAAATTCCCACTATAGTACAAATACTTGTATCAGAATCTTTCTTGGCAACAGATTTGAATACAGTTGGTGTTAGGATTAATCAGAAGAGCACTGAGTACCTTGAGCCAGATCATATATTCATACAAGTCAGATATGCATCTGCATATGATATGCACTGCTCATGACTACATTTCACAGACTGTTTCAGAAACCACCAACTCTTCAAATTTGGGGTTGCCCCAGATGAGGTCAGGGAATCATAATATTAAGGTTTGGGGTGCTCAGGACCCTGAAATACTGAGCCATCAGGTCCTGCTGAATGAAATCTACTCAAGCCTTCTTTCAGGCAAAGTAAAACAAAGTTTATTAAAGATTCATCGTATTGGGTTGACTCTTAGGCAGCCTTGTCTTGACAAGAGAGCCAGGTAGAATTTGAGCTAGACAGAGTCAGAGCTGGATTGAATCTGAGCGCCTTAATGGAAGCAAGAGGGAGTTTATATAAGGAAAGATTGTGGGAAAGATCTAGAGGTGGCTAAGTAGTCTTGGTAGTACTGGAGTGACTAATCTAGGGTGGGAAACAGCTGGAAGCAATCAAGGTTACCAGACAATTGAGGGCTGGGGTGGGAAGCAGGTGGGGACAATCCAGAGGCTACAGAAAAGACACTGGAGAGCCAGGCTAGGTTAAGGGTAACAGATTTGGGAATGAAAAGCTGGATTAAGAGGGAAGATTAAAGAAGATTCCCAGAGTCTGTATCCCATCTCCCATACCTGTTAAGAAGACCCACTCAGACTCAGAGAAACTTTTTTGTTTAACACTGATGAACCAGAGCTAGTGGAGATAATTACATCAACAGAATATAAGCTCTTTGACAGCACTATGTATTTTTTTTTTTAATACCCAATGTCTAGTACAGTGTAGGAAATGTTTTGAATTGAATTCAATCATAGTGCAGCAAAAATTGTAAAAGCATGTGTTCTCCACTAGGGGGAGGTATGTGAACAAAGAATCTTAAGATCATTGGACAAAGTGCCTTTAAAAAGTCACTGAGCAAAATTATATCTTTTAAAGTCATTATTTTTTATCTGGTTATTCAGTTGCCATACACAGATAGTATCTTGAGTTGGAAGGTTCTGTACCTCTCCAGATACCAGGGATTTATTAAATCTAACCCTAATCCTTGCTAAGTCTATCCGTCCCCTCTTTTATGAGGTAGACCTGACTGATTCTTCCCCCTCACTAGCATGTGAGCTCCTAGAGAGAAAGGAACATGTCTTTGTCTTTCTTTGTATTTTCAGTGCTTACACAGTGCTTGGCACATAGGAAACACTTAAATAATTGCTGGTTGATTTTCTTATCTAGTTACACTGGATGACCCATCCCAAAGGTGATCACAGGTAATCGAACTCAAAGGCCTGATATTTTTTTTGTGGGGGTTGGGGGGGCATGGCTGGTAAGAGAGGATGAGGATAGTACACTAATTCATTAGAGAGGCAATAAAGCCAAGGTGATAATTTTCATCCAAGTATAAATCAGTGAACTTCACCTTGTTCTACACACAGCATCCCAATCCTGGCCAGTCAGAATTCCATTCCATTGATCACAAAAGAACTCAGGCTAGAGACAGCTCAGTCGTGGACACTCTAATAATACAAAAGACAACATAACCTTCTTATATTTAATATCTATGTGACCTTGGGCAAGTCACTCAACCTCCCTTGGCCTTACTTATAAAATGAGAGAATTGAATTAGGTAACCTCTAAGGTCCCTTCCAATGACTCATCCTAGCTATGTGACCCTGGGAAAGTCTAGTTTAACCTCTAACTGCCCTAGGCATTTCTCTGAGTTTATAAATTATAGAGAAGTTCTTAGCTTACATTGGTAGAGGGAATTTCCTTACATAGGAATTTCATTTACTAATGAAATCACAAGTCTGGTCCTATCTCTATCTTAACATCCAGAGGACAGATCTATAATGTCATCTTCATATATCCACACGCATATATATGTATGTATATATATGCATGTGTATATATTTGTGTGCGGGTGGTAATGTGATCTGCCCTATAAGTCAAGACAATGACAGAAGGAAATTTTTTTATTAGAACACCCTAAAACAAGTTATTTAAACAGAGAATAAGAGTTACAAAACTCAAACTTCACACATAAAAGCAAACATATCATTTGTTTTCTTTGTTCAATCCAACTCTGTGAACCCAATTTGGGACTTTCTCAGCGGAGATACTGAAATGGTTTGCCATTTTCTTCTCCAGCTCACTTTACAGATAAGGAAACTTAGACAAACAGGGTTAAGTGATTTGCCCAGGGTCACACAGCTAAGTAAGTGTCTAAAGCCAGATTTGAACTCAGGAAGATGAGTTTTCCTGATGGCAGGCCTGTACTTTACTCACTGCACCACCTAGCAGCTTTTTCATTTTCTGCTAACCCTCAAATATTCAAATTCAAATGCATTTTTCCCAAGCCTGAAAACAACAGCTTCTAAATCCTGTTTACATGTCCCACTCACTCCATGAGGTCTATGACCCAGAAACCCAGCCTCTTCACAAAGCAAGAAGCTGTATGTCACCTGATTGGTTTGGTATTATGATGTCATCACTACAGCTCTTCTCCTGTGGCCTGTGGCCCTTTTTTGTGTATATAATCGGAGAGGTCTGGAGGAGGCAAAGTAGCCAAATAGAATGAATATGGGACTTGGAGTCAGAAGACCTGGGTTCTAAATCTCAGCTCCATCACTTACTAGCCCTGCAGCCTTGAACAACATCCTAACCTCTCTGGGCCTCAATATCCTCATCTGTAAAATGGAGGGGTTGGACTAGATCAGGGTTTCTTCACTTTGTATCATAACCCATCCACCCCTCTCCCTGCAGTCTGGTGAAGCCTATGGACCCCTTCTTAGAATAGTATTTTTAAATAATAGAGGAAATATTAAGTTTCAGGTAGAGTTTAGTGAAAATAGAGAAGTAATTTTTTCCTCATTCAAGTTCATGGAACCCTTGAAATGTATCCCAGGAATCCTTGTTAAGGGAAGGGGTCTATAGATTTAAGGTTAAGAGAACCCCTGGGACTATCAGGGGTAGGGAATCTGAGGCCTCAAGGCCACATGTGGCCTTCTAGGTCCTTGGATGCGGTCTTTTGACTGAGTCCAAGTTTTGCAGAACAAATCCTTTTATTAAGGATATTTGTTCTGTGAAGTTTGGATTCGGTCAAAGTGCCTCACTTGAGGACCTAGAGGGCCACATGTGCCCTGGAGGCAGCAGGCTCCTCACTCCAGGATATGATCTTGGAAGTTCCTTGTAGCTCTAATTCTAGGATTCTTCTACCTAGGTAAGTTTCTTTTTTAAATTATTTTTACCTTTTAAAATTGGTTCCCATAGTTCTATCATGTAGTTGTTGTATTAATATGGCATGGGAAACTTTCCAATATGAAAGCTGCATCCACCATTGCAAATCAGCAACTCCTCTGTACCTTTGCCAGAGACACTGAGAAGGTAAGTGATTGATCCATAGTCATGTGGCCACCATATGTCAGAGGCAGCTGGCCTTCCACACCTCTGTCCCTTCAGGGTAGCTCTACCATACACCAACAAATGGATGTGAGGTCACAACCACGTAGGTTTTCCTAGGGTGGCCTGATTTTTCAAAAATCTACCCTACACGCTTTTAGCCTCCCTGTTGTCCATTCTATCTTTGACAGTAGGGGGAAAAAATGAAAACACTTCTTTCACCATCCCTACCTTCCTCATGAAGTTTTTAGCTCAAGAAATCAGGCCTAGCCTGAAGGGACAATCTTTCACCTGAAGTCAAAGGCATCTAGAAATACTGGGAAGTAGTTTCCCACCAATTTGTAGGTCTCTTATGATTTAGGGAGAGGGTTCAAGCATTGTTCTTTTCTGTACCTTGTATTTTTGCAAGACCTCAGAAAAACTCTGAGGGAAACAGTTCATAAACAATCTGGAAATTAACATTCTTCCAAACTTCCAAAGGCAAAGTTATAAAATTTAAAAAGATATGTAATTTTGTTAAATTCTCATAGGTCACCCCCATATTGTTTTCAAATGCCTTCTCCAAACTGAAAGTGATAAAGACAAGAAAAAGGAAAGCAAATGAGACTTCTCTTATCAAAGGTAAATTAATACATAATTCCCCTGAGCTCCCAGAACCTAATCCCATCACACGGATTACTTTTAGGTTTGACGGGACTCTTCCAAAATGTGCTTTACTGTAGGGCAATCCAAATGAAGATCTTAGATCCATTCACATGTAGAGCATTCCAAATGTCTCCAGTCATTCATTTCACAAGGTTATCCCACTACAGGTCCAGACTTAAATTTCCTGAGTCCCTGTACTATGAGATACTTCCACTCTCCCAAAGGATCCCTGCCAATGCATTAAGGCAATTCAAATGGCGTTTATAATCACTTCTCAAATTAAGAGGAAAACACATTTTAAAAAGGCCCAAAAAGCTATTGGGTACTTCAAAGGGTATTGTGCAGTTGGATTTAATTCTTCAGTGTATGTAGGGCAGTCAACAAACTTTATCTTATGAACCTACATTCCATATGGATTTCAAACAAATTATCAGGATTCATATCACAAATAGGAAATGCAGTATAGGTTTACTTAAAAGAAAAAGAAAACAATAAAAGTTATCCTAGTGATCTCAAGCAAACTATTAGGCACCATCATCTTAAGGATTCACAATCCACAATATTCACATTAACTTCTACAATCATAAAGTCAGACTAATGAAATGGATATTGGTACATAAGTAGTCAGACCAACAAAAGTTATTTCAAGGGAATTGGGCTGACTTGTAAGGAAACACACTATAAAACAGATTACTTATAGCCCAAAACAAAAGAAAAAAAATGCTAATTGTTCTCTAGTAGTTCCTTGCAAATGAAGATAATCTCCTTGCAAATGAAGGTCCAAGAACAAGAATTCTAGATAATCTTCTCTCCTATGAGTTTTTGCAAATCCAAAGGAACCCCAAATCATTCCAGATGAACCCCTCTGTGTCAGATAGTGGATGTCACTTTTCCATTCAGGGTTCTGAAGGACTGGGGCTTCTAGTACCATTGCTCAGGAATTTCCGCTGGTACACATCTCATTGACAATCAGTTAGACTTCAAACTTTCATGAAAGGTATCCTACTAAGAAGCAGTAGTGAGAACAGTAGTTACCAAAAAAATATTTCCCCAAACAAGCACAGACAAGTCCCTAGGGAGAGTGGGTAGTGAGTGGCAGACTTACCTCCCAGCTCTCAGTTAGTGGAAGTTCTTTTCCACATTTGTAAAGTCTGCATGAAGTTCCCCTTAGCTACAGCTGCCTTCTGGGTTCCAAGGGTCAGTGCCCTTGTCAGAGCTCATAGATGCCCATTTTCTCTGTCCCAAATGCTCATGCTCCCTGAAGATGCTTTTCTTTGGTGTCTCAAATTTGCATCCAATATATCTCTCAACTCTGGATTCAGATGATGCCATCAGCTACGGGGGCTCCCTTGGATACTGTTACCAAGGTTGATAGACCTCTAGAACTTCCAACCTTTTGTAATTCCCAAGATCATAACCTGGTTAATTATGTCTCTGGATATTGTGAGATTGCCTATATCAGGAAATAATAAACACAATGTGGCTATGTGCTTGAGAGCCGCCATGGCTAGGTGAGAGACAAGGCAACTGCCGTTCTCCTGTCAGCTAAGCCCTAAGACTTATCACCTTCAAGACAAAACATGGGAGAGATACATAGTCTCTCCTTTTCTCCAAAAGTTGCCTTTGGGTGGTGTCTTTCTGTCCAGATGCTCTCTCTCCTACTGCTTCACTCTTCAATAACAAAGTATTAATGGGTAGTATAGAAAGAACTCAAACCTAACTTCCTTTTTCCCCACCCCAACCCCACCACCATCCAAGAGAGGCTTCATCTAAACCTGAGGCCTTTACCACTAAAGTCCTTTACCACCTCTTTTTCAATGCTCATGGAAGAAGTAAATGTTCTTTTTTTTTTTTAATACAGTGCTGAAGACTTGAATTTCTCAACCAATCACAAGATCCTTCCTTTGTGGCATCATCTGCCTTTCACCCAATGGCCAAAAGTCCTTTAAGGGCTTGTTCTCACATTGTGATAAAGTTATGGGAAAATTCCTTAATACTAACCATATTCTGCTGATTGATTGATTGACTGATTAGGGTGGGAATGGAAGCCTACCCTTACATTTAGATTGGAAACTGTCAGAGCCACTGTACAAAGGTGAACACCACCAGCCTTGCTTTCTCACTGTTCTTCCTTTATGTATGCCCTCCAAATAGGGTTCCCTACACCTGCTGATTTTCATAGATGTACCATACTACGCGCCCACAGATTATAGAAGCTGGAGGGGAAAAGTGAGGAGAGGAAAGTGAGACCTAGAGAGAACTGAAGGAAAATCATTTGTCCTGCCTATCCAGCATGACCTGGTTATGGAGCTAGAATTAGAACACAGGTCTCTTACTTTCTAGTGTCCCTGTTCTTATCTCCAGGATCGGATGATTTTTTTTACCTCAAGACTCTTCTGACCTTTCTACCTGCTGGGGACTTTCTAAGATTTGAATTATGATGCTTGATTAGAATATGCTAATTCTGCTGTGTGTACACTTTAGCCCAGCAATACCACTACTAGATCAAAGACAAAAGAAAAGGGCCCATATCTACAGAAACCTTTATAGCAGCTCTTTTTTGTGGTAGCAAAGAAGAATTGGAAATGGAGAAGATTCCCATCATTTGGGAAATGGTTCAATAAGTTATGGTGTATGAATGTGATAGAATACTATGTGCTCTAAAAAATGATGAAAGTGATGGTTTTAGAAAAACCAGGGAAGTCATATAGGAACTGATGCAAAACAAAGTGAGTAGAACCAGGAGAACAATCTATACAGAAACAGCAATGTTGTAAAAACAATTAAACTTGAAAGACTTAGTAACTCTGTTCAACATAATGGCCCGCTACAATTTCAAAGGACTCATGATGAAACATGCTACCCATCTCCAAACAGGCAACAAATGGAATGAGTGCACATTGAAGCAGTTTTTCTTTTAACTTTTTAAAAATGTAATTAATGCAGAACTATGTTTTGCACGACTTCATATGTATGGTATCATATTTCTTGTCTTCTCCTTGTATGGGAGAGAGGTTGAAGGGAAGGAGAGAATTTGGAATTGAAAATAAAAATTAAATTAAAATATAAAAATGTAATTTTGAAATGTTTAACATGATAAAAATACAATATGACAAAAGATAATGCTTGGGTTTTTTTTTAAAAAAAGGGAAATGCTAGTTTTGGGAAATCCAATTGTAGATTTCTAGTAAATGAACCCAGTTCTTCCTAATTTGAAAACTGACTATGCTGATACTATCTCTCAGAATGTATATACATGAATAACTAGACGTGTTTGTATGTACATTTTGTGTATATATTTTAAACATTGTATGTATATTTAAAAATTGCACAAATACACATAGATATATGTATATATGAACATATAATACACACATGTATGTATGAATTTTCACACACGTGTGTGTGTTTGTATAATAATAGCTTATGAGGCAGTTAAGTGATACAATAAATAGAGTGCTAGGACTAGAGTACTCAGGAAAACCTGAATACAAATCATGCCTCAGAGACTAACTAGCTATATAATCCTATGCACAATCTCTCAAACTATTTCCTTAATCTGTAAAATGGGGATGGGGCAGCCAGGCGACACCATAGTTCATAGAGTGCTGGGCCTGGAGTCAGGAAGACTCAATTTCTTGAGTTCAAACCCAGTCTCAGATACTTACAAGCTATGCAACCCTGAGTAAGTGACTTAAGCCTATTTACCCCACTTTCCTCATCTGTAAAATGAGCTAGAGAAGGAAATGGCAAACCATTCCAGTCAAGAAAATCCCAAATGGGGTCATAAGAGTTGGACAAGACTGAAAAACAACTAAACAACAGCAATGAAAATGGGGATAGTAATGGAACATCTCCCAGGGTTGTGGTGAGGATCAAGTGAAATAATATTTGTAATATGCTTTGCAAACCTGAAAGCATTGTATAAATGCTAACTCTCATATCTATCTAGTACTGTCTAATTCGCTAAGTACTTTCCTCCTTTCCTTCCATTATTTATAAATACTCAAATGGATCTGTGGCCTCATTGACTTCTTTACTGCTTTCCATGATGTAGACTGTAGTACTTAGATTTTCTTCTATTATTTATAGATACTTTAATAATTCACCTGGCTATAGAAACTATCTCATTTAATTTACTTTTGCAAATAACCATTTTAATCAGTAAAATTAAAACCTATAAATCGAATAAAAAGTTATGAAATATTTAATCCCAGAAAAATCAATCTTAATTATACATATTTCATAACATATACTAAATAAGACTACTACAGACAGAGAACCAAGAAACAATTGAATTGGATTGAAATGGAGACATCCATTTATTTTTAACAATGAAAATCCAATTTAAAGGCACATCTGCTTACGTCAACTTACAGAAGTTCTTAGTTTCAATGATTGATATGAATTTCTAACATAAAAGTAAATTTTGAAAATCAATAAATTAGAATCTTTCCTTTACATGTCTGAGGGTTCTAGCTAGACCCCCATGCATTACTTTAATTATCCTTTTCTGTTTCTTCCTTTCCCTTCATTTTGATTCAGAAAGCATGTACAAAGTACCCTATGGAAGCACTTAGTAAATCAGTCAATCAATAAACATATATTAAGTACAAGTAGATCAATCAATCAATATGTATTCACATAGATTGTGAAATCTATGATGGAGTCATTATTTAAGAAGAAATGAAAATTTTAAAAATTTTCTTAAGTAAAATTTACTTTTACTCTGTAAACCAAAAAAAAAAAAAAAACAACACAAAAAACTAAAGTTTTTGTACCTAAGCTAGGATGGAGCAGTCATTGATGAATTTAGAAAGACATTTAGAATTTAGAAATTTAGAAAACATAAAGAAAGTTTTAACTTTTCTTGGAAGCAGATAGATGACAATACCAGGTCTGAAGTCAGTAAGACCTGAGTTCAGATCAGATCTCAGACACTTAGTATTTGTGTGCTCCTGGACAACTCACTGAACTCTGTCTGTTTCCTCAACTATAAAATGGGGACAATATCAGCACCTACCTAGAAGCGTTGTGAAAATCAAATGAAATATTATTCCACAAGGTGCTTAGCTTATTGTCAGGCACATAATAGGTGCTTTGTAAATCCTTTTCCTTTCCCTTTCCCTTTCCAAACCAAGAAGTCACTATCATATTAATCTCCCTAAGCAACTGAGGATACAAAATGCTTTAGACTTCATTGTCATTATCTGTAAAATGAGGACTTTGGCTGAAAGGCTGCCAAAGATCCCTTCTATCTCTAGATCTTTGGTCCTAGGATCCCAGTTTGTGTAATAAGAGAGTATCATAGTTCCAGACCTTTGAAACTCCCAGATGCTGTCCCACAACTTTTTTTTTTCACTCTTTTTTTATACTTTGCCATTGGGGATGGATGTGCGGGTAAGGGAGGGGTAAAAATCTGTAACTTTTATAAATGAAGTTAAAACACTATGTTTAAAGTATTAGATTCAATTCAACTCAGGTTTCTTAGGCTCTCATTATGTTTAGGGCACCATATTGGACACAAAAGATACAAAAAAGAAAAACAACACCATTCTAAAACTTCTGGTTGAATAGAGGGAAACCTGGTCTATTCAGAAAGGCACTGAACCCTGAGTGAGAACTTTTTAATCCTGCTTCTCATACTTGCTATATGACTTAGGACAAAGAGTTTCTTTAAGCCTCAATTATATTATCTGTAGAAAAGGGATAAGAAGAACTATAGGACAGCTAGAGTATCAGGTAGTTCTTCCTTGGAATGTACCTGGGCTGGCGATATTCACTCTTATTTCTCCTGGGGTTCTGTTCTTGACCCTCTGAAATTCTTTCTCCATCATACTCTTGACTAGGTACCTTTTGTCTCTATCTTGAACTCCTCCCCTATCTTTCCAGGAGGAGCTTCCATCAAGGACTTAGAGCTTGGTCAGCCATTGAGGAGCCAAGGTCATCCACGGCATCCTGGGTTGTCTCTAGTGGACTTCAGCGCCTTAGGAGAGGCTGATGACTTTGTGCAACTTTGCCTCACTTAAATACAATTTACCATCAAGTCAAGACATCACCCGTGATATCTTTGGTCCTCTTTAAAAATAAAGGTTGAATGACAGCTCCGCTTCTTTGTGTTGTGTTTCCGCAATTAGAATATAATGTCCTTGAGGGAAGGGCTTGCCTTTCTTGGAACAGTGCTTGACCTGTAGTAAACAATAAATACCCTTTCAACTTGGAGACTGTTGTTTTGAGAATCAAATGAGAGAAGGTATGCAAAGGATCTCATAGTCTTTGAAATGTTGTTATTCAAAATGTTATTTTGGGGAATTTTGTTAGAGGAATATTGGGGATATTGTTAGAGGATGTTGGGGAATATTGTTAGAGGGAATGTGATACCTATAAGTATTATATGAGGTATGGAACAAAGGAGGGGAAAGAAAAACCCAGGAGGTCTCAGCAAATTTGCAGAGGGAGAGAACACTTTCATTATAGAAGTGTAAGCTTTTCCTCCAGCCACAAACAGTTGTTCCCACTGTCTGCTCCGTGGCAATTGATTTATGATGAAAAGACAAAGGAGAGTTAGAACAAGTCCGTGACACTAAAATAACAGTACAGTATGATTATTGTTTCAAAGAAGAGAAAGTCAGGATCAGTGGGCCCTATTCTCTTGCTGAAAGGGAGAAAGAAGCCTTACATAAAACATTAGCTTAAAAACCAGCAGCTAGTACCTTCTCTGTGCTCAGGGTATCATGTGCAGCCAGGGAGAATATGGAAGAGACCCCAAGGACGGGGACAGTCAACATGAGGTGAGATAAAGTTTGAAGTGTGTGGAGCTGGGCCCTATATTGGCCATCCATCCAGCAACCAATTAAACAAAAAAGTATTTATTAGGATCCAACTTTGTGCCAGGCTCTAGGCTAGGTGTTGTGGGTCACAAAAGAAAAAAAGAACACAATTCCTACTCATAATGAGCTTATATTCTAATTGAACAGGCAAGTTTCCATTTAAGTCTATGCAGTATAAATAGCAAATGGTAGATATAGAGCAGTTATACAGAGGTAATTTGGAAAAGAGGGAGGCCACTAAGCACTGGGGGAATCAGGAAAGATTTCATGTAGAAGAGGGTGGTTGAATGTGTCTTGAAGGAAGAAGGGAAAAGGAAAGGGGAAGGAAATAAGCATTTATTAAGTGCCTACTATGTGCCTCCTCCATTGGAGAAGGAAATGGTGAAACGCTGCCATATCTTTGCAAAGAAAACCCCCTAGACAGTATGGTTGTGCTATGATCCACAGTATCACGAAGAGTCAGGCAGGATTAAATGCCTGAACAACAGCAATGTGCCAAGAAGTTTATAATTGTTTAATCTGATCCTCACAACAACTATGGGAAGTAGGTGCTATTATTATTTCTATTTTACAGTTGAGGAAACTGAGGCAGCAATGAAATAACTTGCTTAGGGTCACACAGCTAGGAAAGGTGTGAAGCTGGATTTGAACTTGAGCCTTCCTGACTTCAAGTCTAGCATTCTATCCACTGCACCAGCTAAATGGATTCTATGAGATGAAGGTGAGAAGAAAGGACATTCTACCCAAATAGGACAGGAGGATAAAAGCACAGAGAGGGGATGGAGTGCCTTGATAGGGTGAATGTGGCATCAGTCAGATCACCAGTGTGGGGCCCTTCCCACTGCTAGCCAATTTCTGGATGGAGCTGTCACTATCAAGTAGCACAGTGTAACCGTCACCATGTCTGGGGGATTTCACACTGTTATACACAGTGGCCATTGCTATCCTACGGCATCTTGGCTTGGAAAGTCAAAGTCACTGATAGCTGTTTATTACTAGGGATGGCTCCAGTGAGCATGTACAGGGCTGTTTGCATCTTGCCTAATAACTGCACACTTGAACTCCCCACAGGGTCTCTGGGGTTCCTCTGTTGTGAAACCAATCAATACATAAAAAAATAAAATCCAAAAACGTGCACCGTTGCACACCTGTGAACCTCCTAGCTCAGGCTCCTGCAAAACCCAGAATTCTAACAATTCCTTTCTTCCCTCTCCAGGATAATGTGCTACCCTTCTTTCCTTTTCATCCAGCACATATCAGCAGTCCTTTTCTCACACATATCTACACACTTTCTTTAATCCCCTTCTTTTCTTTCTCTCTAGTGACCCTTGTACAGTTTCTTCAGGAAACTCTCACTATACCTCCCTTTCTTTCTTTCTCCCACTGCCCCAGTCCCTCTCCTCTTCCTCATCCTCTTTGTACTCTCCCTTCCTTTCTTTAGCCCAGGGTCCAGCACAGAGCAGGCAATTTAGTACTGACGATTTCAATTGACTTTATTCCCTCCCATACTTGTTTCCCCTCCCCTCAAGTGTCAAACAACCAACTTACAAACTTGAACACAATTTTTTGGTAAACTGGGTGTATAAACTGCATCACAGTTGAAGAAAGTCTAAAACTTACCACTAGATGGCTACATTTCCAAATTGTTATTTTCTTAAGACTCTCATAAAGTTTATGGAAAAATAAACGTTGAGTATCTGTGTGTATGATGATTCTGCTTAATTGTACAAATTAAAGTGATGGAACTCATGCTTTAAAGAAATTCTATGAAGAATCTTTTTGTTTTTTAAATTAATGTTAATGATATCTTTTATGTTACTTAAATTTCCTCCTGTATGTTTCCCTCTGGGCAGCTGGGTAGTTCAGCAGATAGAGTGTCAGGCCTGAAGTCAGGAAGTCTCGTCTTTCTAAGTTCAAATCTGGCCTCAGATACTTACTAGCTATGTGACTGTAGTATGTTTGCCCCAGTTTCCTCATCTGTAAAACAAGATGGAGGAAGAAATGGCAAACCACTCCAGCATCTTTGCTAAGAAAACCCCAAACGGGCTGACAAAGAGTCAAACATGATTGAAACAACTGAACAAAAATGTTTCTTCCTTCTCCAGTGGCTGTCTCATCTAACAGATTTTTTTATTAAAGAAAAAACCAATAAATAAAAAAAATCCAAAAATATATGCACCACTGCACACCTGTGGACCTCCTAGCTCTGCAAAGAAGTAAGAGTATAGGTATCTTTGAATATTTCTTCTTTCAAGCCATGCTTGTAACTTTGCAGCATTCATTTTTGATTGATCATTGATTTTTCCCATTACATTGTTGTGATCATATTGTATATTGTTTTCTTGCCTCTTCCTCCTTTATTTGACATCCTCATGCTTCTCTGTATTCATCATATTTGTCATTTCTTATGGCACAGTAATATTGCATTCATTCATGTACCACAGGTTGTTCAACCCTTTCTCAATCAATGTAATTCCAGGTCTTTGCTTCCAGAAGCAAGCTGCCATACATATTTTGGTGCATATGAATCATTTGATGAATCATTTTGTAAGCAAGTGGAAGTGGAAGGCAGAAGGGGGCCTATCTACTTTTATATGATTCAGTGAATAAGGCCTATTCAATGCAGTAATGTAAATAGCTCAGAGATGGTGACTATGGAGCCGGGTAGCTCAAATGAAATACAGCTTTAAACTCGAGCTGGTTCAAAAGCTCTCTTTGTCTGCGTGTCCATCTAATTTAATTCTGTCTTATTTTATAGTAACAAATGACTGTGGGGAAAAAGACCTAATGTGATTATACTGTGCTTAACAGTAGAATGGTTTCTGGCTCCTGCAACAGTCAAAAATATAAAACGCCAGTGATTTCCCATTTTACACAGAATTTCTTAAATCTAAGAGAAAAGAAAAGCTGAAAGCCTTTTTATTTGATGACACCAGTTTTTCTGGAATCCTTTTTGTCTCATATCAGAAATGTAGAATATTTTTAATTAAAATTTGAATTCCAATCCAATCCACAAGGAGCTGCTTCCATTTTATGAATTTACAGCAAAGAGGAAAACTCTTGAGACTTCAAAACAAATCACAGATAGAGCCATGTATGTATATTTCATCAAAAGAACAAGAAACTATTGACATTTGATCCTATAGAAATTAATGCTTATGTTAATGAATTGAATTCAATTTATCAAATACTTTTTAAGTGACTACAACATGCAGAGCACTACATTCAGCCTTGGGGTAGCAAATAGAAGATTCAGGGGATAAGGAAGGAAACAAGTTTTTATATAGTACCTACTATGTGCTACTATGGCACTGCGCTAAGCACTTTTTACAAATATCATCTCATTGAGTCTTCACAACTGTGCAAGTATTACCCCCATTTTACAGTGAGGAAACTGAGGCAAACAGAGGTTAAGTGATTTGCCCAGGGTCACATAGCCAGTGTCTGCAGCTGAATTTGAATTCAGGTCTTCTTGACTTCAGATCCAGTATTCCAGAGACTTCTCTACAAGATATTGTATATGAAGTAAGAATAGCTGTATGTATGAGGTCTAGTCTTTGGCATTGATAAGAAGTTGGAAAACAAGGTAAATTATACTTCCAAGGATATTTTTAAAATATTTATATCCTCACTGAGGAAACGAGAATAATATCCAATGTGTACAAACCTATGGTAACAATGAGGTGCCTATAAAGGTTATGTAACTGACTAGCACTATCTGTAGGTTTTGCTGTTTTATCAAGTCATAGGAATATGTTCACAATGGAACATCCACATACCATTACCTCTACTACAGTAGGTGACTAAGGACACACATTTTATGAGAAGACCTGGGTTGAGTTCTAGCTCTGTCACTTACTAGCTATGTAACTTGTCTGAGTCTCAGTTTCCTCATTTGTAAAATGGAGATAGTAATACACCAAGTCCCCCACAGGAATTTTGTGAAGATAAAATGAGACCATTTGAATTAGGGAAGAGGGAACCAGACCTGTGATTCCATTGGATCAGGGAACTCCCATAAGGAAGGATTTTCCTTCTACCACTGTAATAATCTAGGTTCTCTGAAACTTACAGTCTCAGAAAATGGCCCAGAGCACTTGAGAAGTTAAGTGATATACGCAAGGTCGCACCCAAGCCTTCTTTCTACTATAATACACTGTTCTTGGAAATTGATAAGTCCTACATAATTATAGACTATAATCATTAGCCCTAGGTGGGGTTAGGATTGCAATCTATGATAAGAAAAATCTAGGTAGCATTTTTCTGTTCCTGGTTACAGATCATGTTTGATCTATTTCTTGAAGGGTAGAGGTAAAAATGGCAGCAAGTCCCATGTGGCATGACCTTCGTGGGGCCTGGTTGCCTTTCCTGCTGTTTTCTTTCCCAGAGGTAGATAACCAAACATTGATCCCTGGTTGGACATACACAGTCTTGAAGGGCAATGTTGTAAGTGTGAGAGACTGGAGGGCCTGGGTTAGAGTTAAATGGCAGCAGAGGAAATTGTGTCAGAGAGGATCCCCCAAACAGGCAAAGGAGCACTACTCTTTTGAATAGTGCAGAGTCAAATTGAAATGTTGAGATGCCTCTTAAGCAATAAATGCTTTATACTCTGATGAAGGTTCAGTCTCCCTGGAGA
Organism: Potorous gilbertii; assembly: GCA_028658325.1. Lineage (NCBI taxonomy): Eukaryota > Metazoa > Chordata > Mammalia > Diprotodontia > Potoroidae > Potorous > Potorous gilbertii. The sequence continues at coordinate 90,060,148 of CM053774.1, read as the reverse complement.
GTATAACAGTATTACTGAGTCATGTCTAAGTGGTAGGTCAGTACTCACTTGTAGGTCTTCCATGTTAAGAATTTCTTTTGGGTGGAGGAAAAAAATAACTGTCCCCTACCTGATTTACACTGAACACTGATTTCTAGGGTGAGGGTTAAAGTACAGGAGTCAAACCTAGGCTACAAATAACTTTTTTCAGAGCTCCAGGGTGGGAGTATGGCAAGGGAAAGAGTGTGAGTGATAAATGGAAACTGACCTGCAGATGTTCAGGCTCCTCCATATGCATGTCCAGAGCAAATGAGTCACTTAGTAGGCTCCTAGCTTCCCTGGACCCAACTGTTGTTGTTCTGTCATTTTTTTCTGTCAAATTCAATTCTTCATGACTCTATTTGGGGTTTTCTTGGCAGATACTGGAGCGGTTTGCCATTTCCTTCTCCAGTTCATTTGACTGATGAGGAAACTGAGGCAAACAGGATTAAATGACTTGCTCACAGTCACATAGCTAGTAAGAGTCTGAGGACAGATTTGAAATCAGGAAAATAAGTCTTCCTGAGTCTAGGCCTGGTGCTCTAGCCACCTAGCTGTCCATTCCTCATAGGGAGGTGGCATTTTGGGTAACATTCAAAAACATGAAGCAAAAGCATGCATCCAGAGAATATTTGTAAAATCCTTTTTTTTCTCTCACTTTGATACTGATGGGCACATCAGTGTTGAAAACAGGCTACAGGTGCTTATCTAGGAATTACAATTGCATCTTATAGGCTCATGAGTATCATTTATTAAAACTTTCAATAACAATTTAAGGAAATTTTCAACTAACTGAAAAACATCAATTTAACAAACATTTATTATGTACCTATTATGTGTGAAGACTTGGGCTGGGCAGTCTGGGCACAACGACTTTTTACAATCAGTCCCTGATTTACATTCTGGAGAATGTTTATATTGCAACACAAATGGTGCCTAAAGCTGTCAATTTGCACTGTTTTGTGTTGAAACCTTAAGAAGCATATTTAAAATACCACTTAGCTGCCTTCACAAAATTTATATTCACCATCATTAAAGTTTAAATAAATAATTGTGTATATTTATAATCAAGTAAATGCAGGGAAATGAACACTTTTATTTGACCTCACTTTGCCTCCTGCAACTTGGAATTTTCTCAAGCTGATTACTTTTGCTTCAGACTAACAGATTTTTAATTTGTCTCATGTAAGCAGCCAAATGAATTGCTCAAATGAAACCTCCCACTTGTGATTTGTCTCTCTCCTTGCATACTTTTGCTGAAAGAATTTCCAGTCATTTGTAAGACTTGATCGAAATGAAACACGGTCCATTGTCTGACCAAATCCAAAGAAATCTTGTGCTCTCAGTGAATTATCACTTCATTCATTCACCGATCCATCATCTGTTTATTACACACCCATTGAGTGAGAGGAAATGAGGTACCATAGGTACTGCAGTCACTGAGCCACCTAGCCACCTATTTCTGTTTTATACCATTTGTCAATTTCTGAAGTGTAAATGCTCACACTAAAAATTTAACAATCAGCTTTAAAGAGCCTATTCAATTGGCTCCAGCACACCCCATTTAGGTGGAACTTGTGAGGTGTGCCAAAGTACACCTTAGAAAGGATTATGCTCCACTTTCCCATCCTCTTTCTATTATCTGAGCAGGAAACCCTTTCCTACTCCCTGCGATTGGAAAGTCACTGTTGTATTTTCCCTGCCTATGCCATGTTGGGGAAACCCTGGTGATACTAGTCCTATCACATACACCTGGACCCCAATACTACTAAGCCCTGCTACTTCTTGCAGTGAAGCAGAACCAGAACTGTCCCTCTAGGAGTGGGAACCTGAGGCCTCAAGGCTCCTGTGGCCTTCTGGATCCTCAAGTGTAGCCCTTTGACTGAATCCAAACTTTACAGAATGAATCCCCTTAATAAAAGTATTTGTTCTGTAATACTTGGATTCTGGCAAAAGGCCACACCCAAGGATCTAGAAGGCCACTTGTGACCTTAAAGCCACAGGTTCCTCACCCCCGCCGAGACTTTTAATCACTTGCCTTTACTAACAGACTTCTTCCCATCCACTTGATGCTCTGCCTGGATGTATTTCCCAATGATTAGCCTACCTTTTATTTATCCTTGCTACAAATATGTGTAGTTAAGCAAAATAAATTTATACATCCAAAAATTATGTCCCAATGTGCACCCCTCCCCCCTGCTTCCCCAAGTCCATCTTGTTCTCTCTTAGGAAGTGGATAGCATGTTTCATGGTAAGTCATCTGAAATCATGGCTGATCATTGCACTGATTAGACCTTCATTCTACATCATTTCATACAAGTCTTGGCAGAATTCTATGACACCTTGAAGATATGTTTTCTCATCTCTTTCTAGGGCCAAACTTTGGCATTGTAATTATAGCATGATCAGTTTTGTTTTTTAAAAACTATAACTCTTCACAACATTTCTTCTTTAAACACTAACCAAAAACTACAATGTTCATACGTTCATCAGCTCATCACCTCTCCACCTGGTTAATTAGTCCTTTGCTCTACATTCTCTTCTTTTGTCAGCTTTCAAAGTTTCAACAGCCAACTTGGGGGAGATAATTCCCAGACTGATATCTCTCTTCTGGGTTCTGATCCATTTTCTATGACTTTCCCTGTCCCCTTTGCATCCCCCACAGAACGTAACATTCTTAGGGACAATTACCACTTCCCTTCTGCCTTTGTGTCCTCAGCATTTAGTACCTGGCACAAGGTAGATGTTGTAATAAATACTTGTTGACTGACTTACATTGATCCAACTCTCTAGAGCAGGGCTTCTTAAACTTTTTTCCACTTGCAACCTGTTCAGCACTTCTTAAGCTTTGGCTAAACAGGGTTAAGTGCTTGCCCAGGGTCACGCAGCTAGTAAGTGTCTGAGGTCAGATTAGAACTCAGGAAAATGATTCTAATGCCAGGTCCAGCACTCTACCCACTGCATCAGCACTCTACCCAGCTGCCCCAGTATCTATATTAGAGAGGCATAAAACTGATATATTTAATGGAGAGAACGTAAACTTAGTAACAAGTGTACATTTAGATACTTATAGATAAATGGCAACTCTTGAAGAAACTGAGTCACTTCTTTAGAAACAATCTAGGTATATTTAACTTGCAATATATAAGAGCTTTATTTGGATTTCTGAACACATTTTTCAATGTGGCTTCAAGTTAAAAAAAAATAATTATTTATGACTCAAAGACAGGTAAACCTCTTCAGAGACTTCTGAAAAAAATTTTAAAGGAAGAGGGGAAAAGAACAGAAGGGAAAGGAAGGAGAAAGAAAGCAAAGGATGAGGAACAGGAATGTGGAAAAAATAAGAAAGGGGTATGGCAGGGATCCAAAACTTCTTAGGCATAGGTTGCCATGCCCTCTTTACCCCTCCCCCACAACTTCCTGTAAATTCTCTCTGATTGACCAAAAAAAGGTCCCAGCTCAAGCTTTGCTTTCTCATTGTTTGAGTTTTGTTGGCTCTGAGTGAGTGTAAATAGCAATGTTTTCTGTTGTGGCTAGAAACCCAGAGGGTCTTCCTCTTCCAGACTGATTTTTCTGAGTGGGTAAACTAGGCTATCTTTTGCCTCAATTCTTACCTGGCCTTAAATCACTGACTGGGTGTCTCCCCAGACACACTGAGACCTGGAAAACACCTTAACTTAAAGAGGCAAAGGTCTCCCACTGCATCCTGCGCCATCTCCAGTTGTCCTGACCTATGTCTTGCCACTGGACTCAGATGACTCTGGAGAAGGGAGTGGGGCTGATGACTTTACACAGCCCTGCCTCACTTAAATCCATTCAAGGCAAGACATCACTGTCCTGATACCATTAGCCCTCTTGGAGAAGGAAGAACAGATAGCAGCTTTGAAAAGGCCTATGAGTTTGAATGGGGGAAAAGGTATATCTTTATTTTTACAAATCTCTAATTGAAATTTAGCATTTTCTTCATTTATGGATATAAATAAAACACATTATGCTGAGAAGGTGTCCAGGGGCTTCCCCAGGCCACTAAAGGAATCCATGATGCAAAAAAAAGGGAAGGGATCTAAGGGTCTAATATAACACTTTTATTTTACAGATATGGAAATTGAAAACCACAGAAATTAAGTAACCTTCCCACGATCAAACAGCTACTAAGTATCAAAGCTAAAATTTAGTCCCAGGAACTCAACTCCAAAGCTTCTATTTCCCTCTATGCACCAAATAGGTTCTCCTATTGCAAGTATTTAGATGAAGAAATAGATGACATGAAATAAGTTTACCTATAAATTAGTTCTGGTTGCACAACTAAAAGTTATTCAACAAGTTGTTTCTCCTGGAAGTGATGGAAGTTTGCCAGTATGTAATACATA
>CM053774.1:90037541-90055260 GCA_028658325.1 Potorous gilbertii | reverse complement strand
TAGAACATGATCTGTTCCATAAAGACAATCTTGTAACCAATTCTTGGAGAAACCACAAACTGCACGAGCAAAGCTCTTTCATACAAAAATGGGATAGGAAGAAGAGTTGATATTTCCATAATTAAAGCAAACAAAAAAGGGTTAACTTAATTTACTCTCTGCTCTTCAACTAGGGGACTGATTTGTGAGTTTGTGAACCCTTTAGAGGAAAGAGACAGGGTGGTGAGAAAGACAACAAGAAAGCACACTGAAAGACTTAAGAATTCATCAGCACGATAATTAACCACTATTTCAGAGAATCAGTGATGAAGGATACTACCCACCTCCAGATAGAGAGAATAAAGGAAGGAAGGAAGGAACCAAGGAACAAAAGAATCAAGGAATGAAGGAAGGACAGAAGGAGGGAGGTTTCTTTATGTTTCTGCAGCAGTTGTGGTGAAGAGCTAGAAACACAGGTAGAATATTCTAAGAATCAGTCCGTCGAAGAGAATTATTAAATGCCTACTACGTGCCAGGCATTATGCATGACACTGGAGATGGTTTCTTTTGCCCCAACCATGAACATCATTTCATTAGACATTTGGGACATGACACAGGTTTATGTCAATACCCCTATCCAGTTCCTCCCTCTTCCTTCCTCTTTTCAACTATGAGGACTGTGGCTCCAGACTTCAGAAGAGCTCCAACAGCCAGGTTGGCTACAGCCCTTCGAGAACAAAAGCCTGCCAAGGGCTGCCGTCAGAAAGCACCAATGCTGCAAAGCTCTAAACTGTCAGTGCTGGGCTCTGATCTGTGAGTTCCAGAGCAGACAGCTGAGCAGCAGAGGGAATGGAAACAGCAAAAAAGCCACTGTCATTGGATCACAAAGTACATGGAAGGAAGGAAGTTGTAAGAAGACTGGAAAGCTAGAAAAGGTTAGGTTTTGAAGAGCTTTAAAAGCCAAACAGAGTATTTTGTATCTTGGAGGTAATGGGGAGTCATTGAGTATATTGAATAAGGGAGTGACATGGTTATACCTGAGCTTTAAGAGATCATTTGGATAGCTAATTAATGGATAGATTGGATACATGAATCAGGGAGAAAAACCAGCACGCTACTATGATAGTTCATTGTATTCAAATACCACAATTTGTTCAGCAATTTCCCAATTGTTGAACACGCAGTTTATTTAAAATTTTTTGCTATTACAATTAAAAGCATCCTATCATAGATTTAAAGCTGGAAAGGACCATAGAATCCACCTAGTTGAAACCTTCATTTTATAGATAAAGAACCTAAGGCAGTTAGGTCTTTGCTCAAGATCATACAATTAGTCAATAACAAGCCTGAGATTCAGACCCTGGTCCTCTGACAACATACTCTTTTATGCTAGAGACTTAATATTCTAGAAATATTTTTCTATACTTATTCATTTCCCCTTAGCAATAATATCCTTTGGGTAGAGTGAAAACAATGTCATCTCGTTAAAGCAGGACACTTTTTATTGTTGCCTGTACATCTCTAATACCTAACACAATGCATATTATGAAACAGATACTGAATCAGTGCTTATTGAGTGATTTATCATAAACACAGTGGCTCCAAGTATATGAAAAATTTTACAGTTCTTATGGCATAATGCCATATTGCTTTCCAAAAGGAAAAAGGGTTGTATCAATTCATAGTTCTATCAGCAGTGTAATAGTTTGCCTATTGCATTAGGACTATAGGTTTAGGGCACGAAGGGGCGATTACAAGTCATCTGGTCCAAGCCCATCTTTTTATGGATGAGAGAACTAAGAGAAGTTATATGATTTACCCAAGAGTATAAGTGACAAAGCCAAGATTCAAACCCAGACACTGTCTCCAGATCACTTTCCACTACAATACCAAGAACACCAAATGGTCGTCATTTATGAAAATAATCTTTACCAATGCAATGGATATGGAAGGGATCTTCTGTTTTTTTAAGTAAATTTTCATTGATATCTTATGTTTTTATATCATCTATGTTTCTCATTGTATCTCTACTCTTACCCTCCCAGAGAATCATCCTTCATCACAAAGAATTAAAAAAGAAAAACACAGTTCAGCAAAACTAACCAGCATACGGGAAAAGTTTGAGATTATATACAGTGTTCCATAACCATGGTTCCTCACAACGACAAAGAAGGGGGAGGGGCAGGGAAGGATGGGAGATATTTTCATATCTCTTCTTTGGGGCTGAACTTTGTCATAATTTCAAAGCATTCTTTTTTCTTTATTTATTTTTACTTTTACATTGTTGTAGTCATTGTGTATAATGTTTTCTTAGTTCTGCTTACTTCAATTTTGCATCAGAAGGGACCTTGGAAGTTGAAACACTTAACCTCTTATAATCCAGGGAACATGTGCCAGAAATAGCATAAACAAAAGCCAGAAGGGGAGAATTTCCATTCGGTCTGAGAGTCAAGTCTGTTTATCTGCAATATAGAGTGGGAGGCACAGGAAATTTCTGAAAATAGCAAAAAAAAATTTTTCCATTTCCTCTTTAGTTAGCTATTCACAATGTTGCTTTATTTTTCATTCAGAATGTGAATTCTCAAAACAAAAGACACACCCATACCCAAGTGAAAGTCCAAAGCCAACCAAAAATAACTTTTGAGTTATGTTTTATTTGGATTATCTATCTGTATTACTATTTCCTTTCATTAATGTAGATTATTAATATTTGATTGCAAAGAAGTTTTTATGAGTGCTTTGGAAAACATTGTCACCCATTAGAGGATAATGGATTAAGAATTGAGAATGACTTTATGGTCATCCAATCTACCGTCTCATCTTATTGATAAGAAAAATTAATCTGGGTTGATCTTCAGACATACTCTGTTGCTAGCATAGTAGAACTTACCACTTTTCTAGCATCACTTTCAAGATCTCTCCATGCCATAATGAGGCATCCAAAGGGAACATTTATATATGGCTTTAGAGTCTTTTCCTAAGACTGCTCAGTTTCATCCTTGTTCCAAGGTAGGTTATTAGGTCATTCAGGGACCTTCCTAGAGTCACCGTAAGAGTTCACTGCAACATCTTAATACATTCTCATTTCTGGAGTCAAAATATTTCCGTGGGTCCTTAGCCCAAATTAATTTATTTTTGCTGGACCTATGATTTAGTTAGTTTAGAGGATGGTACCTCTGCAAGAAATATTTCCTCTGCCAATACAGGTTGGTAGCTCCTCCAAAACTTATAGTCTTGCAGAGTGGCCTAGAGCACTGATCAGTTAAGTTCCTTGCCCAGGGTCACTTAACTAGGAGGTGTCAAAGGCAGAACTTGAACCCACGTCTTCCTGCTACTAAGGCCAGCTTGCTATCCATTACATCATTATCCTTTATACCATATTGTCTCACAGTTGGATGTATAGCCAAAGCAATATTTTATGGAATGAAATGTACACCTGTGATCTGCTCCTGAAACCATTACTATGGCACACTAACTGGCCCAGCACCAAAAACATAAAGTTGCAAGTTGCCAATTGTAAACTCAAGGTGCTTCCATTTTCAAAATGGATACATCAACAACAGGGGAGCACTAATCCTTTGGATCAGTGCTCCCAAAGCTTCCTGTGACTCAGCTGATTGGGGACTCTCTCCTCACCAGGCCTTCCTTATATCAATATACATACATCAAGGATTTATTCAAGTTAAAAGAAGTTAGCCCATGTTCAAAGACTGCCTATCAAATAACATTCCTTTCGTTTAGAACTACAGAATTTCAAAGTCAAGACCTACATGGCCCTCTAGTCCATCCTGTAGTGGGAAAAGAGTCCTCACTAGGATAATACAGCTGGCAACAAACACACTACCACCAGCAGTGGCTCATTTCACTTGTAGATACCTATAATTATTTGAATGTGTTTCATGACATCAAACCTAAATCTAATTCTTTGCAACTTCCACCCTTAGCTCCTGGTTCTGCCTGGTATGTCGGACCAAACAGAACAAATCTAATCTCTTCCATATGGCAGCCTTTAAGTCTTGTGAAACTATGGTAATCTCCCTGAATTGGTTTCACTATATTTTTAATGTATATAAATGAGCTCTAGTACATTTTGAAATACTTTGTTACTTGAGATTTCATCACCTAATGCCTATCATTCAGATATCTGTGATTTGTTAAGCAGGTGGCATCCAAAAGCAAGTTTGAAAGGCATCATTCATATACATCTGCATGCTTTTCCCTTTTAGGCAGGTTGTCTTAGAGTACAAGTGGTCTAAATTATTTCTTCCCAACCTTTTTCAGTTGGCCAGTTTTCTGGGAGAAGGAAGGAAAGATGGGAACTCTCCCATCCACCCATCTGTTCAATGGCTCTTCCATCTGCTCATCCATACCCTACACTCACAATTTTGGTTTATATAACAGCTACCCTCTCATTTCTCTACCATAGCTATCACCTACTGCACCTAGTACTTACCATATCAAAGTAAGGAAATGCAGCATGTTAAGACAAACCAAAGATTTCATCAAAATACACTGCATGTCATAATCCACTCACTGGGAAATGTGTCTTCAACATGTTTACTCCCATCTGAGATTTACACAGGGATAAGGAGCAGGCCTTGTGATTTCATTTGTATATGGAACTCAAAGGTGAGGACACTCCCTCTACTGACACAAATTGTCACCTTCTCTGTAACTTAAGAGTCTAAGAGAGTTGTTTATTGTATTGAGAGTTAAGTAACTTTTACAGGGTCAATAGGCAGTATGTGTCAGAAACAGTACTTGAACACAAGTTCTTATGGATCCAAGATCAATTTTCAGCTCACTACACCATACAGTCTCATTTTACATGCTGTTGATAGATAGATAGATAGACAATTTAATTGACATCAAAACCAAAGTTCCTCCTATAGTGGATAGCATTGGAAAGTTGAAATCTTTCTTAGTTTAGAATAAATTTGTTCATTCACAGATCTATATTAAATACCAACTATGCACAAGGTACATATCTGAGAACCAAAGTCAGGATGACCCAAATTCAAGTCCAGTCTCTGACAAATGCCGTGTGACCCTGGGCCAATCATAACCTCTCAGTGTCCCAGGAAACCTCTAAGACAGTAGACTGAAGAGCCGGATTGCTATTTGTAGGAAGTTTCTACCCTGGGGAACCCCTTACTCTCTACAATGAAATCACAGGTCTGTACAAAAAAAAAAAAGTAGTGCAAAGCACTGTTGTAATTCAGTTGTTTCTGACTTTTCGTGACCCCATTTGGGGTTTTCTTGCCAAAGATGCTGGAGTGATTTGCCATTTCCTTCTCCTGTTTATTTTATAGATGAGCAAATGGAGGCAAACAGGGTTAAGTGACTTGCCCAGGGTCACACAGCTAGGTATCTGAGGCCAGATGGGAGCTCAGGAAGATGGGTCTTCCACCTGCCCATCTACCAAATAGACTGAGACATAGTCTGCTCTCACAGAGCTTATGGTCTTTTAGAATCCAATAAATATTGACTTCAGTTTTCAAAAGATAAGTCAACATGACTTTAATCACAATATCCCTTCCCCTTTTCTTTTGTTCCGCATAGTATAGTAAAAAAAATCTGGATTGAGAGTCAGGGGGCTCAAGTTCTAATCTTTGTTGTTCCACTATTTAGCTACGAGGCATTGAACGATAGTAATAACGCTATAATTGCTAACATTTATAAAGCGATTTAAGGTTTGCGAAGTACTTTCCAGGTATCATTGTAACAACCCTGGGAAGTAGGTATTGCTGTGTGACCCTAGGCCAGTTACAACCTCTCAGTGTCTCGGTGGGGCAGCTAGGTGGTGCGTTGAATAGGGCACCAGCCCTGGAGTCAAGAGGACCTGAGTTCAAATCCAGCCTCAGATATTGACACTTAGTAGCTATGTGACTTTGGGCAAGGTACTTAAACTTAAAGTTGCCCTCCCCACGGAGAGAGAGAGAAAGAAAGCTTAAGAGCCTTGTCCATGGCCATACAGCTACAAAGTGTTTGAGGCAGATTTGGAACCAAGCCCTTTAAACTCTCTGGCATCAGCTTCTTTATCTATTAAAAATGAAACCCTCCTTTATATACCATTTTATAGTTACAAAGCACTTCATATAAATTTCTTCTTTAACTTCTCATAACAACTTTTTGAGGTCAGCAATGCAAATGTTGTTGTTATTGGGTTTCGATTAATGTACATCCCCATGGAGAACTGAGCCTATAGTCTGGACTCTTTAGGAGAAAGTTCAGCTTAGAAGCATGGACTTTGGAATGATGAAGCAAGGCTCTTACTGGCTGTCCAGCAGGAAGAGCCCTAGACTCATGGAGCTTTAAAAAGATCCTTGGTGTCTCCCTTCTCATAACAAGTCTTACAACCTCTCGCTCCAAGGTAGAGGCTGGGGCTGATGTTTTTCCACTGCAGTGGAATGGTCCACTGTAAGGATGAGGTGAGATAATATTGGTAAAATGTTCTGCAAATCATAAGGTTCCCTATGAATGTTAGCTATTAGTATTAGTTAGATATAGCCTTTAGGATCAGAGCCTATAGATCACTACAGAAAAGATGCAGTGTGGTTTGTCTTTCTGGGCAATGGGGGAACCCCAGGTTTTACTTTCTAATCACAAGCCTCTTCTATTTTTTCACTCATACTAAATTTACTCTTTACCCTTATGACCTTTGGGTCCCTCACAGGTCCCTGCTCTCCCCATCCATCTCCACACTCTGGCTTCCACTGTCTGTATTCTCAGGTTTGGTTCTGAGATGATCCACTTTAATGTTTCACCAGCTACTGTCTTAAAATCCCTCCCACTGACATTCCTCTTTTCCCTCCCTCCCTATGGATCCTCATGCTTAGGTAAGTTAACCATCTTCCTTTTCTTTTTTTGAATTAATTTTTATTGATATATCTTTCTTTTACATCACCTTCATTTGCACATTTGTCTCTCCCTCTTCCCCAACAATGAACCTTTCATTCCATCAAACAAAAAGAAAGAAAAATAAAATTTAAAAAGAAAAAAGAAAATGAGGGGAAATCAACTGGGTAAAATTAAGCAACGCATCAAATGATTCAGTATAGGCAACATTTCCTACTCAGAATCCCCATATCTGCAGTGGAGGGAAGGAGGAACATTTTCTCATCCCCTCTTCAGGGACCAACTTCCATTATCTTTTTTCTCTGATGCTGCTCTAGGGTTGCCAAATTTTGTTAACAAAAATGACCTCATTTCAGATCTGACTTTGCTGACTACTATACTACTTGGGTGACCTTGGGTAAGTCCCCAGATCTCATTTTCTTCTTTCTTAAAAAGAGAAAGTTGGACTAGGTAATCTCTAAGGTCACATTCAGCTCTAAGTCAATGATTCAATGTCCTCATTCAGTTATCATATCACTTATTGGAGTGGTCATGAAAGATGTATTGAAGCCATTATAATAGTCCTGAATGGTAAAACCAAGCACTGACCTGGTCCAAAGTGAATCACAAGGAGTGGTGGGAAGAGTTAGATTAGCAGGGGTGGGGAGCCTGCATCCTCTGGGCCACTTCTGCCCACCATGTCCTCAAGGGGGGCATGTTCTCCACCCCTGTTAGAGAAACAGCATGATGAAGGTGATTGATTTCTTGCAAAGAGTCCATGGACCTCCCATCCAAAGGAAAGCTATCCACTCTTCCCCAATAATGACCCACTCAGCTCTGACCACTAACTGCCTCGGACAGCATAAAATCATATGGCCTAAATTGACAATTCTGGGTCCATACTGGACATAGCATCAAAACAGGATGAAAAGGAATTATGAGGCATAGCAGAATGCTTCAAGGTCAGCCTGCGATTTTCAGGCCAGAATCTGGCAGAATACAATTCACAAAACATTCCCATTGGATATCCCCCTCTCCCTTCACCAACAAGATACCCACTTACTCTCTAACAATATTTACAGCAGCTAAGAAATAAATGTTTCTGGAACAGAAATGATATGACCAGATGAAAAAAAGAAAAAAGGAAGAAACACTCAATATCTCTGCACCACAAGGAAGTGCAGGATGCCAGTGGTATTTCTGCAATTTGCAACAACAAATATGTGTTATATGCATGTGTGTTTATATTTTAAAACTGCAATATATATCAATATCATTGTCTAGAGAGAGATATGATAGGAAGATAGGATAGAATAATAGATAGGACAAAAGAATAGCTGGATAGATGGATAGATGGATGAATGGATGGATGGATGGATAGATTGATAGATGGATGGATGATGGATGGATTGATAGATGGAGAGATGGATGAATGGATGTATGATGGATATGGATAAATAGATGGGTGGATGGATGGATGGATAGATAGATAGATGGCTGACCAACTGGATGGATAGATTGATGACTGACATATGATAGATATGAAAAGTAGAGTTTTTTCTTCTTATTTTTTATTTGCCCAAGAATAATGGTTTTGAGGTTTGCTTTTTGCTTTAGGGATCTGGGTTTTGGACTTTTCTGTGGACCCAGCTTTAGTTAAGCATCTAGGTTCCTGAAGCTTGTACTAGGATGACCCGATCCAACATCTCTTCTTTCAGTGGTTTTTCTAAATGGCCCTGACAAAAATTCCCTGTGTTGCTGAAGCTATATTGAAACAAGGAGAGCATCTCCATTATTCAGTTGAAGCCCAAGGGGGCTGTTGGTCACCAGGGAGATGTCTTGCAATATATGTCTTAGTTTAAAACATCCTTTCTGCTTTTGCATGCTGTAGCTACCACTTGGTTATCTCAGATGCCTTTTTATCCTGGCATAATTAGACTCTTCGGAAAAGGGAAGATCATCTTATCTGTGTTGCTGCTTGTTTTACATGGCATAGTGAAAAGAGGAACACCAGAATTGGATTCAGGAAGATTTGAATTCAAATCTAGCCTCAGACACTATCTGGGTGACCCTGAACACATTGCTTAACCTCTGCCTGCCTCAGTTCCCTCAACTGTAAAATGAGGATAAATAGGATTTATTTCCCAGGAATGTTGTGAAAATTAAATATTTGTAAAGCACTTAGAACAGTGCCACATAGTGAAAGCTGTATAAATGTTAGCTCTTATTACTCTTATGACAGGTAAGGTAATGATGGAGCCCCATTCGCAGCTTTTTTCTTGAGCACACTAAACCTAGAGGTTCCTCATTCATGATTTCATCAAGAATATCCTAGATGTTCAGTATCTGTGCCCATAGTCTTCTGGCACAGATGAGTCAGAACAGGCTAAGGGCCCTGGCATGAGATCACAGGAACCATTCAATTCAGGAAGGGCAAGTAAATGCCTCAAAACTGCCAAAGCTTTTAGGAGACAGGTTGAGTCAGACAAACTACCATCTTCTTGAAACTCCTGGTCTTGTTTGCTACCTTTGGTAAAGAACTCTCAGTCTGAGCTACCCTTCCCTTGTGCCTGAATACTCCAAAGGAACCCTACCCCTACCCCAGTCCTCCTGGGGACTTACTGGTGTGACATGGCCTTTTGATTTATGCTTGCTTAGATCCCAACTCAGGACTCAGGGCTTCTTTCTGATCAGATGATTCCCACCATCCACCAGCACCCGGTGCCCCTTTTAAAAACTTTCAAAATCTTTTAGATAAGATGAAAGTCTTCCTTTCACAGACTGGCTGCCCTGGAGTCACTCCTTCCAAAACAGTCTGTCCCCCAACAACGGAAGCCAAACCATTCAGCCAACATCTACAAAACCCATGGGGGCCAGCATGATAAAATGGAATGAGTAAGAAATTTGTAGTCAAAAGACTAGGGTTCAATTGCTGCATCTGATACTACACATGTAATTTTGGGTGAGAAATTTAAACTCCCTCTTCCTCCATTTCTTACCTGTGAAATGAGAAGATAGATGCTTTTAGAATCCCTCTGTGATGTAATAATAAGATCTGTGTTTTTATATTTATCCTCTAAGAGGCACTAAGGGTTGTATCCCTACCCTCCATGTGGAGAATCAATCAGGTATCCCAAACAAAAGCTTACCACCCTGCAAGCTCACCAAGTAGATTAGGAAATTCCTTCGATCAAGCCTCCACACTGATTTTGGGGTATATATGTGGCCAAGCGGATAGAGTTCAAGACCTGGAGTCAAGAAAACTCATCTCCCTGAATTCAAATTCAGCCTCAGACACTTCCTAGCTACATGATGTTGGACAAGCCACTTAGCTCTGTTTGCCTCAGTTTCCTCATCTGTAAAAGGAGCTAAAAGAGAAAATGGCAAACACCTCCAGTACCCTTGCCAAGAAAAACCCAGATAGGTCACAAAGAGTCAGACATAACTGAAAAATGACTGACTTGGACATTTCCATACATATTAGTTCCTGGTCCTTTAAGCCAACTGTCAGGACCTAATGAAGGTAGAATTGCCAGTTATGCTTCCATCCCCAGAAGGTGGCACCAGAGACCATGGAGCTGTGGAAACAATTGGCACATCTCTGAGGAACTGGCAGTGCTCCCAGGTGCCTTGTCTACTTCGTGGGAAGTAAATTGTTGCCTCAGGCAGCACTTGAAGTCTGCAAATATGGCCCAGACAGCCCTTGTAGCCCCATAGATTACTTTGACAGGCAAGGAGCAAGGCCTTTCCAAAGTGGCTCATCTCCATGATATCCTCCCCTTTTCCCCAAATCCTGCCCAACATGCCATATTGGCTGAAGCCAATTCTCCCGTCTATGACAATGACAGGCTCAATAGGGAATGAGGAAGACCTAAGTTTGAATCCTGCTTCAGATTCTTACTAGCTAAATGATTGTGAACTAGTGTGTTAACCCCTTTGTGCCTATTTCATGTGTAAAATGAGGAAACTGGACTTTGTGGGCTCTAAAATTCCTTCTAAATCTAACTCTATGGTCCTAGGATCTAAGCAACATGAAATCATGAAGCACCTACCACATTCCAGCTACTGTGCTAAATGTAATGGGTATAAAAACAAAAGTAAAAATAGACTGTGCCCTCAAGGAGTTCATATTATCTATCTATCTATCTATCTATCCATCTATCTATCATCTATCTATATGTCTACCTGTCTATCTGTCTGTCTGTCTGCCTGCTTCTCTGTCTAGGTATAGATGTATGTATAATATATGTATGTGTGTGTGTTGTGTGTGTGTGTGTGTGTGTGTGTGTACTATTACTTTGCCCCAACGTTTTGCGCTCCAATGGTACCTTTCAATCATCTTCCGGAGTGTTCAAAGCCTTTCTGGTGGCCATTACAGGAATAGCCTCAGTAGTTCTTTTCATAACTGATTAGACCCCTGACTTCCTTGGCTTAGGAAACTCTTAATAAAGAACACTGCTTTGTTGTTGTTGTTGTTTGTCCTTCCTTCTCAAAGAGGATCAGGGACAACAGGAGGTGATGTCTAGACTGGGAAGTAAATTGGACTTAAATGAGGCAGGGCTGTGCAAAGTCATCAGCCTCATTCTCTCCTCCAGAGTCATCTGAGTCCAATGGCTAGACACTGGAGACAGCTCCAGATGCAGGGGGAGACCTTGACCTTTTTAAGCTAAGGTCTTTTCCAGTTCTCAGTTTGTCTGAGGCAACACCCAGTCAGTAATTCAGTGATTTAAGGTAAGAAAAGAGAAAAGATGATTTATTTTGCCTGCTAAAAAAATCAGTCAACCAGGCTTGGAGGGGAAGAACCCCAAGATTTCTAGGCAGAACAGAAATAATTGCTATTAACACTCACTCTGAGACATTAAAACTTCAAAAATGAGCAAGCAAGACTTGGACTAGGACTTATTATTGGCCAATCTGTGAGAGCCAGTGTGATTTGTGTTTAAGGCATAGTCTAGTGGCTCCATTTGAACCCAATCAACAACTATTTGGCAAGGTTTAGGCTGAAAGGATTGCCTTGAGTTCAGTTGTATCATGCAAGATTGAAACACACCTTCTTGATTCTGAAGTTGCTTTCTAGCCACTTTCCCCATTCTGCTATTGTCTTCATATAACCAAATGTACAGAAACAGTTCATTTTAAAACCAGCTAGGTGATACAGATAGATAGAACTCTGGATCTGAAGTCAAGAAGACCTAAGTTCAAAGCTGAGCCCAGACACTTACCAGTTGTGTGATACCACATACACTTAACCTTTGTGAACCCTGTCTGCCTTAGTTTCCTCATCTATAAAATGGAGGCAATAATAGAAGCACCTAGCTCCCAGGGTTGATATAAAGATAAAATAAGCCAATCCTTGTAAAATAGTTTGCAAACATTTAAAGGCTATATAAATGCTAGCTATTATGTTTATTAACGTACTGTAGCAAAAGCCTAGATTTGGGCCAGATAAATCAGTTCCTTGGATAGACCGTTCTAAAGACTATAAACTTTTAAAAAACTTTTAAAAATTCACAGAATTAAATTGAACTCAGAGGTCATTTAGTTAACCCATCTCTGGATAAGTCTATTCTACAACATGCCCCAAATGGGCATCTACTCTATCCTTGAAGCCATACATTGCCTCCTGAGATAGCCCATTCTAGTTTTGGATAGTGATAATTTTTAAAAATCCTTTTGGCTTTCCAATCAGCTGAGATGCCTGTGAGGAGAGCTCTAAGCACCCATGGCACCCAGTCGAAATGGCATGATTCTGAATCCCCATTTCCACAAAGACTGGCAAAGACGAGTTACCACATGGTTTAACCTGCCAGCCAGAAAGATCAGAAGGCAAAGGGCTCGTCAAGCAAAAGCCTGTCAAATTGCTCATGGCCTGCAGCTGGTCCTATCTAGCCCATCATGAGGTGCCCTACTGTCTGATAGCACATCAAAGCTTGAAAGAGCTTTAGGTAGGTGGTATCCATAAAAAAGTGCCATGGACCATTGGTATCTCGTGGACCCTCATCGCCGAAATAAGTCTACAGTCTCTCCAAGCAAATGTGCAATGGCTAAAAGAATATTGTTCCAGACTGATCCCCTTCCCAAGGAAACCATCTGCACCCAAGAAGGGAGATAGCTCTGCTGAAGAACTTAAGTTGGCAACCCAGCTTACAGGACCAGTCATTCCCGTCAGAAATGTCTACAGGAAAGAAAATGCTCATGTCACTACTGAAGAGGAGAAGAATTTCAAAGCATTTGCTATTCTTTCAATGGCCCAAGCCAATGTCCATCTGTTTGGAATCTGGGGAAAATGACTCAAGGAGGCTGCAGAGCAAGACATGGAGAAGAAAAAGTGAAGAGCTTCTGAGAATTTTGAATAAAATAACTCAAAATTTAAAAAAAAGAAATCCTTTTATTCTGAAGCACCTGGGATATCTCTTTTCCACATTTGGATTAGGTAGAGAAACTCCCTCAAGTTCAAGGTGCTCTGTGACTTTCATATCACACAGACAATCCACATTGCTAGGTAGTATAATACAACAAATCCTGACTCAGCTGTCAGATGCTATTTTACTCTCTGTGACCTTTAGACAAGTCTTTTAGCCTCTCCGGGTCTCAGTTTCCTAACCTAGACTGGCTTTTTGGTTTATACTTCTTGGATCTTGACTGAGACCCTATCCCTATTTCCTAGAAGAGATATTGTATATGTGTATGTATATACTATTACTTTGCTGCAAAATTCTGCATTCCTATAGCACCTCTAAAACTTCTGTAAGAACATCTGAAGCCTTTTTCAGGGTCCACTCCAGAAATGACTCCAACAGTTCTTTTTGTTGATTAGACTGCTGATTTCCTGGGTGTAGGTTGGTTAGTTATTGTTCTTCATTTTCAAAGAGGACCAAAATAATATCACTATGATAAAGTGAAGTTTCAGTGTGTACGACTGTGGCTGATCAGACCAATACAAGCTCGGAATGCTCTACCACAGGTGGGACACAGGTAGTTCATGTGAATATGTGGGGTTACTTCAAATTTGTGCATCCTACATTTACTTTGTGCTGTCTCAATTCTGCTTTGCTCATAGAGCACAGCGCCCTTTCTGATGAATGATCCTGTGCCAGTATCTCCCATGTTGCACAGTCAAATTCAAAGTTCTTGAGAGAGACCTTGAGAGTGTCTTTGTATCATTTCTTCAGACCACCATATGATCACCTGCCTTATGTGAGTTTTCCATAAAATAGTCTTTTTGGCAAGTGGCCAACCCATCAGGGTTGCACACTCTGAAGCATAATATGAATGCTTGGTGTAGAAAACTCCTAATAAAGAAGCTCTTCTTTACCATGTAAACCATTTCGCAATACTCAGCCTGAGAGGAGTGCCTCAAGTTTCCCTACCTACCACAGATTATGACTCATTTTTGCTTGTTGTTTCATCAGTATTCTCAATTTTATTCATACCTGTGAGATAACTCTATCTTTTGGAAAGGTACTTTCCAAAACCTTTCAGTTGTGCGGGACAGACTTCTTTTCTGCAAACTGTCTGGAGGATACAGCAGCAGCAATGACAATAGCTAAAACATAAGGCTCACAGTCCCATTGAACTTCAGAATTATTCGTGAACCAAAAAAAAAATTAATGGTCATAGTTATTAGTAAAGTGTTCTTCAGTCATGTCTGGCTCTTTGTAAACCCATTTGGGGTTTTCTTGGCAAAAAAAAAATGTTTTGCCATTTATTTCTCCAGCTCATTTGACAGATGAGGAAACTGAGGCAAACAGCGTTAAATGACTTGCCCAGGGTCACACAGTTCATAAGTGTCTGAGGTTGGGTTTGAATTCAGGACGATGAGTCTTCCTGACTCCAGTCCCTGAGATCTATCCACTGCACCACTTTGCTGCCCCAACTGTATTAATGGAATACAAACTTATACAAATTAATACAAAGTAAGAAATACAAATAGTAAAAGTTCTTCACATTGAAGTTTTGTGTCATGTTTCTGATACAATGACCTTTGTCTAACCTAGCAATCTTTGTTACTAAGTTAGTGATCCATGCAATGATAAATTTCTTTCATATTAGGGCCCCTGTTGGAATAATCTTGGTATTTTTGGCTCAGTGATACTATCTGGTTCAACCACCACAAAATAGTTAAACCCTATTAGCTTGAGTAGATTAGAAAAAGGTAGGATGGCAGAGTGAAAAGTACTGAATTTGAAGACCTGAGTTCAAATTGTAGTTATTTTACTACCTTGGTCAAGTAATTTGACCTCCCTAGAACTCAGTTCCATCCTCTATAAAATGATGAGGTTGAATTCAGTGATCTCCAAGATCCCTTCTAACTCTAACTCTTTCCATCTCTGTCTATTTTTTGTCTTATGAAAACCAATCTGAATTAAATGAAGATCTAAACTATAGCTGATGTTTAAAGGAATACAATTTTAACAATTTCAAATGCATCTAAGTAATAGAAATACCAACCATGGTTAGGGGTTCTGATACATATTCTTAATAAAGAACATCTGAATTAGTATAGCCATTATATTAGCAATGACACTGTCCAATGTTTTGATCATATGGATCAGAAGTTGGAAGGGATCTCAAAGTACATCTACTCCAAATGTCTCATTTTATAGATAAGAAACTGAGGTCAAGAAAGGCTAAGCGACTTGCCTAGGTTCACACAACCAGTTAGAATCTGAAGCAAGATTTAAACCTAGATCTTCCTGAGTCCAGAGTCAGCATTCTACCGATTGCATCATGCATGAAAAATAACTTGGTTCCTTAACTAGGTTCGTATTTTAATACTTTAATGGATCATTTATTTCTTTAGTTCTTCTTCAGTAAGTCCAAATGAAAACTTTTCCATGGCTTCTCCACCAGTAGATTCTCATCCATATATCCTCATAGGAAATTTATCCAAATGCTATAGGATTCTTTCTCTGATTTTAGTAAATCTCAAGGGTATCAATATGGTGCTTGGAATTTCCATCTATACAAATGACACTCCCTTCTTTTAGTCCCACATGCCCATAATGTCTCTTATGCCACTTCTTAAATGTACTTTCTTTGGTTATATGCTCTAGCTGCTTATATCTCTCATGAGTACCTTCTATCCACTGGGTTATTTGTGATTCTGATCTAATCATTGTATTCTAAGATTTGTAGTTAAAGCATCAATAGTAGAATATTGATGTAATGTATCGGTGATGATGGAGTTGTGTGAACAACTTGGAACCACTGAAACTTTTTTGTTTCCCAATTGTACTCCAGCCTCCCTCATTTCTGGGCCACCCTCAAAGCTAGCCCAGGCTCATGGTCTTCTGTGGGTCTCAACCCACTCAAAACCATAGCTTATAAGCCCCCACCAATGTGCATATTTTTTCCAGCTAACCCAAGGTCACATTTAACCTAAGCAAAATATATTTATGTAACTGTCATAGCAAATAAAACACTTCCCTGACCACATAGGGTACTCTCACTATTTACTACATCCAAAATGAGGGGGGTCATTCACACATAGAAGAGGAATGGATGGTACATACATTGAGAACATACTGACAAAGAAGAACCACGTGGCTAATGCACAGAGACATGTGGTGCCACGTTGTACACTGCCAGCAACTCCCTCAAACATTTCAAAGCTGTAGATGTCCTCTGGTTATAACATTGTGGTGTCTCTTCTGCCCTCTGCTGGGCGTAGAGTTCTGTATTAGTTCAATACTCTTTGCTAAGAATTGTCCCCACTACTTCTTTCTGTTGGCATTATGGTGGCTGATTTTCACTCCATTATTTGTCCTTCTCAGGGACAGCTGCTGTTCTCTACTACCATCTGGTACAATGACTAGGAAGCCTTTCCATGACAAAGATGGACCAATGGTCTTCCAATGCATAGCTGAAGTATATCAGTCACCCTACATAGTCAGGCAACCAATGAAAGTCAACAGAAGCCCCTACAGCAAGGTTAAATCTATTTTTTTTTGTTTCTTTTTTCAATACAGCATTTATTTATTTTTTTTAATTTTTTAAAATAAATTTATTGATTTAACTTTTTATATTTATTTTCACAAAATTTTGGGTTCCAAATTTTCTCCCCATTTGTCCCCTCCCCCCACACCAATACACCCAGCATTCTAATTTCCCCTATCACTAATCTGCCCTCTCTTCTATCATCCCTTCCTTCCCTTACCCTATCTTCTCTTTTGTCCTGGAGGGCCAGATAACTTTCTATTCCTCATTACCTGTCTTTCTTATTTCCTAGTAGCAAGAACAATACTCAACAGTTGGTCCTGAAACTTTGACTTCCAACTTCTCCCCATCTCTCCCTCCCCACCCATTCCCTTTGGGAAGGCAGGCAATTCAATATAGGCCATAACTATGTAGTTTTTCAAATGACTTCGATAATAGTCGTTTTGTGTAAGACTAACTGTATTTCCCTTCATCCTATCCTGCCCCCCATTGCTTCTATTCTCACTTTTGATCCTGTCCCTCCCCAAGAGTGCTGATTTCAAATTGCTCCCTCCTCCCATTACCCTCCCTTCCATCATCTCCCCGACCATGCTTATCCCCTTCTCCCCCAAGTGGGAGAGAATCCCCTGTATTGTTAAGATAAGTTTTCATACCAAAATGAGTGTGCATTTTATTCCTTCCTTTGGTCAAATGTGATGAGAGTAAACTTCCTGTTTTTCTCTCAGCTCCCCTCTTTTCTCCACTAAAAGGTCTCCTGCCTGCCTCTTCTATGAGAGATCATTTGCCCCATTCCATTTCTCCCTCTCTCCTCCCAATACATTTCTCTCTCACCACTTAACTTCATTTTTTAAAGAAATGATCCCATCCTATTCAATTCACTCTGTGTTCTCTGTCTCTGTGTGTGCATGCACGTGTGTATGTGTGTGTGTGTGTGTGTGTGTGTGTGTGTAATCCCACCAACTAC
>CM053774.1:90017427-90037041 GCA_028658325.1 Potorous gilbertii | reverse complement strand
ATATTGTCCCAGGTCAATGGTCCTCCAAGGAATGCAGAATCAGCCTTGGCTGGCTTTGCTGACATAGGAAGAGGCATTCTCTGAGTTTGCTTCAGAGAGAACAAAGAGATTATTCCAAAATTTTATATTAAACATTATCAACATTATCTAACCAAGAGCCTTTATAGCTTCTTTGAACAGACCTTACTGTTGGGTCAATTCCAAGTAAAAACTCTGTTGTAAAGACTGTTAAAAACAAGTTCCCATTCTCTTTTCAGTGCCCTCCTCACCCCTGGATATTTTACCATTCAAAAGCACTTTGTGTATGTTGTACTTTAATAGAAGAGGAAAGGGCATGTCTCAAACATTAAGCATATGAAATGTTAGGGAAGCAACAGATGAAAACTGGCGGGTGCTTTGCCCAAAGGAACCACAGCAAGGAAACCTTAGAATTTAGCTCCAGATGTCATCTTTGCAATGGAAAACTTGGGTGCGCTGCCCTCACAACATTTGTCTGTTATCACATCAGTTCTATTTATTCTTATCAACCAACTAGCAAGGTGGAAGTAACTTTTAGAGTGGAAGTCCCACTGTTCCTGTACGGAACTTCTGGAATGGAATTTCATATGGAAAATAGATGTTTCAACCCTTTCCTACTATCCCTGAAAGTGGAGCCCACCCCATGTTTCCTGAGATCTCATGCACTGGTACATTGAGTTCTACCTACAGTAATCATAAAGTTGAGGAAAAATGTATTGATCCCTGGGAAAATGAGTTTTACAGTAAAATTGTGCTGTCTTGGGAATTTTGAGACACATTGGTCACGTTAGCTTTGGGCAAAAGACACTTGGTATGTATTCTACTGCCCTCTTGTGGACATATCACATATAACAAGAGCTTCTAGTTTTGAGCTGTTGTTTAAGAACCCCAGTGAACCAGATATTTTCTTTCCCCTCCAAAGGCAGCCAAACCATCTTTCCAGCCCTTTATTTATGGTTTTTTTAATCAAATGAATCTCTTTAATTGCTTCCATCATTGGCAGCAGCCCCAGAGAAGAGGAGAGGTTCTAATGGCATGTTTAAATTGGTTTAGAGAAATCCGTTTTGAGTGGAATTTCTGCAAGATAGATGGGCTCCTAGTATGCATGATCATTCACTTTCAAAACATTCAAACCATCTTCAACTCAGTGTCATCAAGACTCATGATTGGCTTTGAAATAGCCAAGACAAGCTCTTACTGTCTTTCTCAATCATACTGGGTTCCTTTTGTTCTCTTCTTATCTCACAACTTATTTTTTTTCAAATTGAAATATATATTTTTGTTTTGCACAGTTAGAAAGTTACAGGTTCAAGCTGGTCTTACCACTTACTGCTATGGGTTTTTAAAGGTAGTGTGAAGAGTCTCTTGAAATTTGAAAATACATGACTAAGTCAAACATGTTTTACACAAAATGCTATATTTTGATGGCTTCGCTCTTAATGTGCCTGTGAAAGATATTTTCATGATATTTTACCAATGCCATTTCAGTGCTGTAACACATCTTTATATTATTAGATTCAAAGAGACGTCTTTGTTTATAAAGCAGTGATATTGACATAAGTTATGACATAAACAATGCCAGGCAAGTCAGTGACCCAATCAAAGTTGCGTTTGGCACAAGTGCCTACTTTGATATTTTCTTACTGCTTATTAGGACCTATTGTACCCACTTAATGCTGTGTGTTCTAAATGAATCATGAATGGAAATAGATCTTTATTGTGTCTAATGGATTAAAATCATGCTGTCTTCAGAAGGAAGGAGAGAATCATCCACATAAGTTAATCTAATTGCCAAGTTGGGATACTTTATTTCATTTACCTCCTATGCAATGAATAATGCTGCAAAACATATGGTTATGTTACAGTATACCCATAAAAAAGATTTTCAGAGGTAGCCAACTGTATTCTTTTGGAAACGTACTGTACTGTTTCAATGTGTTAAGTGCCTTGTAAAAGTACAATTTTAGGTCTGTTCTAGAGTATGTTATTTTCCTGACAAATATTTTTCATTATAAAAAGGATAAATATATCTATATGCTATTATATAACTTATAGTTTTATTAAATGTGCTCACATTTTAATCAAAAATCGTAATATAAATGTTAGACACTCATGTTTCCTACCCAAAAGTACCGTAAGCATCGATCTAATGAATAGAGTTCATTTTCAGGGTTTTTTAGAGAAAGGAATAAATAGGAAAATAGTTCATTATCTTTAGAGGTGCATTTTTTCATGACTGTGCATTTTTTTTTGTATAAACACATTTCAGTTGTAATTTAGGGGTGTGAATGTAGTGCACACATACTCCTAAAATGCCAAAGTTTCACTTTTATTTTTAAGTGCCTAATGATGAGTTAAACTAATTTATGTTTCTACACTACAGAGGATAGATAACATGCACACCACATCTAATTCCTTTGTTTTCGCTTTTCATTTGTTTTATTTTTTAAATGAGATGGTATACTTTGTATTTACCCAATAAACTACAATGAGAGATGAATGGTGTTTTCAGAATTAGCATTGTGGTTGTGTTTCTTTCTGTATAAAGTGATTTGAAAGATTCCTGTTTACCTATCCAATTTTGCAAATGATTACATTTTCTTTTAAAAACATGCCATCGGAGATTTTGTATAACCACAAAAGGAAGAAAAATGGCCTTAGAGAAGAGGGCAAGGGGTTCTAGGATGTATCCTGGAATCAGTACCGAATTGGCTCAACGATGTGTACTAGTGGTTCCCAAGGGGATCTGTCTTCCAGACATATACAGTCATGCTGGTAACATAGGGCACCATATTAATAAACAAGGCAGTGACAAGATTGGCTTGAACTGTAGATTATATACTTGAAAAGGGTTCCCTTTGAGGAATTATCTTCAATGCCTGTGCAGAGGGGTCTCTGAGCTTCACAATTGGTTAAAGGGTTGAAAAGGAAACTGGACCTGCCAGTGGTTTACCTCACAAATTATCATGACAAAGAGGGCCTTTGCCTGGCCTTATACTCACATAGAGGATGGGTCCTTTATATAATGGGATATTATAGGAAATCCAGAATTTTAACAAGCAAACTGCAGTGTTACAGGGTTTCTTTCTTAGAGTTTATACATGATCAGAGCTCATGGCCGACTTTAGACACACATCTACAATTTGCACACATATAACCAATAACTGTAACAGGTAACCCTGTTATTGATTCCCAAATAACATCAAAACTTGAAGAAGACCACACATGAAGTGGACCCTCTGAGAGCAGGGACAAAAGTCACAGTCTTAAGAAGCCATAAATGATGAGTTGAGATTTACATAAATGGAGGAAATACCCATATGCACTGACATAAGAAACTTATGGGAAATACGGGGATGTAATAGAGAAAAAAGAGGCAACAGGTTTGTTACATTAGGCCAAAATCTGCCCCCTTTCAGTTTTATCCATGTGGTTCTGACTTCTGGGACCACTGAGAATAAGCCTAGCCACTTTTATTTGTGATAGCCACTTCTAATAAATATTTGAAGTAACCATCATGTTCGTCTCCGTGCTCCCTTTCCCATTCTCCCCCATATCTTTTCCAGGTAAAACATCCCTATTTTCTTCAACTGACCCTTCATGATGAGTAATTTCCAGACTCTTCACCATTGTGGTTACCTTCCTGGTCTACCTCGTCAATGTCCTTTCTGAAATGTGGCACCTAGAATTGTACACAATCCCTCTTCCCTTTTTGAAAATCAGATCACTTGTCAATTGCCAGTTCCATGTGTAATTTTTCAGAGACACTCAGCAATCGGATCTCTTTAGTATTTCCATATCCTAGCATGTAGTTTGTGCTTTATGACTTATTCTTTCCTAATGTCTCCCCCAACTTTGGGCTTTAATCCTTTGTTAGCCATTTTTCTATCCTCCCTAGTTCAAAGATTAATATGATGAAGTTGAAAATGAGTTGAATAGTATTGCCTTATCTTCATTATCCATTATCACCGTTCCATCTTTTGTCTGCTTCTATCTTATGCTTTTCCCAGGCATAACTTTAATGTGTGTGTGTGGTTCCCTTGGCAGTTCATTTTTACATTAGCTTTCCTGATACAATTCCCATGAGACCTTTCCCTTGGCATAGCTTTAAAAAAAATTTTTATGTGGTCATTAGCTTACCTTGGCACTTCATTTTACATTAGCTTTCCTGATACAATTCCCACAAGACCATACTGTTTTTATTCATCTCCCCTTGGCTGACCTTATCTGCCTCTTCCATACCCATCCATCAAAAATTTCTCTGAATCTATTTTGGCTTCTTTAAGTAACTCCTTTTTTCATAGAAATAAACAAATCACAGCATCTCAGAGGCCATCCAATCCAACCAGTACATAAATAAAGACAATAACTAACACTGGGTTAGGAGCCAGTAGAAGTGAGTTCCAATCTAGACTCTCATGCTCAGCTTTGTGGTGCCAAGTCTGCTAGGTGGCAGAATGGATAGAGCACTGGATCTGAAGTCAGGAGGACCTGAGTTCACTTACCAGCTGTATGACCCTGGGCAGATCATTAAACAGCTGTTTGCTTCCTCATCCACAAAATGGAGATAATAGGAGCCCCTACCTCCCAGGGTGGTTGTGAGGGTCAAATGAGTTGTACATAACACAGTGCCTGGAACATTGTGGGTGCTACATAAATATTAACTTGATGATGATATTAGACAAGTCACTTAACCTCTTAGAACCTTGGCATATTTCCCTCCATCATATTTTTCCTCACTGTCCTCACCCTATTTACCCCATCCCCCCTCAGTAATTGATCCACTATCTTACCTGCCTATTCCTTACTCTACCCCCTAAACGTTCCTCCCTGATCCTCTCTCCCTCACTTCCACCTCAGTTACCTAAGAATCTTTCCCTTATGCCCTCTCACTCCTAATTCTTAATCTACACCCCCTTCCTTATCCGATCCCCGGACCCTTTTATCTTAACTTAGACTTTTATACTCTTCTGGATTACATGTAGTTCCCTTTTTAAACCCATTTCCAATGAGAATAAGGTTCCAGCACTACCAAGCCTCCACCCCTACTTGCTTCTGTACTTTTCATGCTTCATTTGTATAATTACTTTCTTTTCTCTCTCCATGTACAGTTTCATTTTTTAGAATCACCCCATCATACATAGCTCGGCCCAAGCCTTTCTTTCAAACCACCCAAATAATGATGACAGTCACAAAAGTACTAATAACATTTTCACGTGTAAAAAGTAAACAATTTGACCTTACTGAGTCTCTTATAATTCATCTTTAATGTTTACTTTACATTTCTCCTGGATCTTATATGTCAAAATTTTCCATTAAGTTCTGCTCTTTTTATCACAAATACCTGAAAGTCAGTTAATTAAATGTCCTTGTTTTTCATTCAGGATTATACTTAGCTCTCCTGGTAATTTCCATTGGTCATAACCCCAGGTCTTTTGCTTTACAAAATATAATGTTCCAAGACCTATGGTTCTTCGGTGTAGAAACTGGTAAGTCTTGTGCAATCCTCATTGTTGCTCCATAATCAATTTTTTTTTCAGTTTTGTTGCTTGCAAAATATTTTCTCCATAACCTGAGAGCTTTGAAACTTGACTATGATCTTCCTGTAAGTTTTCCTTCTGGGATCTCTTTCAGATGATGATCAGTGGATTTTTTTTTCTATTTCTGCTTTACCTTTTTGTTCTAGAACTTCAGGAAATTTTCCTTAATAATTTCTTATAAAATTGTATCAAGCTTCTTATTTCGATTGTAACTTTCAGATGTTCCATTTATTCTTACATTATCTCTCCTCGATTTGTTCTCCAGATCAGTTGTGTTTCTGATAAGATGTTTCACATTCTTTTCTATGTTTTCATTCTTTTGATTTTATTATTTCTTGGTGCCTGATAACGTCATTAGCTTTCCCTTGCCCAATTCTAGTTTCCAAGGAATTATTTTCTTCCTTAAATTTTTGATTCTCTTTTCCCTGTTGGTTGACTTTCTTTTCATTTGATTTTCTTGGATTGCTTTTTTTCCCCCTAATTTTTATTCAGTTTCTCTTGATTGATTTTTAAAATCCTTTTTAAGTTCTTTCAAGAATTCTTTTTAGGCTTGTGGCTATTTGACGGTTCTTTTTGAAAAAGGAGTGGACTTTTTAAGCTCTATTATCTTCCTCTGAATATGCACCCAGATCTTCTCTATCCCCATAGTAGCTGTCTATGGTTGGGCTCTTTCTCCATTGCTTATTCACTTTTATTTTTATTTTGTTTTATTTTTAGCAAGTTATTAAAATCAGATTCTAGTCCCAAGGTGTGGGGAATGATGTCCCCGACTTCGAGTCCTTCTTATCCTGAGCTCTGTCTCTGGGTCCAACCTTTGGTACCCCTCTCCACCTTGAGCCATGGCCAGCCAAGCTGTCCTGCAGATGCTCTTGCTCCCTGTGATCCCTCTGGTGGCTGCAAACTTCAGCTGTCCTCTGTGCCCTGGAACTGAAACAAAACACTCTGCACTTTTGCAAGTGCCCAGAAGGGTTCTCACCCTCTGCTACCACGCTCATCCTGGGTCATCTCCAGTCACCCTGATGAATATCTGGTCACTGGATTCCTACGGCTCTGGGGTAGAAGTGAGGCTGGTGACCTGCACAGCCCTTCCTCATTCACAACAAAGTCAAGTGCAAGTCATGTCATTATCTCTCTCATGGCATTGTCTTCTTTGGCAACGAAGAAACACACCTCAGATGTATGCTAGCTCCTTTCCTCCCAGAGCCTCAGCTGGGAGTCTCTAATGGTCAGCACAAGTGTGCTTGACATCCCTGGACAATGGAATGTCCTTCCATCAAAACTATTTGGTACTGGCTAGGAAATAGGGTGTTGGATCAGTTAAACAAGTTAGGTACACAAGACGCCTTAGTATATGACTACAGTAATCTACTGTTTGACAGTGGAAGCCAACCATCCAATCCCCTCCCTATTCTTGAAGTGCAAGTTCTTGAGGCTGAGGCTGCCTCATAACCTAGCTGCCAACAGGGCTTATTGTTTGTTTATTCATGGAGTCAGCCTGGAGATGTTTGCACTTCATTCAGGTCGAACCTCCACCCTTGGAAAGTGACTCTTTCCTGGGGTCCTCTCAGGTCGTCTTAGGAGGATAACTGCTGTACCCCCAACTTTTTTTTTATTTCTGCTGCTCTATGTTTTGTCTCTTTCTGTGGAGGAAATTTCATCAGGAGGAAATTTGGAGAGTCAAAATTTTCTGTGCAATTCATCTGTCATCCTCAGAGTCCTTTCTAAAAGTTATTTCAATTAGCTAGCACCCTTAAGGATACCTTGGTAACTGAGTGGCCCTGGGCCTGAAGTCAGGAAGATGTATCTTCCTGAATTCAAATCTGGCCTCATATACCAGTTGTATATAGTTGTGTGATCCCAGGCATGTCACTTAACATTGTTTACCTTAGTTTTTTCATCTGTAAAATGAGATGGAGAAAGAAATGGCACACCGGTCCAGGATCTCTGTCAGGAAAACCCCAGAAGAGCTCACAGAGAGTCAGTTACAACTGAAAAATGACTCCACAACAGCAAAAAGCATCCTTCAAAAGGCCTTTAGGAAAGATTAGTTCTTTGAAATTTAGACGTTGTAAACAGCATTTCTCTTTAGAGAGCAAGCAAAGTTCATCAAACTGGCTATTCCTGGTCTACACAGGACAAGACCAGCTAGATCTACCAGGCACAAAATCGTTTAATATTTTATTTAATATTTAATATTTCAATAATGTTAATATATTTGTGTATTATATATCTAATATAATATTTAATAAATGTTTGTATATATGCTCATATAATATATAATTTTTATATATACTTATTTATGTAATATATGAGTAATTTATGTCAATCGATGGATTGACCCTTTAAACCAGCTCCAGAGGTATCAAAGCAGATTCAATGCTCCTTCTGCTTTTTTTCCTCAAGGCGGAGTGGGCAACAGAGAACAACAAGGACTTATGGAAAGCTTTGCCTTCCATTAGAGGGCCATCTCCACTTGTCTTGATCTGTTCTGTATCTGACCACTGGACCCAGATGGCTCTGGAGGAGAAAGTGAGACTGATGATTTTACAAAGCCCTTCCTCACTTAAATCCAATTCACTTGCAAGTCATGGCTTCATCTTCCTGATGTCATGGTCCTCTTCAAGAATGAAGGATAAACAAAACCCTCTCCAAGTAGTAATAGGAGTTGCCCCATAAGGACCCAATTGGAACTAACACAGCTTTCTTTCTTTATTTTCTTCCTTCCTTCCTTCCTTCTACCCTCCCTCCCTCTATCTCCCTTTCTTTCTCTCCCTCCTTCCCATTCCTCTTTCTCCTCTCTCCTCTCTTCTCCCCTTCCAAGTTCACCCTTCTGAGTCCACTTTCTTTGGTGCTCTTGAAATTATGTTTCTTTACACTCATATTTCTCTAGTTTTTTAATAAATAAAAAGATTTATCTGTCTCTTTTTAATGCTAAGTTGTTCCCACACAAGCAAGCCATTGCTCCAAAAGTGCTAATAAGGAGATCCAAGTCTTCACAACTACACCAGAGATTACTTTCTCTATAAAATTTTTCAAATCCTGTCTGAAAACATTGTTCCTCTGTACATACATATAAGCAATGTATAGGCAAATAAAATTTTTCTCACATGGAGTATGAAAATGTTCATCTGTAATATTGACAGAATCCCACATCATTTGACAACATACATCTTAGACAAAAACACTTTTTTCCCCTGTCCTTTTGATTACCAAACCACCCAGTTATCTTAAAGAGAAGCATGTCTTCATGATCAGTAACAAGCTATTTTTTAGTTCACAGTTTTAGGGCAGTCTGGTAGAGTTGAGTTAGTTTTACACTCAGGAAACAGGTTCATGTCCCAACCCTTCCTACTGATATTCAGAGTGTGTGACCCTATGAAAAGTTCACTTAACCTCTTTCTCTCTATTTTCTTTATCTCTAAAATGGGAGTAGTAATATCTATACAAACTACTTTACAGGGTTATTGTAAGAAGATGACTTTCTACACTGTGCTACATGTACATATTTTAGAGGGTTATTGTGGCAACCAAAGTTCCCTGCTGGTTTTCAAAACTCTTTGTAATCTGGGCTCATGCTTTCTAACCGATTTCATCTCCACCTCCAATCTTTTATCCCCATATCCAATCCTACATCCCTAGGGGTTCCCCACTTTACCTTATAAATGCCAACTTCATGCCTGCCTCTTTGCCTTTTTATCGAGATGTTTCTCCCCCATTTGGAATGCCCTGTGCATAATTCTGATGGTCCTGTAAGGTCTAGTTCAAATTCCACTATCTCCTTAAAGCTTTGAATGCTGCAGCCACATTGCTATCAGAGCTTTATCTGGATCTTTTCAGCATTCAAACATCAGAATCTTCATTTTATTCAATTACTATTCATTTTTTTAGGCACTGTTTGTAAGCAGGGAAGGGAAAGAGTTGATGCTGAATTATTAAACCAAGTTAATCAAATTTGTGAATACCAAGTTGGTTAACAGTTAGTTGTGGTATAGTGGATAGAGGGCTAAATGTGGAGCCCAGAAGACCTGGGTTCAAATATTGTTTAACATACTTGTGTGACCCTGATCACATCACTTGATACCCCTCCTCTCCACCTCTAAACTGATGATCTTGTGAACATAGAACTGTATTAGGAACTGTGGGTGATGCAAAAGGAGGGGAAGATAGACTCTTTGACCACAAGAATTTAAAATATTTCAAAGAGGCAGGATTAATACCCATAGAATAATTATTCCTCCCCCAAAAAGCAGAAGCAGCAGCAGCAATACAAATGCCCACTAAAATGTCACGGTACAGACTTTAAGCAAAAAGCATTTGAGGTGTTGAGTGGGGAGACAAGGATAACCAGAGCATTAGAGAAAGGTTCCATGAAGCTGGCTTTGAAGAATCAGTAATATTTGAATACATAAAGGGGAGGATGCAGGGATATTTCAAGTAGGAGGAACTAAGCAATTAATAAGCATTTAATAATGGCTAATATTTACATCATGCTTTAAAGGTTTCAAATAGCCTCCCATTTGATCCCCACAAAAACCCCCTGAGATCAGCAAGATTAGTATCCCCATGTAAAGATGAGCAAATTATGAGTCAGGAGCTGTGCTAGGTGCTGAGAATACAAAAATGAAAGTGAAACTAAATGCCCTGAAGGAGTTTCTACAGGAAGAGAAGACATATACACATGCAAGTATGTATGTGCATGTGTATAGATATACACACATTTAACATATATATGTATATATATACACACACTCTCATGTATATATACATACATATGATTTAATACATATATAAATGTATTATATATATTTATATATAATGTATATATACATACATATTTATATTATATATAATACATTCAATATATTAAATACTATAATATATCACACATATTGCATTTAATTTATCATACATACTAATATTAATACAATTATTGCGCACAATTTATTATAGAACACAATTTATATTCATATATTATGCATAATTTAGAACTATATAACATGAAATTAGTACATATTTTACATGTTTATTAATGAGTATATATATTATATTTGTGTATGTATATTATAAATGAGTATATATGTGTATGTAATAAAAGGCAGGGAAGTACTAGCAGCTGAGGACAGCTAGGCAGTGCCATAGTGCACAGAGTGGCTAAACTCATCTTCCTGAGTTCAAATCTGGCCTCAGATACTTACTAGCCATGTGATCCTGGGCAAGTCTTCCTCATCTACAAAATGAGTTAGAGAAGGAAATGGTATACTCCAGTATCCTTCCCAAGAAAACCTCAGATGGGATCATGGAGAGTTAGACATGACTGGAAAACAACATTAGTATCTGTGTGGAATCAGGAAAGACCCCTTGTAGGAAGTGGTGTTTGAGTAGTGCGCTGAAAGATAGTAGGTATTCTAAGACATAGAAATAAGGAGGGGACACTGTCTAGACATGGAGAACATCCACCATCATCAAAAGCACTGAGATGAGAGATAGAATGCCATGTTTTTCCTGGACTTTAAAATGCTAAAGCTGGAAAAGCAGGCTGGAGCCAGGTTGCCAAGGACTTTAAATACCAAAGGAAATTTCATTTTGTCCTAGAGGTATTAGAATGTCTCTGGCTGTTACTGAGCAGGGGAAAAGAGTGGCATGATCAAGGCTTGGACTTTCAGAATATTGCTAAGGCAGTGGGGTAGAATTGGATGGGAGAGGGGACAAATTTAAGGTAAGGAAGCTATTGTAGAAATCCAGATGAGAACTTCTTTTTGTTTGTCCTTAGTTCTTGAAGAAGACCGTCAGTCATCATGAGGGTGATGCCTTGAGATTAAGTGAGGCAGAGACTGCCCAAAGTCATCAGCCTTGATTTCTCCTCCACAGTCATCCAGTTTCAAGACAAAAGTCAAAATGACTGGTGATGGCCCAGGATGTAGTGGAGGATCTTGCACCTTCTAAATTAGGACTTTCCTATCATAGGTGAGAATTGATGAGATCTTGAGCTAGGGAAGTGGTTGTGTGAGTGGAGAGTTAGGGACAGATGTGAGAGATACTGTAGTCATAGAATTAAGTAGCATTGGCAACTGATTGAATATGTTGAAAATCATGGATGAGTCCAAGGTGATGAGTGGAGGACTTGGAAGCATAGTGTTGCCTTTGACAAAAAAAAGGAATTTCTAGTGAAGGGTGGATTTGGGGAGAAAGATGAGTTTGGTTTTAGATATGGTGAGTTTGATATGCAGTTGAAAATAGCCAATAGGCATTTAGTAATGCACAGCTGTAGCATTAATGATGGAGCATATAGAGAAGAGATGAGTTTGCAGCATAATGAATGAGTTTAGTAGAAAGGTTTTTGTTGTGGTCATTGGCATAGGTTGAATAGGTAGAGGATGTGGCTACATTATGGAGAGCTTGAAAGCCAGACAGAGCAAATTGGCTTGATAAGGGTGGCAGTAGGCCATTGCAAGCTTTTGGGATGGGGAGAAATATGATTGACAGTAGCATTTAATGAATTTAATGAAGGTTACTCTGGTATCATTCTGTAGGATGGACTAGAAGACAAAATGATGAAAATTGTGGTGGTTATCTTCCTAGGAATAATATATATATATACACATATATATCCTGTAATATAATCTAAGCATGAGGTGATGAGGGCCTAGATTTATAGAGAAGAAGGGATGGAGATGAGAAAAACCTGCAAAGAATCAATGAGATTTATTGAGAGATTGAATATAGGCAGTGAAAGAAAGGTATGACTCAAAGACAAATCAATTGAAAGAGAGAATGAAAGGAGATAATGAGTTCACATTTTTTTCTCTTTTATCCCCAGTCCATAGAACAGTGTATGGCATACAGTAGGTGCTTAAATGTTTATTGACTCTCTGACTAATAATAGTTCACATTTATTTTCCAATACAAAGTATGCTCCTTGAGGGCAGAGATTCTTTTGGCCTCCACTTCTATCCCCGGCCCTTGGTATAGTGCCTGGCACATAATAGGTATTTAATAGATGTATTTTTTTTAACTGGCTGGCTCCAGAGGTGTGCTAGCAAAAAGAGACACGCATTTTGGGATGTGGCCACCATGTGGGTTCATTTTGCTTGAAATGATCAGTCATATTTTAAAAGGACGTAGAACAAAATGTCACCCACTTCTTGACAGAGAGGGAATGAACTCAAAATGCAAAAAGAGACATGCATTTTTGGACTTGGCCACCACATGGATTCAGTTTGTTTGAATATGCTTGGAAGGGAGTGGAGAGTTAACAAAAGCAATTCCAGGGCCATTGGAACTTTTTTTTTTTAATGCATAGAAGAGAACAGAAAGATGTTCAAAAGGAATCACTCTAGCCCTGGAGTTAGGAGGACCTGAGTTCAAACTCAGCTTCAGACACTTATCAGCTGTGTGACCCTGGGCAAGTCACTTAACCAGATTGCCTGTAATAAAAAGGAAGCACAGACAATTTGGACAACTTTCAAAGTAACAGGTAGCATCATTATAAACTTTTTTTTAAAAAGGAGCTGTACAAAATGGAGATTCACTATTGCATATATAATCCTATCCTTTTTGTGCTTATATATGCAATATATGGCCTAATATATATCTATATAATATATATCTAAACTTAAACATTTCTACTCAAAAAGAGCATTTATATATATATATATATATATATATATATATATATATATATGTGTGCAATCTGTATTTATATATGAAATACATAACATAGTATTATAGTAGGATAACATATATACATAAACCCTTTTGGGATGGAGGGAGTATTTAAATTAAGAATAAAAATAAAATTTAAAAAATAAAACATATGGCAAAACAGAAAGATCAAAGATTGAACAGGCAGGCTCATTTCTTTTTTGTGAAAATGAGATAGCACAAGGGAAGCAAGGGACAGAACAAGAATCACCAGTTCCATCTCAAGTCAAGTCAACATTCATTTATTTAGTGCTTACTGTGTACCAGGCACTGTGCTGAGTATTGGAAAGGCAAATAATAGCAGAATGAGTCCAGTGTTCTGTGTCTGCCTGCCCTGTAAGTGGTCTCAGTGTCCATAGTCCCATTGGCTGGTGGGGATTCTTATTCTTTCTGCAACACCACCCTCAGTGTCCTTAGTAACATCACCTTATCGAAAGCTTCTGCTCTTCTGCTCTCTCCTCCCACTGGGTGCCTTTCAGACCCAATCCCTGCCCATTCACTAGTCCAGGACACACTGAGATTTTTGTTCTGACTAGCAGGTATCTTTCTCTGGCATCCCCTGCAACTCCCTGGCAACCTCCAGGGGTGCTATCAGTATATTTTTTTGTATACTTACAGATGTTTATGGCTCTTCCCACCCCCTTCCTCCCAATAGAATGAAAATTCCTTGAAAGCAGGAACTATTTCAATTTTGTCATGTTCTTAGTGTTTGTGATAGTCCCAGGGACTTAGTTGGTGCTTAACAAATTTGTGCTTGCATGAACGTGGCAAAATGGGTAGAGAGTACATAGTTATTTTCATTTTACACAGGTAGGAACTGAACCACAGAGAGAGTAAGACTAGCCCAGAGTTGTGTGGTAAGGGGAGAGTACAGCAATCTAGCCTAAGTTGTATGACTGGATCTATTTTTCTTTCCATTATAATACACTGGCTTCCAGGAAGGGATACACACAAAGGATAGAGGAGTCATTAAGCCCAAATTAAGAGCTTCCTGGTTTTAATGATGCAAGACAATTCCAAAGGGCTTGTGATGAAAAAAACACTATCCACCTCCAGAGAAAGAACTGATGGATACTGAAAGCAGATTGATCCATAATATGTTTCTTGTTTTGGGTTTTTTCTTTTTTTTGTCTGTTTTCTTTTAAAAACATGATAAAAACAAATATGAAAATATATTTTGCATGACTACACATGTATAAACTATATAAAATTGCTTGCCTTCTCAATGAGGGAATAGGGACATAAAGGGAGTTTAGAACTCATTTTTTTAAGTCAAAAATCATTTTTATATGTAATTGGAAAAAATTTTAAAATTAGAGAACTGCCTAGAATAATTGTCCTCAATGACCCAAAGTATAATATGCAGGATCAGGTTTCCCCAAGAAACAAGAAACAGGGATTTTAGAGGAAGAGAAGCTGCTGATTTCTTTTTTGTTTTTGGATGAGCAATGGGCAAGGTATACAGAAACAGCATAAAAAAAGTTTACGATCCTTTTAAACCAGTATTTTAAAGTCTCTCCCAACTGTAAGTTCTCTATTCATGTTCACTGACTTTGGATGGGCATGGTGCTCATTGTTTACCTGCTGGGAATTTAAGAATCAGCTGGACAATTACAGTTTTCCAAATGGAGGGAATTGGACACTATTCCTGCTAATATAATAGACATTCGAGAGCTACAATTTCAACCTGTTTTGGCTAATGGCCATGTGTAGCAAGAAGACATTTTGGTTGGCAAGTTAGCTTTAAAATATCCTTCTGGTTTCAGTGAAAAAGAAAAAAATAATCCTGCTAGCATCTTAGCTGAAATTCAGAGCATTAAACATTGTACATTTGATTGGTATTGATATCACATTAGATTTCAGGGTTTATTTGTTTCATGCAATTCAGTTCAACAAACATTAACCATGGCATCATAAATCACAGACCATAGATTGTAGCTTGAAGGGCCCATTGCGTTCAGTCCTTTCATTTTACATCTGAAAAATCTGAGTCTGAAAAAAGTTAATTGATTTGCCTAGGACCACATAGTTAGGAGCGTCTTAAGGCAGGATTTTAACTCAAGTTGTTCTGACTCCAAGTCCAGTGCTTTATCCATTCAGCCACCTCACAAAGCATTGGGGCTACAAAAGAACGTTACATAGGAGTTTCTAGTCTAATGGAGGGAGGGAAACAACATATGTACAAATATCTAGGATAAAAGAAAGAGTATGATAAGTGCAAAGGAGCAGTCTAGGGACAGCAAAGAGCTATGGGAAATTTGAGGAGAGGATGCTAACCCAGGGTTGAGAGGGGTACTAAGAAAGTTTTATGGAGAAGAAGTGGTACCAGACTTAAGGCTCCAAGGAAAAGAAGGAACCGTCTTCAGAGATGAAGAAAATATGTGTATGGGAGGGGGTGGAGGGGGTGCAGATAGCATGGGGAATGGCATATAAAATGAAAATAAGGTGGGAACAAGGTGGAAGATACTCCAGTTTGACTGAAAGCCAGGGCATGTGAAGGGAAGTACTGTGAAATTAGGCTGGCAGGACAGGTTGGAGCCAGATTGTGAAGAGCCTTGAATGCCAGTCTTATTATACTTACAATTATATTATTTTATATATTATTATACTTCACTTTGTAGGCAATGTAGAACTAATGAAGGTTTTTGGATAAAGATGAAACTTTTAAAAATGAAGTCCTATGAGGAATAATTACACCAGTAGTGGTGTGTGTCATTTGAAGAAGCAGTTAGCCTAGTTAGAAGGCCACTATAATAATCTAGAAGTAGGTAATAAGGGCCTGAACTAAAATTTCTTCTTTTTTTAACATTCATTTTTTTAAATTTTGAGTTCTAAATTCCCTCCACTTCCACCTCTCCCTCCCTCATTCAACTTGAGAAGGCAAGCAATAGAATATCAGTTGTGTATGTGAAATCATGCAAAACATTTACATATTAACCAGGTTGCTAACATCAAAATAAAAAGCTAGAAACGTAAAATAAAAATGGATGCTTCAGTCTGCATTCAGAGATCATAAGTTCTCTCTCAGAGGTGGGTAGCACTTTTCATCACAGGTCCTTTTAAAACTGTCTTAGATGATTGTACTGGTCAGAGTAGCTAAGTCTTTTACAGTTGATCATCCTTACAATATTGCTACTACTTTGTACAAAGGTGTCCTGGTTCTACTCACTTCATTTTGATCAGTTCATAGAAGTCTTCCCAAGTTTTTCTGCTCATCATTTCTTATAGCACAATAGTATTCCATCACAGTCATACACCACAACTTATTTAGCCATTCCCCAATTCACGGGTATCTTCTCAATTTCCGATTCTTTGACACCACCAAAGGAGCTACTATAAATATTTTTGTACAATAGGTCTTTTCCCCTTTTCTTTGATCTCTTTGGGATGCAGACCTATAGTAGTGATGTTCAAAAGGGGATGCATAGTTTTATATCCCTTTAATTCCCCTTGGGCATAGTTCCAAATTGCTCTCTAGAATGAGTGGGTCAGTTCACAAATCCACCAACAGTGTGTTAGTGCACCAATTTTTCCCCATCCTTTTCCTGTTTTGTCATATTAGCCACTCTGATAGGTGTGATGTGGTACCTCAGAGTTGTTTTGATTTGCATCTTTCTATTCAATAGTGATTGAGTATTTTTTCACATGACCCTAGATAGCTTTAATTTCTTCGTCTGAAAATTGCCTTTAACCATTATATCCTTTGACCATTTATCAGTTGGGGAATGACTGTATTCTTGTAAATTTGACTCAGTTTTCTATGTATTTTAGAAGTGAGGCCTTTATCACAGACACTAGTTGTAAAAATTCTTTCCCAGTTTTCTGCTTCCCTCCTAATCTTGGTTGCATTGGCTTTGCGCAAAAACTTTTTAATTTAATGTTATCCATTCCACATTTCATAATAATGTTCTATATGTCTTGTTTGGTCATAAATTCTTCCATTCTCCATAAATAACCCTAAATGCAGAACAAGTTGTGGCATATGAATGTGATGGAATACTATTGGGCTATAAGAAATGACTAGCAGGCAGACTTCCGAAAAACCTGGAAAGACTTACATGAACTTATGAGTGTAAGGTCTCCCCTTACACTGAATCTTTATACTGTATTTAGACATTCAACATATGAGGTTAAACAGCAGTAACATAGTGAAAGTGGATATTGATGGCTGCACCCAGAACAGGCATAGTGGTGCCTCCAGGAACCATACAATTGATTAGTAGACTAGTTGTGTTGTAACGTGTAGTCAGTCATGACTTCCCAAGGGCAAAGGTTCAGTTTTCTAAGAATGTTGTCTAATTTCTTTGATGGAGAGGATTAAGTCAAAAAGATCTGGGGATTTTAGCAAGCTGAAAGCTCAGCATGAGTCAGTAATCTGATAGGGCAGCCAAAACACTAATTCAATCTTGGAA
Source organism: Potorous gilbertii (assembly GCA_028658325.1). Lineage (NCBI taxonomy): Eukaryota > Metazoa > Chordata > Mammalia > Diprotodontia > Potoroidae > Potorous > Potorous gilbertii. The sequence continues at coordinate 90,019,370 of CM053774.1, read as the reverse complement.
TTCATTAAGGGAGGCAAAGCTTCTAGGAATAAGTTGGTGACGCTGTCCTGTTTAGACCTGAGTATCATATTATGTTCCGGGCATCACAGTTTAAAAAACAACATTGATAAACCAGAAAGTATTTGGAAGGAAAGCAACCAGGTTGGTCAAAGGTCTCCAGTTCATACATAGGTATTACCTGAAGGGACTTGGCATATTTAGCCTAGAGAAGAGAGAATTCAGAGAGGACATGATAACAGTTCTTGGAAAAGGTTGTCATGTGAAAGATAGATTGGATAAATGTTTTGTGTATTACCATAAAGCAAAACCTAGAAGCACTGGGGTGTCAGATGCAAAGAGGCACATTCAGGTTTGATGTTAGGAAAAGCTTCCTGATATTTGGAGCTGTCCAAAAGTAAGGCAGGTAGGTGGCACAAGGGATAGAGCACTGGGCTTGGAAAGAGGAAGAAATGTGGCCTCAGACACTAGCTATGTGATTTTGGGAATGTCATTTAATCTTATTTGTCTCAGTTTCCTCATCTGTAAAAAGAGCTGAAGAAGGAAATGGCAAACCACTCCAGTATCTTTGCCAAGAAAACCACAAAAGGGGTCAGAAAGAGTCCCACCCAACTGAAATGACTCAACATCAACAAAAGGGGAATGGCCTGCCTTGGGAGGTAATGGGTTCCCCTTCATGGGTGGCCTTATTCATTTGTTGAGTCTGTTGTAGAGGGGAAATCTTCATTAGGTTTGAGTTGGTAAGGCACTCAGATGAGTCTCTTCCATTTTGGTGATGCCACAGAAGGATTGACTGCAGTAGCTGAAGATGTTCTCTGATCAGAGAAAATAAAATTAGGGGACCGAGGTGGAGAAAGAAGGGTAACACATGATCGTTTCAAAGTATTTGGTTCTGCTTGTCTCAAAACAGCAAAACTATGAAAAATCGCTGGAAATTGCAGAAAAGTAGATTTCATCTTGATGCAAGGAACTGTCCAGATATGGCATGTGCTGCCTCTGGAGGTGATAAATTCCCTTTTACTGGAAATCTCCAAGGAAGAGGCTGGCTGATCACCTATAACATTTCTAGATGAATTCATGTTGTGAGCAGGTTGTCCAAGTCCCCCTCCAAGGTTCTTCCAACTCTGTGAGCAGCGACTGTCACCTTAGTAATTTATTTTCTTCAACAAGTCTCATTTATGGGGGAGTCGAATGTGAATTCGGAGTACCTAGGTTCGAAACCTACCAGCGCTGTCACTTACTACTTGTCTGAGCCGAGGAAGGCAGCCTTGGTGTACAAGACTTGGAGGTAGAGGAACCTGCATTCAAATCTTATCTCAGTTACTTAGTGTGATTCTGGGCAAGCCATCTCTCACTTGGGCTTCAATTTCTTCATCCATATAAAATGAGGGGATTGGAAGAGTTACGCAGTTTAGCCTACCAGCTCTCAACCTTCTTCCCTAAATACTTTCCAAAAAAATCTCCTTGCTAGATGAAAAAGCGCAAGTGACGTACGAACTCTTAAGGGCGTTCTTTGCCCACTCTCCTAGCCATCAGGGCATTTGCCTGGCTTCTTGGGAACCTGCAGGCCTCCTCCTTCCCACTTAACCGAGCCTGAGTCGGAGCGAGGTCAGGCTGCCAACCTACAACCCAGGGCCAGGAGGGTAGCGGAGACCCAAGGAGAGCCGCAGAGAGGAGGTGTTTGTGTGAGCTAGAGGTGAGACGAGGACGTGCAGAGTGTACCGGGACAAAGGCTGGCACTGAGTTTCAAAGAGCACCAGGGGCGGAGGCGGCGGGGGCAGCGGGAGCAGCAGAGGGCAGCGGGGGCAGCAGAGGGCAGCGGGGGCAGCGGGAGCAGCGGGGGCAGCGGAGATAGGGGGTGCGGCGGGGGCAGCGTGGGCAGCGAGGGCAGCGGGGGCAGCGGAGATAGGGGGTGCAGCGGGGGCAGCGGGGGCAGCGGGGGCAGC
>CM053774.1:89994861-90016927 GCA_028658325.1 Potorous gilbertii | reverse complement strand
GGGGTGCAGCGGGGGCAGCGTGAGCAGCGGGGGCAGCAGGGGCAGCGGGGGCAGCGGAGATAGGGGGTGCAGCGGGGGCAGCGTGGGCAGCGGGGGCAGCCGGGGCAGCGGGGGCAGCGTGGGCAGCGGGTGAAGCTGGTGCTGCGGGTGAAGCTGGAGCAGCGGGGGCAGCGGGGGCAGCGGGTGGATCTGCCCTCACCCCGTTCTGGTAGCGCCGCCACATTCAACAGTAACGTCACGATGGCCTGGGGAAGAAGAAGAACCGCGGCAGCCAATCAGAGGGCCCCGTCGGAGGCTGGCTCTCCTCCCTCCTCCCTCCCTCTTCTCTGTCTCCCTCCCGTGAGCAGCAGAGGAGCAGCAGGGGCAGGGCGGCAGCGGGCGGCCGCGGTTATAAATACCCCGGAGAGGAGCCCGCAGGCATGTCCGGCACCGAGGGGATGCAGGCCCCGGGCCCCGGGGACGCCCCGGGCGCTCTGCGGCGGCTCCAGGACCCGCTCAGCTGCGCGCTGCTGCTGCCGCTGCTGCTGCTGGCCTGGGGGCTCCTGCTCAGCCGCCGGCGCGGGGTACCCCCGGGTCCCCGACCCTGGCCGCTGGTGGGGAACCTGGGCTTCGTGCTGCTGCCCGCGGCGCTCAAGAGATGGAGCTCGTCGCTGCCATCGCCGCTGCGCTGCGCCCCCAGGCCCCTGGAGCTCCGTCGGTCCAGCCCCCAGGTGATCCTGGCTCACATGGCCCGACTCTACGGGCCCATCTTCAGCTTCTACCTGGGGCCGTACCTGGTCGTGGTCCTCTGCGACTTCCACAGCGTGCGCGAGGCCCTGGTGCAGCAAGCCGAGGTCTTCAGCGACCGGCCACGGGTGCCACTCATCTCCATCTTCACCAAGGAGAAGGGTAAGAGCCCCGGGCGCCCAGGGACCGCGCAGGTACCTGGCGCAGGACATGCAAGGAAGGAGCCCTGGCACTGCCAGGAGCGGCGATGGGGATGGAGAGACACTGCGGGGGCCGGTGACACCTGCAGTGGATGGGGAGCGGGAGGACCCGGGCTAAAATCCTATCCTTATGGCCTTAAGCAGGGCCTGGGTCTCAGTTTCTCCATATGGAAAACGAAGAGCTTGGACTCCAGATAAGCTCAGGTCCCTTCCAGGATTCTATGAGCCTGTGTCTCTTAAAGTCCCAGAAGTACCGTTGTGGCACCTGGGCTGGAGAAGCTGATAGGCAGTCCCCGGAGTCCTCAGTGAAGTGTGCTTGCAAAAAAAAAAAAAAAAAAAAAAATCTTCCTTTTCTTTCATTTTCTCTTCCACGTGCACATCCCAGCCCCATAGGGGTGAAAGAGGGAATGACCAAAGGTCACCCTCCTCTCCCCTACTGTCTCTTTGACTAGTCTGCTCCGGATGCTGTGACTGATACTCCTGCAAGAACTTTCAGTGCAATTCGGAGGATGCTTTAGACTAGTGCCTTTTAGCTCTCGCAGTGGACCCCTTTGGGCAGTCTGGTGGAGCTTTTGGACTCCTCAAGATAATGTTTTTACGTGTATAAAGTAAAACATGTAGGAATACAATGGTAACAAATAACAGTGAAATAGACTTATCAAAATATATACATTTTAAAGAAAATAAGCTTAAGTAAACCAGGTTAAAACCCCTGCTTTAAAAGGGCCTGTAAGATGAAACTGGTTGGAAAGTTGCAGGGATGTCGAAAGTAATAGAGGTAACTCAACCATTGCACCAACAGTGATGCCCATAGTAAACATTCCTCTTACCCATTTTTAGCAGAACTGGCACTTTCTGAAACTTCTCAACACCATCTCCCCCCCAAAAAACTCAAAAGTTCGTATTGAGCCATTTTTATAAGTCTATCTGGAATTACAGTCTAGTAAAGGTGGTTTTAGAGAGCTGGCCTTGGAGCTAGGAAGCACTGGGTTCGGGTCTAACTTCTGGCACATAGAGCCTGTGTGACTGGAGGTCACTGGGTATGTGCCCCTGTGACCTTCCACCGGTTGGTAGGTGGTGGAGCAGGTGCTGATCTACATAGAAATACCCATAAAACCACAGGAAGAAGTGCACCAGTGAAATATTCTTGACTGCAAATGAGCCATGTTCATTGAGTGAGTGCAGGTGTCCCTAGACGGTTAAAGGACATATTCTATTTTCATTCTGCTTCTGGGTAAGAAATTGTAAGAACAGGTGATGAACTTAAATTTTTTTTTCTGTTCTGGTCCTATTTCTTAAAGCATGATCAATTAAGTTTGCATATGTGCCCATAGGTAACAATGGTAACTCCAAGCATCGAGGAGTTAAAAAAAAAAAAAATTAAACAGACAAAGCAGCTTCAGGAGTCATGGGAAAATGCCTTACAGCTTGCTACAGGAGATAACTTTTATTCCTGATCACAAACTCCTTTCTGGGGTTCATCCCTCTTTTTTTTTCAGTTAGTCAATAGACATTAAGCACCTACTGTGTGCCAGGTACTATCCCTAAAAATCTTATTCCAAAACCTGCTGCCTTGACTTTTGCCCATCCCATATAAAGCAAGTTTCTTGATCCTGGATTTTCAGTCCAGCTCATCATTTAAATTTGAAAACTGTTGGATCAGGGCCACATTTTGTGGCCTCAGCAACATCCTCAAAACCCTTTTTCTGTTGATCTCCATTTAGCTGTAACTTTTCCTCTTGTCCTGTGAGCATGTAAATCTGAGTTTCATCCTCAGCTAATACTACTCAATGAGAGGTGATCGAAAAGTCTTTGGGGAAATCAAAAGTAGCTGCTTGGGGATCTGGGGGTTGGAAAGGAAAGAATGGAGGGGGAGAAGTAGGGAAAGTTCGAGGGCTGGACTAGGGAGTTACTTCCTAAATCATGAACTTCATCTGGAAGCAGACAGTGTGGCAAAGTGGAAATATCCCTGGATTTTTATACCAAGGACCTAGGTTAGGATCCTAGATCTACAATTTATTGATTTGTATGATGTTAGGCAAATAGCTTAACTTTTCTGGATGTTAGTTTCCTAATTTATAAAATGAAGGGATTGGACTAGATAACCCTTAAGATAACCTACCTCCAGCTTAGAATTCTATGGATTTAAGAAAGAAAATAAAGGCCAGCAGCCCTGACAGTTTGATTTTTTAATCTTTTTCCGTGTAACGTCCCTTTTAATATCTTCACTTAGCACAGTATCTGGCACATAGGTGCTTCATAAATGTTTATTGATTGATTTATTAGAAATACAGTGATACAAGATACCAAGTATATGTTCTCTATTGTCTGTCATTTACCTCTGTTTTCCCCAATTGGCTCAATTGTAAAATGGGGAGAGTAATAGCACCTATTTCCCAGGGTTATCGTGAGGATAAATGAAATCATAATTGTTTATCACCATGTCAGGCACATAATGGGTGCTATGTAAGATCTGCATATTGTTATTATTAACAAGAAGATTGGTAAGACGATGAATGTTTCATTAGAAAAAGGTAGGAGCGTCCATTCAGAAAATGGATGTTTGCAAATTAAAAAAAATCAATTAAAGAAAATTTGAAAATATTCCAATACATAAGAAAGACTGGGAAAATATACATTCAGTTAAGCCAAATTGGGCATTTGAAAATGATGTGGAAAGCAAAGGAAGAGATATGGATCCAAATCTGTAACTGATAATGAGAAAAAAATTAGTTCTAAATAATTAAATAGTTTGTTCTGAGAATGAAGAAAGAAGAGATGCATTTAAAAGATCTATAAACTCCTGGAATACAAATTTAGTTGAAGGTGATGAAAGCAAAGGCCATTAAAAATTGGAACATTAGGTCAGGGGATTTTTTTACAACTAGAGAACTTGCACAGAAATAAGAGACAAAGGGAAGGAATAAAGAAGCACTTGTTTGGAATTGTGGGTTACTTTTTCTTCCAGATATTTGTGATGGAGACTGGTCTCATGTGATGTTTCTATAAATCAGAAGATTTGCCTAGTGGTATTTTCAGGTATCCAGCTGATGCTAAGATTTGGAAAGTAAAATTAGTTGCTGGAGGAAATCTTACTCTGTGTAAAGGGGGTAAAAGTGAAAGAATTTCATCATAAACAAGTGAAATATTTTAGCAAAAAATAAAATTAACTCATCTATTTTGCCTCAGGAAAGAGATCTAGGTAACATTATAGACTATTTGCTGATAACGCACATTCCTGCAAGCAAGTTCTGGTCACTACATTTCAATGAACTCAGTCAACCAGTATTTATTATTAAAACCCTACTATCCGCAAATTGAAGCAGGAAGATGGTTCAGTGGATAGAATGCTGGACCTGGAGTCAGGAAGTTCAAATTTGGCATAAGACACTTGGTAGCTGTGTAAACTGAACAAGTCATTTAACCTCTGCTTGCCTAATCCACTGGAGAAAGAAATGGCAAATCACTCCAGTATATTTGCTTGGGCAACAGGGTCCACAAAGTCAGGAAGACATGATCAAATGGCTAAACAACAAATGTGCCAGGCACGGTGAACAACCTAAATGGAGATAATCTAGAACAAAGCTACAAAATGATCCAGGGAAGAGAAGATTTTATAGTCTGAAAGCATTAGGATTCCTCTTCAGTCCTAAGAGGCAATAAGCTATTAGATGCATTAAGTGCTTTTCAAAATGAACAAAAAAAATTTTCATTATATTTCCAGTTTTATCCTTAAATATCCTTACAGTTAACATTTAGATAGTGCTTACTAGATGCCAGGTACTGTGCTATGTGCTTTACAATTTTCTTGCTCGATCCTTAAAATAACTCTGGGAGGTAGGTAATATTACGCCCATTTTACACCTGAGAAAACTGAGGGAGGAGGAGTCTTGTCCCGGATCAATTTTGAGGCTGGATTTGGATTCAATTCTTCCTCCAACATTTGTAAGTTTCCTCTTCAGTCATTTTAGAGAATCTGACAGGTGTTAAATAATATCTCAAAGTTGTTTTAATTTGCATTTCTTTAATCCATAATGCTTTAAAGCACTTTTCTATATGACTATAAGTTATTTTGACTTCATCAGAAAACTGCCTGTTCATATGCTGTGACCATTTATCATTTGGAGAATGACTTGTATTCTCATCGATTTCACAAAGTTCTTTATATATTTTAGAGATAAGATCTTTATCTGAGAAACTGTCTATACAATCCCCCCTCCAAAATTTTGGGCTTTCCTTCTGATCTTGGCTACATTTGTTTTATTTATACAAAGCCTTTTTAATTTCATATAATCAAAATTATCCATTTTACATCCCATAATCTACAGCAATGAATGACTAAATACCCAAATTAACTACAAAGACCTATGAAGGAAGATGCTATCAGCATCCAAAGAACTAATAAATAGAAGTGTGTATTGAATGGTTTTACATATTGTATACATATATTTGTGTGTGTATACATATATATATTTGAGTCTAATGGTAGCCATTTCTAGGATGAAGAGAGAAAAAGAGGGGGAAAAAGTTATGAGATAACTTTGTTATATATTTAAAAGAAATAGCAAGTTGTACATAACAGATTCGTAGTTGCATGTGTAATCATCTTTTTTTCCATTCTACTATATTATGGAAATGCTTATTTCTTAAGTTCAAAATAAAATAAATATAATTTAATAAAAATAGGAAAAAAGAACTCAAGTCTTCTAACTCTGATACTTGTGCTGTGCCACCTAGATGCCTTGAAATGGCTTTGGATAGATGGATCTCTTGCTCGCTTATCTTTAAACTGATTTTGCCTTCCACTGCTTCTCATAATTTTTGGAAGCAGTATTTTTCATTATATTCCACAAATTTTTCTCCATAAGATCTTACGAATGAATTTATATTCTAAACCATTTTGCCCTTGGCTGCCATATGTCCTCTCTTGGCAAAGAAACCGTTACCTTGGTTAAGGTAATTTCCAGGTAGCTTTTTAATTGATTTACATTGGCTAAACTTCCTTCAGAAATGGGAATAATCTAAATTTATCCATTTCCCATTTCTTTGGTGTTCTGGAGCAGAAAAAAATACGATCACTTCATGCCCAGTCTTTTGGCAAAGAATCCCTCTGAATTTAAGCAAACTGGTCCTCAGAAGATAAACATGGATCTAGATATGAAAGATCATCTCATAAACAAAATAGGGGAATAAGTAAGAAATTATTTTTCATATGTATGACCAAACAAGGGATAGAGAAGTTCACAGAAGATAAAATGTGTAGTTTTTGTTACATAATTTTAAAAAGGTTTTCCATAAAGGCAGTGCAGCAAAAATTAAAAGGGAAGTAATTAACATAGAAAAAAATCTCTCTAGAAAATTTCTTTGGTAAAAGTCCCATTTCTAAGATACATAAGGAATAAAATTTATAAGAATACAAATTTTTAAGAATAAGAGCCATTCCATAACTTGTAAATTGTCAAAGGATATGAACAAGCATTTCTCAAGGGAAGAAAGCCAAGACATCTTTAGGCATAGGAAAAAATATTCCAAGTAGTCAATAATTAGAAAAATCCAAATTAAAGTAATTCTGAGATTCTATCTCACACCTTTCAGATTAACAAAGCTGACAAAATGTTGGAAGGGCTTCAGGTGAATAGACATGTTAATACATTGTTGATGGAGCTGTAAATTAATTGATCCAGTCATTCTAAAGAGCAACTTGAAACTAAATCTAATTACTACACTGTATATATTATATTACTGCATATATGTATATTACTAAACTGAATTACTAAACTATATATACTCCTTGACTCAGTGATGTTATTGTTAAACATGTCCTAAAGAGATCACAGAAAGAGAAGGCCCTACTTATGCAAAACTATTTATAGTAGTCTTTTTTATGATGCCAAAGAACTGGAAATTAAGGAGGTTCCTATCAATTGGGTGTATCAATTTATCAATATATATATATATATATAAATGTAATCAGCTGTGATTACAGGGAATGAAGGATAAAACATGCTAACTACCTCCTGACAGAGAGATTATAGATACAGTGTATATAATGAGATATAGATAGATAGATATATGTATATATCTATATATATTTAAAACTTGGCCAATATCATGGAGATTGTTATTTTACTTGACTATGTTTATTTGTTACAAGGGTTTGGTGTTTTGTCTTTTTGTTTTTTCCACTGTAGGGAGAGGAAAGAAAGGTGGGAGAAAAAAAAAGTTGTAGATAATTGGAAAAAAATAATTTTAAAAAGATGACAAATAGATCTATAATTGATACTTTTCCAAGTTGGTGTACTTCCCCAGCTTTCATTCTATTGACATTACCTTTAAGAATCTAGGGTCATCTCCACAGTATGATGAGGTATTGGAAAGAATTAATTTGGGAGAAATTACTGTGACATACATTAGTTATACCTTCTTTGTTGAGATTATATCTCCATAATGCCTCTAAAATTAAAAGTGGTAAATTAGGGGAGGGGAGTCAAGATGACAGTGGAAAAAGCAGGAAGCTGAGTTCGCCCAACATTTCCACCCAAACAACTTTAATATTAATGTCTCAAATTGAATTCTGAAATGACAGAACCAATAAAAGATCAGAGTGATATATATTTTTCTAACCTAAGCTAACTTAGGAGGTCGGAAAGAGAAATCTGTGTGCAACAAGGGAGTGGAGGCTGACCTGAATTCAGCCCATGTGGATGAAACACCAGCAGCAGCACTAAAGAGTGGCAAGGAGGTAGGAGCAGCTTCATAAGCCCTCAAGCCAGAGATGGTAAGGGAACCTGGTCATTGGTCAGAAAGAAATTATAGGGAACCCACGGTTCATAGTTCAAGGGCAGAGAGGAGCACTTGTGATGGACAGTGAAAGCCCTGAGAGGCAGTAACTTTTGGTCACTGGGGATCAAGGACCCTGAGGAACAGTATTTCTTCTGGTCCCAAGAGGGCAAGAGCCCTGATGAGCACTATCAATTTTAGTCCCAAGAGATCTTACCCTTTTGTGGGCAAAGACTAGAGTGCAGACCAGGACAACAGTGACAATACCTCTCTCCACATCACACCACCTTGGAAGCACCCAAAACTTCCAAGTTCTGAAAGCAGCAATGCTAAAAAAAAAAAAAAGCTGGAGACAGTGTCCCTCCTGCCCACACACTGGACGCAGAGCCCAACATTAACTTAAAGTTCAAAATAAAAAAAATAGGGTGAAAAAATGAGCAAATGACAAAAAAATAAGCTGACTATAAAAAGCTACTAAGGTGACAGGGAAGATCAAGACAAACAAGAAGACATTGAAGTCAGAACACAAGCAAAGTCTCAAAGAGAAAAAAATTATGAATTGAACACAAGCCCAACAATAATTTCTAGGAGAGCTAAAAAATGATTTTCAAAATCAGAGTGGTAAAGGAAAAGTGGGGTAAATAAATAAAACCAAAGGGAGAAAATTATGAAAAGAAAATTAACAACTTGGTAAGAGAGGCACACACACATACACACAAACACCTTAAAAAGGAAAATTGGCCAAATGGAAAAGAGATACAAAAATTCACCAAAGAAAATAATTCTTTAAAAACTAGAATTGGGGAAGTGGAAGCTGAAAGACTCTTCAAGACATCAAGAAACAATAAAACAAAGACAAAAAATGAAAAAAAAAATTAGATGTGAAATTTTTCATTAAAAAAAAAACAAAACAGCTAACCTAGAAACCGAGGACACATAATTTAAGAATTAAAGGACTAACTGAAAGCCATGATCAAATAAAGAGCCTAGACATTGTATTTTAATAAATTATGAAGAAAAACTGCCCCTGGTACCCTAAAACCAAAAGATCAAATAGAAATTGAAAATATCCACCTGATCACCTAAAAGGTATCCCAAACGAAAAATTCCCTAGAATGTTATAGGCATAAAAATCCCTCAAGCAAATGTAGAAAAGAGGAAATATTAAAAGCTCCCTTTTCAGATAATGCAACCAAATTACATTTAATAAAGGGTCATGGAAACATAGATTAAAAAAATTGAAAACTAAATCTAAAGAATGACTGGGTCAAAGAATAATTCAAAGAAATAATAAATAATTACACTAATAAGAATGACAGCAATAAGACAGCAGTTAAAATTTGTGGGAGGCAGCCACAACAGTATGTTGGGAAAAAAATTATATCTCTAAATGTGTATATCAGTAAAAGAAAGAGCAGATCAATTAATTGGGTATTCAATTAAACCTAGGAAATGAATAAATTTTTAAAAACCAATTAAATATGAAAATGGAAATCTTGAAAATCAAAGGAGATATTAATAAACTTGAAAGTAAAAAATAAAACAAAAAACAAACACTGAACTAATAAAGTTAGGAGCTAGTTTAATGAAAAAAACTAGAATAGATAAAGCTTTGTTTAATTTGATTCAAAAAAAGAAAATCAAAATCATTAGTATCAAAAATGAATAGAATGAATGCGCCATCAGTGAAGATGAAATTACAGCAATTATTAGAAATTATTTTGCCCAATTATATGGCTGTAAAACTGACAATGTAAGTGAAGTGGTTGAATAGTTACAAAAAATTTAACTATCTAGATTAATAGTAGAGGAAGTAGAATACTTAAATAATCCCATCTTAGAAAAAAGAAATTGAACAAGCCAAACTTTTTCCCTAAGAAAAATCTCCCAAACCCAGATGAATTTACAAATCAATTCTACCAGACATTTAAGGAATGCCTAATCTCAATACCAAATAAACTAAATAAAAATAGACAAAGGAGGCCTATAAAATTCCTTTTTATGCCACAAATATCATTTTGATGCTTAAACCAGATAGAGCAAAAACAGAGACAGAAAACTATGGACCAACTTTCTTAATATCAATATAAAAATTTTAGATAAAACACTAACAAGGAGATTATATCACATATGACAGCAATTACACCCTATCACCAGGTGGGAGTTATACCAAGAATTCAGGCTGTTTCAATACTAAGAAAACTATCAACATAATTGACCATATCCATAACAAAAATGACAAAAACTATATATGTCAACAGATGCAGAAAAAGCCTTTGACAAAATATAACACTCATTCCTTTAAAAAAAAAAAAAACCAACTAGAAAAGCACAAGGAATAATGAAATCTTTTTTTAAAATAATAAATAGTATCTATCCGAAACCAAGAACAAGCATTTCATGTAATAAGGATAAATTTGAAGCCTTCCCAGTAAGATCAGGGGTGAAACAAGGATGTGCATTATCACCACTATTTTTCAATACCGTACTAGAAATGCTAGCTCTAACAATAAGATGAGAAAACAGGAATCGAAGGACTAAAATAGGCAAGGAGAAAACAACACTATTACTCTTTGCAGATGATGTGATGGTATATTTAGAGGACAATAGAGAATCAACTAAAAAACTAGTTGAAATAATTAACAACTTCAGCAAAGTTGCAGGATATAAAATAAGCCCATATAAAACATCAACATTTCTATATATTACCAACAAAACACAGCTGGAAGAGATAGATTGATAAATTCTATTTAAATAAATAAGCATAATGTACTAGAGAGTCTACTTGACTGCCAAGACTAACCTAGGGAAAATAAGAACACAATTATAAAACACATATCACACAAATAAAAACATGTAAATGATTGGAGAAATATTAATTGCTAATGGGTGCATCAATCCAATATAATAAAAAATGACCTAAGTTAATTATTTGGTGCCAAGCAATCAAACTACCAAAGAATAATTCTGTAGAGCTAGAAAAAATAGTAACAAAATTCATCTGGAAGGACAAAAGGTCAAGAATATTAAGGAAATATCAATTGAAAAAATGTGAAGGAAGGTGGCATAGCAGTTCCTGATTTCAAGTTAAATTCAAAGCAGTAATCACCAAAATCAATCTTGTAATTGGTGTAAGAAATGAAATAGAGGATCAGTGGAATACATCATATACACAGTACACAGTGGTAAAATCACCATAAATATCTAGGGTTTGAAAAACCCAAAGACCCAAGCTTTGGGGGTAAGAACTTACCATTTGATAAAAATTGCTGGGTAAACTGGAAAGTAGTTTACCAAAAACTAGGTATTGACCAACATCCCACACTATATGTCAAGATAAGGTCAAAATGGATAAATAATTAAGACATAAAGGGTGATATCATAAAGTAAAATAGGGCAGCATGAAAAAATGTACTTGTCAGATTGTGGATAAAAGCAGACTTCATGACCAAATAAGAAATAGAGGAGATCACAGGAAGTAAGATAGATAATTTTGATTACATGAAATTATAAGGCTTTTTCACAAATAAAATGAATGCAGCCAAAATTAAAAGGAAAACAAGAAACTGGGGGAAAATTTATGGCAAGTTTCTCTGATAAAGTCCTCATTTCTCAAATATATAGGGAACTAAGCCAAATTTATAAAGATGAGAACCATTTCCCAATTAATTAGTGGTCAAAGGATATGAACATGTAGTTTTCAGAAAAAGAAATCGAAGTTATTAATAGTCACATGAAAAAGTACTCCTATTCATTTCTGATTAGAGAAATACAAATTCTTACAACTCTGTGATACCACCTCCCACCTGTCAGGTTGATTAACATGACAGAAAAGAAAAATGATACACTGGTGGGGATGTAGAAAAATTGGAACACTGATGCACTGTTGGTGGAGCTGTGAATTGGTCCAAGCATTCTGGAGAGCAATTTGGAACTATGCCCAAAGGGGTATAAAAGTATGCATACCCTTTGACCCAGAAAAACCACTACTAGGTCTGTATCACAAAGAGATCAAAGACAAGGGGAAAGGACCTATTTGTACACAATACAGTAACTCTTTTTGTGATGGTCAAGAATTGGAAATCAAGGGAATGCACATCAATTGGGGAATGGCTAAAGAAGTTATGGTATATGATTGATACTATAAGAAATAAATAAAGCAATGATGAGCAGGACAGTTTCAGAAAAACCTGATGCAAAGTAAAATGAACAGAACCAGGAGAACATTGTACACAGTAACAGCAATATTGAAAGGAAAACTTAGCTACCCTGATCAAGATAACAATCCAAGATAATTCCAAAGGACTCACAATGAAAAATGCTGTCCAACTTCAGAGAGAGAAAAATGATGAACTCTGAATGGGGGTTGAAACAGGTGTTTTTTTTAAATTTATTTTTCTTGTTTAATTTTTGTCTATTTTCTTTTGCAACATGTTTAATATGGAAATACGTTTTACATGACCTCATATGTATAATTGATACCAAATTTCTTGCCTTCTCTAGGAGGAGAAAGGGAGGAAAAGAATTTTGAACTAAATTTTTTTTTGAAGATTGGGGTTTTTTTACATATAGTTGGGAAATACTTAACAAAATAAATAAAAATGTGTTTTAAAAATAAAGATGGTAAAATTAAAACATAACAGATTATTTTCATTAACCCACAAAAGGTAGTGAAAAATAATCAAATTATGACTGTAAGAATAAAGTAGATTAATGTAATTAAACTTTCAGGAGTCTGAAGCAAGTTACTGTATAATGTTAAATGTCATCCTTGGAATCAATCAACAAATATTTGAGTGCCTTGGGTGTATTTAGAGGAGACTCCAATTACTATTAGATAGGGTTCCTGACCTCAAATAGCTCAGAAGCTACTGTGTTAATCCCAAAGGAAGATGAACTCTGCATTTAAAATGATCTCTGCTAACAAAAAGGCCATACAAAATGAACTTATTACATGTCTGCAATGTGCAATAAGGATAGGGTCTGGACTTCATGGTGTAAAGAGCTCCTGATGAGAAGTTCTCTCTATTGATGAAGATTGGCAATTTATAGTCTTAGAGAATTGCCTAAAATACTAACTTGGCCAGGGTCACACATCAAGAATATGTTAGATTTGAATCTCGGTCATCCAGCTCATTTTACAAGTGAGGAAACTGAGGCAAACAAGGTTAAGTGACTTGCCTTGGGTCACACAGCTAGTAAGTATCCAATGCCAGATTTGAACTCAGGAAGAAGGCAACCTGACTTCAAGCCCAGCACACTACTCACTGCACCACCTAGCTTCCTTATTTGAGAAATTAGCATTTTGAATGACAGCATAATAGCAGTTTTTCCTGCTGTCCAGCTATGCCCAAAGTATTATTAATTTTCATTCAACCATATTTCAAGCCTCGTGAGGTTCAACTGACTTTTAAATTTTCCACCTTATGGACAGTGATAAGCTATTTGGGGGCCATCTCTAGCTATCCTGATCTATATCTGGCCAAGAGATCCTGAATTCCAGAATGTTGATTGTGTATATTTCCTTGTTTAGTAGTTAGTTTCATTTTGGGGTTGGCATCTGGTTTTTAAATTTAAATTATTTTTAAGTTCTTGCAGAAAAAAATATTGAGAGAGAGAGAGAGAGAGACAGAGACAGAGACAGAGAGGATCCCCCAGGAAGGAGATTCAGAGAATTTTAGATAAGGAAGCATCAAGACAGAAGAGGAGCCTTATAGAAAGAGAAGTAACCCTGGAGTCAGAGAACTTCAAGTTCTGCCTATGATGCTGACGACCTGTGGTACCTCAGATCACTTAACTTTTCTTGGCCTCAGTTTCTTCATCTGTAAAACAAGAAGGTTAAATGAGATGACCTCTAAATTCCCTTTTAGGTCTAAATCTGTGATCTTATGGTCCCTGCCAAAATAATAACCAGCATCTCTATAATACTTTTAAGGTTTGCAAAGTACTTTGCAAATATTTCATTTTGTCCCTACAACAGCCCTGTGAGGTAAGTGCACTTTTTATACCTGTTTTACAAATGTGGAATCATACAGCTATTAAGTGTCTGAGAGTCAGGCCTCTTTCTGACTCCAAGTCCAGTGCTTTCCCCACTGTACCATATAGCTGCCAGTAGGCAGATGAGCATATATACATTTTGTATTATTTTGTCTTATTTGGTGGAAAAATGGTTTTCAAAAGAAATGAGCTGGTCCAGAACTGAGCAGAATAAGGAGAATATTCCAGACTGCCTTTAGCACACTGAGCATTGCTTTTGATGACTTCTAACTTCTTCTAGAAACAAAGGGTCCGGTCTTTTTAACATCAATATTTTTCTGACTGATACTGCAAAAAAAAGCCATGGAAACACAATGGTCTCCAAAGAATTAAATTAAAATTGTGGGTCACCCAAAGGGTCAGGGAGAAGTATGTGGTGGGTGTGATCAGGCTGCAACTTAATACCGGTGAAGAGTTGTACAGACAAGACATCATTGTCTTGGGATTACAGGAGTAGGTGGATGGTCAACCACAAATAAAAACAGGCATTCAGAAAGCTGAGCAAGAGAGTCCATATTCAGTTGCATATGCAACATTAGCTCAGGTAGTATTTACTTTTTAAAAAATATTTAGCTTATAATGATAGTATTCATAAAATGTATCTATAGTTGAATCTAGCTCTGTCTTCTGATTTCATGGACCATATCTCTATATAGTTTCTTCCTCTGGTAAAAAATACTTTTGACAGTAAGTGTTATCTTGTATCCCTTTACTAGAGGTATTACTATAGTCTGAGGCTAGTTGACTCATTTTCTTAAAGCTTGGATAGGACCTGTCTTTAAAAGTCAGCTAGCTTCACTTTTTCTTAGTTACACAATCTAACTCTACCCTCACTGCCAATGGTCACTTCGTAACTGTCCTTGGTCACAAAGGACTGCTCATGTTATTCTCAACTGAGCTCTCACTGTAGCAAGGCAATCCTTTTATATCCCCCTAATTGATTCTCTACCCCACTCACCACAGATACTTTTCTAAATATTTTCACTTCTCCTCAAACCTCTAATGGCTGTCCCTTCCCTCATCCTCTCAGCTGAAAATCTTACCTCACATTTCACTTAAAAAATTAAGGCCATTTGCTAAGACCTCCTCATCTCACATCACCTGGATGCCTTCCTCACTATTTCCTCTCTCATCCTCAGTGCCACTCTCTTCTTAGCTCCGCGGAGTGTGGCTTAAACTTCATATTTAATTGAAGCCTTTCTCTCCAGAGGTGCTAGGGATCTCTAAATTGCCAAATCTAATAGCCAAATTTTTCCAAATCTTAATTCTTCTTGACCTCTCTGAAACTTTGGATGCTATTGATCAACATTTTTTCCTTGAATAGTCTCTTCTCTCTAGATTTTGGTGACACTATATTTCCTGGTTCTATGTCTATATGTATGATTAATTCTTCTCAGTCACCTTTACTGTATCTTCTTCCAAGTCATGTCGTCTAACACTGAATGTCTCTCGAAAGACTTTCTTGGACCCTCTTCTATACTATTTCACTTGGTAATCTCATCATCTCTTGTGGATTCAGTATCTGTGCAAGGAACTCCTAGATCTACTTGTCCAATTATTGCCTCTTCTGACTCTCAGTCTTAGATCTCCAACTGTCTATTGGATATCTCAAACTTGATGTCCTTTTGGAATCTTTAACTCAAATATTCAAAACTAAACTTACTATCTTTCTCCTCAGACCCTCCTATTACTGTCAAAGGTGGCACCATCTTCCTATTCACCAACCTAGGTGTCATTCTTGACATTGTCTCTTGTCCCTCATATAGAACCTTTGCAACATAAACATACCTTTTTTTTTTCTGAGAGCACATTTTGATTCTAACCCTAAATGCTCTCAATTCTACAACCACCCTGGTGTTAACTCTCATCACTTCTTGTTTGGACTACTGTATAGCCTTCCCTGCCTCAACTCTCTCCCTATTCTAGTCTATTAGGTCTAGAATGCTCATTCTAAAGCACAGGTCTGACTATATCATCCTCCAGTTCAATAAACTCGGATGGTTGCCAATTATCTTCAGGATCAAATATAAATTACTTTGTTTTGGTATTCAAAGTCCTTCAAAAATCTGTCTGATTCTGCCTTTTTCAGTCTTTTTATACCTTTCTTCTTCCATGTACTCAACAATCCAGTGACACTGGCCTCCTTGCTATTTTTCACACACAAGACGTTTCATTCATATCCTTATTCCATGCACTTTTTACTGGGTGAATTCCATGCCTTAAACTCATGTCCACCTCCCTGGCTTCCTTGGCTTTATGTCTCAACCAAAGTTACATCCTCTTCAAGGCTTTTCTTGACCCTTCTTTGTTGCGAGTAGTTCTTGTCTATTGATAATCTCCTATTTATCCTATGTAGTATTTTTTATTATACTTGTCTGCATGTTATTTCATGAGATTGTGATTTCCTTGACAGCAGAGTATATGGACCCCAGTGTTTCCCCAATGCATAGTACAGTGCCTTACACTTTGTAGATGTTTAATAAATGCTTACTGGCTTAATTAGAACAAAAGATTGTAGATGGAGAACTCAAAACTATCACTATTGATGGAAGTAATATCATGTCATCCTTAACTAGAGGTTAGTAAATAGCATTATCTTTTTAAATGAGTGAAAAGGATTATTACTGTGAGTCACGAATTTCTTTCCATTTCCCTAACCTAAGCACTTTTCACTATAGTTTAAGCCTCAAGAAAAAGAAAAAAGAGAAAAAAAAATCTCAAGAGAATGCCTGCTCATTGATAGCTCTTTACGTATTTGGACCAATGCTTTGAAGTTCCCTTTGATGGTTTGCTAGAGTTTATCATATCCTATTCATTTGTTGTTATGAGGTCATTTCAGTCACATCTGATTTGGGATTTTCTTGGCAAACATACTGGGATGGTTTGCCATTTCCTTCTCAAGCTCATTTTACAGATGAGGAAATTGAGACAAACAGAGTTAACTGACTGGCAAAGTGTCACATGGCTAGTAAATGCCTGAAGCCAGATTTGAATTCATGATATGTCTTC
The DNA here is from genome assembly GCA_028658325.1 of Potorous gilbertii. Lineage (NCBI taxonomy): Eukaryota > Metazoa > Chordata > Mammalia > Diprotodontia > Potoroidae > Potorous > Potorous gilbertii. Next base: position 90,000,176 of record CM053774.1, on the reverse strand, counting down.
TTGATTTCAGGCCCAGTGCTCTATGTACCACCTAGCTGCCCATGTTATTTATAATGCCCCCAAAGTCCTTACTTAACCTATTTTGTCTTAGAATCTTGAAATGTTACTATCAGATATTATTTACTAATAAAATAACAAAGCCCTTATCCAGATTGGCTACTGAGGGAGATTCTACTCTTTCTACTTTTTTACTTAATTCAATGATGTTTATCTTCTTTGGCCCCTGGATAGACCTTGTTCTGTTGTGTAACCTTGTGAGGTCCCTTTGGATCTATTCTGAAGGGTGAACCTTCTGTCCTTGGAACCACCAGCATCCCACAGTCTGTACTAAGCCATAGCAGTTGCTTAATCAATGATTGTTTGATTCTAAAAACCAGCTAAATTAACAAAATATGTACCTTCTACCCAAATATTTTAAAATGCAGACCATCTTCAGAGTACTAGACAGATGAAGCAAAAATGCTGAGATCTTAACCAGGGTTGTTTGCTTAACACACTTTCCTATTATAAGTCATTTGGTACTGACCCACAAACTGTAACAAAATTTGCAATTTCAGTATTGTATGTCTAATCTTTTCTGAGAAATTCCATCTTTCATTTCCCTCTTGGGACCTCCTCTTTTTCTTCCTGTCTTATCTTGCAAGAATGATGCTGAAAATTGCTCTTTCATTAGTAGCTTCTGTCCTTGGAAAGAGAGTATCCATGATGGGTTAGAATATTTCAAATTTGTTTTTTCCTCCTACTCTTTTTCTTCTTTTCTCCTAATTTGTTAGGCAGTGTGATACAGAGACAATAACATGGGATTAGGAATCAGAAAACTTGGATTTGGGTTATGATTCTACCACTAAAAAAGCCTGACAACCTTGAGCTATTTGATATTTAATTTCCTTCATCCTCTGGCTCTCTCATCTGTAAAATGGAGGATGATACAATTCTGCCTACCCCACAGTATTGTTAAGAAAATCACAATACAAAAATAATCAACATATCTATTAAAAACAGGAAGTGACTATCATGAGAGAAATTCCATTCAAAACAACTATAAAATGCATTAAGTATCTGGGAATTAACTTATGAGACACATTCAGACCAATATACATTTAATTACAGAATACTCTACAAAAATAGGGATAGAAGCTGGAGCTCTGATTTACTTGATATAAGGAACTTCCAGGTGAGGACAGCGCCTTTATCAATGCAGTCCCACACCTTCTCTGCATTAGAACAACTGAGAGGATGAGTGATTCACTCAGAGTCACAAAGCCAATATGTTCCAGGTAGGACTTGAATCCTTATCTCACTCCACTACTTCCGTAGTGTCAAACACAAATAAAAGGGGAATCACTAAACCATGCACAAGTCTCTGGGTCATATTTTGATTTAGAAAACCATACATTAATATTATTGGTGTTGTATTATATATTTACTTATTTTGTGAAACATTTTCCAGTGACATTTTAGTCTGGTTCAATTGTGGGAGAGTTGTGTGCTACACTGGCATCTCAGGGCCACATGCTTTTTCTCATCAGAGAATTAAAGAAAGATAAATATTTGGAGGAAGATTTATTTGTTCATTGCTTGGGGTTGGACTATGCCAATATAATAAGAATGATGCTGTTATCTAAATTTATATGCAGATTTGGTGCTACACCAACTACCAGGAGTATAATTTATAAAACTAGAAAAAATAATAACTATATTTACATGGAGGAAAAAAGGGTCTAGAATCTCCATGATGAAAAAAGGAATGAAGGGAATATAGTGTTACCAAATTTCAAGCTATATAAAGCAATAATCTTCAAAATTACATGACACTAGCTAAAATAAATCAATTAATTTTACATTAAGTTAATTAACAAACAAATTGAATAAATAAGCCACAGACATAGTCTAGTACAATTGCCCATTGCTTGAGAAATTTCAGAGCATAAGTTACTGAAGGAAGGATTCTTAAGTTAATTAAGAGTTTCTGAGAAATCTAGAAAGCAGTTTGGCAGAAATTAGATTTAGACTAATATCTTAGACCATATTTCACAATAATTTCTTAATCCATATGTGACCTAAGTATAAAAGATCACATCAGGAAAAAATAACATTAGAGACTGAAAAGAGGTCATTGTCCCAAGTTTCACTAGGGAGAAATATTGTAAGAAAACAAAAAATAGGGTGGATCCCCAAAAGACAAAGTGAGAGATTTGCTTATATGAAATTGAAAAGCTCTAAAATTGGTGCCTTTAAAATATGAGAAATGGGGGTGGAGATTGATGGAGGGAAATATTTACATCAGATATATCTGAAGAAATTGCTATTACTGAGGAGATGAGTGATCCAAAGGTATAAACACATTGTTTTGAAAAGAATTGCAAGAGTTGGAACACTAATTCATTGTTGGTGGAGGTGTGAGTTGAGCCAACTGTTCTGGAGATCAGTTTGGAACTATGCCCAAAGAGCTATAAAAATGTGCATACCCTTTGACTCAGCAATATCACTTGTAGGGTTGTATCTCAAAAAGATCATAAAAATGGGAAAAGGACCCACATGTACAAATATATTTATAGCAGCTCTTTTTGTGGTGGCCAAGGACTGGAAATTGAGGGATGCCCATCAATTGGTGGATGGTTAAATAAGTTGTGGTATATGAATGTAATGGAATACTATTGTGCTATAAGAAATGACAAACAAGTGGGCTTCAGGAAAACCTGGAAAGATTTCTATGAACTGACGCCGAGTGAAGTGAACAGAAACAGGAGAACATTATACACAGTAACAGCCACAGTGTGCAAGGACTGTTTCTGATAGACTTAGCCCTTCAGAGCAAGGCAAGGACATAAAACATTCCCAAAGGACTCTTGAGGGAAAATGCCATGCACATCTAGAGAAAGAACTATAGAATCAGAACACAGAATGAAGCAAATTGTTTTCTCTTTTGTTAGGTTTTGTTTTGTTTTGGTTGTTTTCATGGTTTCTTCCATTTGTTTTAATTCTTCTGTGCAACATGACTAATGTGAAAATGTACTTAATAGGAATGTATGTGTAGAACTCATATAAGATTGAATGCCATCTTGGAGTGGGAGGAAGGATGGAGGAGGAGAAAATTTAAAACATGTGGAAATGATTGTTGAAAACTGAAAGCAAATAAATTAATTAAAAAAGAAAAGAATTGCATACTGTCAATAGCCATATTAAAAAATACTCCAAATAACTGATTGGGAAAAGGAAAGTAATTAGTATTTATATATTGCCTACTGTGGGCCAGGCAGTGTGATAAGGTACTTCATTTTGTTTTGCTTACAAATATTTTAAAATATTAACTCATTACAAATATTGTCTAATTTGACAGTTAACTAAAAATTAAAGAAATGTTGTTCATGTTTCATTTTTGAAGGGGATCAATGACATCATGGGGTGATGTCTTGTGGATTAATTGGATTTAAGTGAGGCAGAGTTGCATAAAGGCATCAGCCTCACTCTCTCTTCTAGAGCCACGAAAGTCCAATGACATGACAAAAGTCAGGATGGCTGGTGATGGCCCAGGATATAGTGGATGACCTTGGCTGCCTTTGATGCCTGAACAATCTCTAAGTGCTCCAAAGCACTTATTTCAGCTGCCTTCATGGCCATCTTTGAAACAAATTCTTCTCATCTGCATATTTTGCCGGGACAAGTGTTCACATGCATGAAGTAGATATCCCCCTAACTCACTGCCAGTTTTGAGGCTTGTCAGTTACCCGCAACCTGGTTTAGCCTGTCTGCCAAGACAGTTTTCCAGGGGTGTGGCCACTGCACATGCCACAGGTGAGAGCTGGGTAAAGGTGAATTCACCAGAGGGATAAGCTGTTCTGGAAAGTCTGCAGACTCCAACACCAGAGGTTCTATTCCTCCCAGAACACCTTGTACACCCTAAATTAAAGAAATTTAATGAAAACAATGAGGCTTCACTTCATACCCATTTGATGGGAAAAGATGATTTTAAAGAACAAATGAAAATAACCAATAATGGAGGTACTGTGGGAACACAAGCACATCTACAATGTTGGTGGAGCTATAAATTGGTCCAATTCTTGTTGGGAACATTTTGAAACTTTGTAAGAGACTTAAGTCTGATGAACACAATGGAATCAACCATCTACCTCAGCTTTGCTGATTCTCCCTAACCCCTTGAGTTTTGCAGATCTCACTGTCAGCTTCATGCCACAGATTCCTTTAGTTATCCTTCAGTTGGGTGAAGCAGAGAGATCTTTTTTCTTTTGTTAGTTCAAGTGAAAAAATTTGAATTTTTAGAGAGCAACTTTTATTAAAAATTAAAAAGGAAGGGGAAGAGCCAAGATGGCAGAGTAGAAAGATTCACATATGCTAGCTCTGAACCCACAGCAAATGAATTCCCTGTAAAAAGAACTCCCAACAAATTCTGGAACAGTGGAAGCCATGCAGCAATGGAGTGAAGGAGATTTCCGTTCCAGAGAGCCCTGAAAAACTGACCCCAAAGGTCTGACGCGCACTGGACGGGAGCGGAGCCCAGCCCTTCCCTGGCCGCGTGGCACTGGGGGAGAGGAGAAGATCCAAACAGGCTTCAGGGACAGAATCTCCAGAGGCCGCGAAGGTACCTCTACCCACAGACGCACAGGTCAGTGAGAGAGACTTCTGGGCTGGCTGAGAGGGGAGCAGGGAGTCTTCATACCCCAGGCCCCCTTGGAAGGCAGCGGCAGAGGCAGTGGGTGGCCAAAGGCTCCCAGAGCAGGCAGGACCTTGGGTCCATTACTAAAAGTCTCCACATAAACGTCCTGAGGGAACTGAGCCTGGGAGGTGGCCCTGCCCCCACCTGAGCACCAGAACTTAAGCCCACATTGAATAGCAGCCTCTCCTGCTGCTGAAAGCCCTGAGGCTAGGGAGCAGCATTTGAATCTCAGACTCCCAAGCACCAGCTGGGTGGATTGTGTGGGGGTGGAGAGGAATCTCAGAAGTCAAGTAACTGGCTGGGAAAATGCCCAGAAAAGGGGGAAAAAAATAAGACCATAGAAGGTTACTTTTCTTGGTGAACAGATGTTTTTGCCTTTCCTTTCTGATGAGGAAGAACAATGCTTACCATCAGGTAAAGACATAGGAGTCAAGGCCTCTGTATCCCAAACTTCTGAAATAGATATCCAGTGGGCTCATGCCATGGAAGAGCTCAAAAAGGACTTTGAAAATCAAATTAGACAGGTGGAGGAAAAACTGGGAAGAGAAATGAGAGAGATGCAAGAAAAGCATGAAAAATGGGTCAATACCTTGATAAAGGAGACCCAAAAAATGCTGAAGAAAATAACACCTTGAAAAAT
>CM053774.1:89898525-89994361 GCA_028658325.1 Potorous gilbertii | reverse complement strand
GGAAGGAGCAATTTGAAGTCAACACTCAGGGAGGGACAGGATCAAAAGAGAGAATAGAAGCAATGTGGGGCAGGATAGGAAGCAGGGAAATATGGTTAATCTTACACAACACAGTTATTATGGAAGTCATTTGCAAAACTACACAGATATGACCTATATTGAATTGCCTGCCTTCCCAAAGGGAATGGATGGGAAGGGAGGGATGGGGAGAAGTTGGAACTCAAAGTTTTAGGAACAACTGTCGAGTATTGTTCTTGCTACTAGGAAATAAGAAATATAGGTAATGGGGAATAGAAAGTTATCTGGCCCTACAGGACAAAAGAGAAGATGGGGACAAGAGAAGGGAGGGATGATAGAAGAGAGGGCAGATTGGTGATAGGGGAAATTAGAATGCTCAGTGTATTGGGGTGGGGCAAGGGGACAAATAGGGAGAAAATTTGGAACCCAAAATTTTGTGAAAATGAGTGTAAAAAGTTACATAAATAAATTTATATATTAAAGAAAAATTAAAAAGGAAAAAAGTGCATTCATCTAAGCATGAAAATGAGTATGTAGAATAAAAATCTCTGTTCCCAAATTTAACATCTAGCCAGAATTGCTGGCTGACCTGGGCTGGCTTGGCTGCTATTTCTTATCAAGCAGCCCCCAATTTCTTAATGTCCTATTTCTTAGGAAAAGTTCTTTCATGAATCCCTATGGATTCCTTTAAATGAAACAGTTAATTAAAATCATATGTAAACTTTTTTTCTCACCCAAATCTATGGACCTCTGGAAATCTTTCTGTGGACCCCAGGTAAAAGAACCTTGTTCTAAACAAAGCTTCTAGACAAAAAGTAAATTGAGGTTCATCAATTGCCACAGTAACTGGATCATAGTTCAGGACACTGAGGCCTGAGAGATTGTGATTTGCTATAGTTAGTAGCAAGGGAATCAAAATTAGGTTGGCTAACTTCAAGTCTGCTGCTCTTTCCCTACACTCAAGGCAATATGTTTTTTAAAATTTTAATTAATTTTTAGTTTTCAACATTCACTTCCCTAAGATTTTTAAGTTCTAAATTTTCTCCTCCACCCTCCCCAAAATTGCATGCAATCTGATATAGGCTCTATATATGCATTCATATTAAACATTTTCACATTAGTCATATTGTAAAGAATTGTTGTGTTGTTGTGTTTGCCCTTCATTCTCAAAGAAGACCATGACACCAAGATGATGACATGACTTGCAGTTAACTTTGATTTGAGTGGGGAAGGGCTGTGCAGGTCACCAGCCTCACTTTCTCCTCCAGAACCATCTGAGTCCAGGAGCCTGATATTCATCAGGACAATTGGAGATGGCACAGGATGCAATGGGAGACCCTGGACCTTTCAGGCTAAGGTCTTATCACATTGTCATTTTGAGTGAGATACACCCATTCAATGAATAGCCTTCTTTAAGTTACTCAAGGGATGGCCCCTTTAATTTAAAAAAATCAAATAGGGAAAAAATCAAACTGGGAGCTGAAGATCCTCAGGGTTCAGGTTGTGTGTGACAGGGACAAAAGAAGAATTAGAACCAATGGAAGAAACCACAAGAAAGAAACAAAACAAACAAACAAAAAAGAGCAAATAATATGCTTTGATCTGCATTCAGACTCCATACTTCTTTTTCTGGTTGTAGATAACATTTTCCCTCATGAGTCCAAGGCAACACATTGACTTAGAAAACCACAGATTAATATTATCTATGATATAGTTTTATTTCCTTTGTTAAACATTTTACAATTACATTTCCATCTGGTTTGGATTCCTTTGTGAGTTTTGCAGGCAGACAACTCCTGGTCTAATGAAATTTTGTGCTATAGTTAGATTTTGATCTTTCATTTCAAGGGTGGGAAGAGAATAGAACTGGGACCCTTCCCGTACAGTCTTGCAGAGACCATTATCCAACATCATGTTCCACATGTCAGCTTCCTCAGACTCACATTTAAATTTGGGTCACTAAGGGATAGAAAACAGGACAATAAAGTAACCAATCCCTTTTTCACAGCCTGTTGAATTGACTTATCAGCTCTGAGAAGCAAGAAGTACCCAGAAAGTTGTCAAAAGTTCTCCAATGGAAGCAGAAATATGGTACCCTTGGGCTGTGGACTCTTTTGATACAGTACATTCTGCTTCATATTATAGTTATCTATGTATTTGGCATTCCTTGTACTAGCTTGTAAATTCCTTGACAGAGAATTTATCTTGGCCTTCCATGTGATCTATCACTAGGCTTTGGGTTCAGTAGATGTCAAATGGTCATTTTCATTTGGGTGCAGAAATTTGGAGATGGCCAGACTTGGGCTATCCCTGTGTAGCTTATGAGATCATTTAAGTGTCACATGCACAGTTAGAAAACAGATTTAGTTGTGGAAGAAGAGGACATAGGAATGCTTCCTGTAGACTTGGAATAATATGGGACTTGTGTAGTGAAAAACTGACTATGTGGGCAAGCTGAGCATGCACCCAGAGTTGGATTGGCTGTTAGGTCCCAGAATAAAGAGGAAGAGTCAACACCTGCCCAGGTGAAGGCGAGAACGCCTTCAGAGCCCTCTCTTAAGATAGAAAGCCGTAGGAAGAGGTAAGGGAGAAGGAAGAAAATGGGAGAGGTGGGGTGAGGCATGGGAGGGAGATGGAAGAAACACAGGTAACTGGTGTTTATATAATACTCTAACGTTATTTTTAGCTCATTTGGTCCTTATAAGCACCCTGTAAGATACAAGTATAATCTCCATTTTATAGATAAGGAAACTGAGAAAGTTTAACTACCTGTGTTCATAACTAGTGTAATTCAATCCAAGTCTGCCTCGAATTTCAGACTTTGCTCTTTGCCCTTTACTGTACCGTGTCCCCTCTTATTTAGATAGTCAGATAGGGATAAAAAAAAATATTGTGCTAAGAAAGCCAAGGAAAGGAGACAGAGTATTTTGCAAGAGCTTTATCTAAAGTCCACGTAAAGGAAAGGGACAGAGTGGAGGAACGCTCAGAAGGACATCTACTTACGTAAGGAGAAAGAAGGAGGAGGGGAAAAAATGAAAATAACAGCCTAGCTCATATTGAAGGAAGATAAATTTCTAAAGGATAATAGCTAACATTTATAGAGCACTACCAGGTTTGCAAAGTACTTGACAAGTTCTATCTCATTTGATCTAGATTTGATTATTTACATGTGTTACCTCCCAGCAACCCTGCTATTCTTATCCAGATTTTACTGAATGGGAAATTGAGGGTAAGTGACTTGTTCAGAGTCACACAGCTAAATGTCTAAGAGAGAATTTGCTCTCAGGCACTTGGAAATCTTTCTGACTCCCAGATCAGCCCTCCATTCTCTCCGCTATGTAGCTGGGACTCCTTAGCTAGCATGAAAGTTGAACTATGAAAGTTAACCTAGCCACAGAAGTCGGGAAAAAAGGCTGCCAAAAGAAGCCCTGAAAGGATAGAGATAATCACATAAATACTGGAATTGAATTACAAACGGCAGAAAAAAATGCAGAAAAGCTAGAATCGAAGCTGAAAAAGAAGAAAAAAGTGGATCTGATTTTAAGGATAAGAAAGAAAACTGAAATAGAGAAAAGGAAATGTGTTTGCAAAGGGCCTGGGTGAGGATAGAGGCAAGAAGGAAAAAAGAGAATCTACCAAGTAGGACTAACATGGAGATTCAAAATATATACAAAGTGGGTAAAGAGTCTGATATGAGTCCAATCCAAGGAAGATGTGCCTGTGTAAGCTACCTATGGAAGTTCATTGGCTATTATGTCTATCGCTACATTATGTATGTGTATATATATATATATATATATATATATATATATATATATATATATATTACACGTATATTACATATATATGACATATGATCCATGAGATCTAGATTGAAAATGATTAGATTGGGAATTATACTGTAAAAACCAATTTGTGAATATATACATATGTTGTACATATGCTATTAAAGGATCTGATTTGTGAATATATATTGTACTATAAAAAGATCAGATTTATGAATATATTTGTATGTGCTATATGTGTATGTACACATATATTGTACTACGTAAATATACTACTAAAGGATGAGATTTGTGGATAGATACACATATATGCTATATTATACATATATATTATATATAATACATAATATATGTGTGTATCCACAAATCTCATCCTTTTATAGTACTATATATGTATGTGTATATATGTATATAGAACAATATATATGTATATGATTGGGGCAGCTAGGTGGTGCAGTGGATAGAGCACCAGGTCAGGAGGACCTGAGTTCAAATCTCCCCTCAGACATTTGACACTCACTAGCTGTGTGACCTTGGGCAAGTCACTTACCCCTAATTGCCTCATCCTGGGTCATCTCCAGTCATCCTGATGAGCAGATGGTCACTGGATTCAGATGGCTCTGGAGGAGAAGTGAGGCTGGTGATCTGCACAGCCCTCCCTCAAAGTCAAGTGCAAGACATGTCATTATTTCTCTGATGGCATCATCTTTAGCAACAAAGGATGAACACACACATGTACATGATTAATTAATATAAAAGGGAAAATTATTTAATGATGTATAGAACATTTTGTAGCCAAATGAAAACCTTGGCACTGCAGGAAGGTGTCAGAAGGAAAAGGGAGTGAAGCAGAACTGTAAGCCACTAGCACTGTATCCTGAGCATCGAACCAAGTACAAAAATTGATCTGGTGTTGGAAACATAGCTGAGAGGCTTGGTACTGAACAAATACAACCTGAGGACAGAAATGCCGCCATGCTAGGTTAGACCAGATGACTCATACATGAGTCCAATAGTCTGCCTTTGCCAGTGGTATCAAGGGATGCTTTTGGTGGGAAAAAAATGGTGGCCTAATATGATGTTGATCCAAAAAAACTGGACTTATGTCCCAGATGTCATGAAGACCTTATAAGATAAATCACATTTATCCAGCTCTGTTTAAAACTCTTTTCTCACAGCATTCCTGTGAGGAAGGTAAGGTAAGTATTACAGATGAGGGACCTCAGGCTTAGAAGGTTGAAATAACTTGTCCTTAGTCACAAAGCTGGGATTCAAACCCAACTTTCCCAACTCCCACATCTGGCTCTCTTTCCAATTATTCCAAGCTATGAGGGGTAAAGTCATCCAGTGGGTGTGTGTATTCTCACATTTTTAAACTAGGCATGATTAACCATAATACCATAACTAAGAGGTCCTACAGAAATATGAGATTAGAAATTCCCTGAGGGCAGAGATTGTGTTTTCTACACTCAGTCTTTTACCACTTTACCAGACTTTAATACAGTTCAGTACTCTGTGTACATAGGAGAGCTTCCAGTACAGGAAGTGATGAGATCAAACTAGTATCTTAGACTTAGGCGGGAGTTCAGAAGTCCCTCAATTTCCAGTTGAGAAAACTGATGCCCAGGGAAGTTGAGGGACTTGTCCCAGCTCATAGAGGGAGTAAGCATCAGAAACAGAATTTGAACCTATGTTCAACATTCTGATACCAGAACTAAAATGTTTTCCCTGGTTTACATTGCCTCATACAAAAGGACATCAGGTTTGGCCTTGCCCTATATGATTGTATCCCTTTTTCTTTGCTTTCTTTCCCAGGCATCGTGTTTGCACATTATGGTCCAATCTGGAGACAACAGAGAAAGTTCTCTCACTCAACCCTTCGTCATTTTGGTCTAGGGAAGCTTAGTCTAGAACCCAAGATCATTGAGGAGTTTAAGTACGTGAAGGAGGAAATGCAGAAACATGGAGCCAACCCCTTTAATCCTTTCCCCATTATTAGTAATGCCATCTCCAACATCATCTGTTCCATGTGCTTCGGCCAGCGCTTTGAATATAACAACAGTGACTTTAAGAAGATGCTTAACCTCATGTCCAGAGGACTCGAAATCAGCATAAACAACCAGATTCTTCTAATCAACGTATGCTCGTGGCTGTATTACCTTCCCTTTGGGCTCTTCAAGGAATTACGACAGATTGAAAAAGATTTAACTCTTTTCCTGAAAGGAATCATCAGAGAACATCAGGAGACCTTGGATATGGAAAATCCCCAAGACTTCATAGACATGTACCTTCTTCACATGAAACAGGAGACGAAGAATAACTGTAACAGTAGCTTCAATGAGGACTACTTGTTTTATATCATTGGAGATCTCTTCATTGCTGGCACGGATACTACAACCAACTCTTTACTATGGTGCCTTCTGTACATGTCATTGAACCCCGAGGTGCAAGGTAATTAATGACTGCTTTTGTTATCTGTGTTCTTCATTTAGGGTCAATCAATCAATAAACATTAAGCCCCTACTATGTACCAGCCACCTTGCTGAGCACTGGGAATAGAAAAAGAGTCCCTGACCTCAAGAAACTTACAATCTAATGGGCTAGGCAACATGTAAGCAAATAAAATACAAAGCAAACTATACACAGGATAAGTAGGAAATAATTAAAAGAGAGAAGACACTAGAATCAAGGGGTTAGGGAAGGCTTCCTGGAGAAGTTAGAGTCAGAAGGGGTCTCACTCATTTTACAAAGGAAAAAACTAGTGTCCAAGGAGGGAACTGAAGCTAAGTGACTGCTTCAAGGTTCCACAGATAGTAACAGAAGATGGGATTTGAATATGGGTCCTCTGATCATCTGGACCCCTACCACCTTTCTTTCTTCTTACACCTTACTGCCCCCTTCCGTTGACACTGTACCTCCTGGCTTTTCTGTATACAAGTTGTTCCATCTTCAGATGGTTCTATGTCTTCAATACTCACCCTCTTCCTCTCTGCCTGCTGGCTTCCTTCAAATCCCAACCAAAGTTCTGCTTTATCAGAAGACTTTCCTGAATATATCCTGTTTGGACATAGTTGCTTTCATGTGGTCTTCCCCTTTAGACTTGTGAGATCCTCCGGGGTAGGAACTGTCTTTTGATATTCTTCTTATCCCTAGTGCTCAGCAAAGTACCTGGAGCATAGGTGTTTAATGAATGTTTGTTGACTAAGTGACTGGAGTTCTGAGTCAGTAGGTGATGTTGCCTCCAGGAGACACTTAAATCATGGGCAGACTCTTTGTTCTGGGATGCCATCAGGGCAGCTGAGCTGTGTCTAAGAGTTGAGTTTTGTCAATGTTGGCAAGATTAATATCTTGTTAGGAAAGAGAACAAAAAGAAAAAAAAGAAAATATAAAGGTGGAGAGAGAAAAAAGGAAAGAGAAAGAGAGTATACATGCTACAATGAGGGACTCCAGTGATTCCATCCTGGTACTCCACAGTGGTAGTGGTGTCATAAATTACTCTCTCCTAATTTAAACATTTAGAGTACAGCACTGATTTCTAAGGAACCCATGAATGAAGAGGTGATAGTATAAAATCCCTAGTATTTTAATGGTGAGTGTCCTCTGGTCCTAGCTCCTCATTGTATGGATGAAGAATGTAAGACTGAAGGAAGTTTAATTTCTTTGATCAAGGTCACACTGCCAAATTATCAGTCATCAGTAACTATTTATGGAGCACCCACTATGTGCAGGGCATCATGGAGAATACTAAGACTTGAAAACAATTCCTACTATGAGCTTATAATCAAACACTTGAGTGACACCCTCATTCTTCTGACTTCCTATACTCATGTTGTAGCTCTAAAAAATTATATTCCTCAGCTGGGATAAGATCCAGTGAGAATCAGGCGTTGATTGGGGAGGGGTGTGACCAGATTTTATATGCTTGTGTGTGTCTGTGAGTGTGTGTGTGTGTGTGTGTGTGTGTGTGTATGTCCATATATATATATATGGACATGACCCAATTGAGCTAGCTTACTTTTTATTCCTTTCCTTGCCCTCAGTAATCTATATTTTACAATTTGGCACCACCCTGACTTCCCACTATTTTGGACATTCTCCTACAAGTCCTTGCCACCCCCTGAAAATGCCCCTCACTCTCTAGCTTCCATGCTTTTGCCCAGGTTCTCCCTTATGCCTAATTCATGCCATCCTTTAAGGTTTAGCTCAAATGCCACTTCCTCCAGGAAGCCTTTCTTAATCCCATAGTTGATAAAGACCCTTCCTCTTCAGACCTTTCATAAAACTTTTTTGTACATCTCCTATACTCTTACGGATCATTTTGTATTAATCATTTGTGAATGTGTTATATTCTACTACTGTGCTGTGAGCTCCACAGGAGTAGGGACTGGGTCTTAGTTCAGTATAATATAACAAATACTTAGTGACCAATAAACACTATACTAGACACTAGGTAGTATCTAGTACAGATCCTGCCTTCAAGAAGTTTACATTCTAATAAGAGGGAACAGCATATACAAGATAACTATGACAGAAGGGAGAATATAAAATACCAATGAAAGATCCAGGCAAAGTGTTACTAGAAATCAGGTGAGGGAGAATATTTCCCCCTGTGCCTAGCATGGCTTCCAAGAATCTCAGATTCCAATCCATACTTGACTAAGAATCCTATCTGCAATGTGCCTAGCAAGTGACTTGAAGATCTACAAGGAAGGGGACCCCACTCCTCCTTACCCAAGGCAGCCCATTTCCACTTATGAGTAGCCCTGTAAGGAAGTTTTCCTTTATATCAAACCTAAAATTGTAATATCCACCCATTTGCTTAACTCTGCCCTCTGAGACCAAGCCAGAGTAATTCTAATCTCACTATCATGGGATATCCCTTCAAGTACTTGAAGACAGAATTCATGGCTCTTCCTCTTCTGTAATGAGAACAAACCCAATTCTTTCACCTAGATGCACATATGCCCTGTCCTCAAGTTCCTTCCCTGTCTGGATGCCCAGGTCATCAGTTTCCCAATACCTTTCCTCGATTGTAGTTCCTAGAGCTAAACACTATCGTTCAAATGTGGTCCGACCAAGGCAGAGTATAGTGGCACTGTCACCTTCCTAGTCCTGGAAACTCACATAGCCTCAGGCTGCATTAGCTTTCTTGGCTCATGTGCCATAGTGTTATTCACAATGACCTTCTGGCCCACTGAGATCCCCTTCCACTAAACTTTTTTTTTTTAAGACAAACTGTTTTCTAGTTATGTCTACCATATCGTGTTATGAGGTTGATTTTTTGATTTTACATTTATAAACATATAAATGGCAGGGAACAGAAGCGGGGAGAGAGCTAGGTCACCCTGATTACTGGATAAGATTTTACATTTGTAAGTTTGGAGAGGCTGCAAATTTCTGACCTGTTCTGCTATCTTTCCAGAATGCACTACTCCCCCCTTATTTTACAGATGAAGATACTAAAGCCCCAAGATGTTAAGTATAAGATTTTACATTATAAATTTCTAATAAAATTCATTACATTAGATTTGGCTCAGGTTCTAGCATAACAAAATCATTTTGAATGTTGACTTTTACTCAGTGTGTTCCTTCTCCTATTTAGCTTTGTGTCCTCTGCAGGCCACATATACCTTTATCCAAATTTTTGACAAAATCCCAAAATGTGTACTTTGGCACAAACTTTGAGGAATTTTGTAAAATATTCTCTCCCCCTATGCAGATCCTAGCCCTTGTACAGCTCAGGAGATGACCTTCAAGGGTTTCTGTGGCTAAAAAATTTAATCCTATAGCCAATATTGGTGACGAGTCTCCCTGAATTTAGGCTTTTCCATCAGTCCACCACCAGGCTAATATTTAGTCTTTTCTATGTGGTAGCATCTGCCAGGACTTATACTGTTAGTATTGCCTTTGACAGCCCAGAACCATCTTCATGGCACCATGAAACTTTACAGTAAGGATTTCAGTGGAGAACCCTGTACATAAAAGGCACTAAATAAATGTTTGTTGAATTTGGAGAAGGGCTCCACAGGCTAGTTGGCAAAGTGAATAGAGAGCTGGGTCTAGAGTTGAGAAGACCTGAGCTCAAATCTGGTCTCAAATACTTACAAGCTGTGTGATCCTTTGTCAGTCACTTTACCATTCTCTGCCTCAGTTTCCTCAGTTGTAAAATTAGAATGAAAATAGCACTTAGCTCCCAGGGTTGTTGTGAGGATGAAACAAAATAATATCTGCAGTATTTAGCATAGTACCTGGCACATAGTAGGTATTTAAGAAATACTTGTTTCCTTCTTTCCTTATTGCTTAGCTTCATATAAAATTGAATGGGACTCTCCTCCATGTTAAATCTCCTCCACATCTTCTCATTTTTATTTTCCTTTTTCATACAGAAAAGGTCCACAAAGAAATTGAAAAGGTCATTGGTCCTGACAGAGCTCCATCCCTCACTGACAAGGTCCACATGCCTTACACAGAAGCCACCATCATGGAGGTGCAGAGGATGTCGGTGGTAGTTCCTTTTGGCATTCCTCACATGACTTCAGAAAAAACCAGTAAGTCCACAAATGCCGGGTTGTTTTGTTGATGGGTATGTTTTTAACATTATTTTGAGGTGGATTCCTTCTTCCACCCTGAGGGATGCTTCAAATCATTGGAGTGATAGTGTCTTCAGAAACCAACCACTCCACCTTGCTCAAGGCACATACAACCATTAGGTATCTTGTATGAGAAAAGGTACAGTTAACCTGTTATATAACAATTAGGTATTTTTAACATGCCTTTTTTGACCTTTAATCTCTTGTTATTGAACAGTCCTCCAGATATCCCAGGATTCATAAATCCAAGACTGTTTGGAGGATTTCCATGAAAACTATAGCCTTCTGAAAACTCCCTTTCAGAGCCCCGCTGTAGTAACAGAGGCCTGTTTGGATGGGCACAGATGTGTCAGTTATCATGATGACCTACCTGTGTCCCTCCCCGTTCCTTGTCTGACTATGGCCCAGGTGAGACACAAGGAGGTAACAATAAGAAATCCAAGCAGAGACAGTAACAAAAACAATAAAAATAAATAGCATTTATACATCTCTTTAAGGTTTGCAAATCTTCGAAAGTGATGCTAATGGTGGAATTGGGCGTTTTAGCGCCATAGCGGGAAATGTGCCAGATTTGGAATGAGAGGGCCGGGTCCCTTAACATCTCCATCTGTAAAATGAGGAGGGAGTAGTGCATTCTGGAAAGATAGCGGAGCAGGTCAGAAATTTCCAGGTTCTCCAAATTTCCTCCACAGAACATTACCACAAAATGAAGGTAGAGTAACCGAAATAAAGGGGTAAAGCAGATGTCCTCCTAAGACATCTTGAAGGACCTCAAAAAGGACACAACATTCCTGGGATTGGCTTGAGTGAAACGTAGACACCCTCAGGCCAAGTGCACTGAATCCACAAACTGTAGGCCCTGAGGGCAGCTCCTTCAGGAAGCAAATAAGATCTCCAGAAATTTCACCTTAAGGAACTTTTACCTAACAAACTTTCATCTAATGATGAGTGGGGGAAAATTGAAGGACCTTCCCGGCTTCGGGATTCCAGGCCTATCTCTGCAGACCAGATGCTACCCCAGGTTGCAGTGGTGGGTGAAGAGGAGTGAGCACACACCAAGGGAGAGCAGTACAGCAGGGAGCAAGATCTTTTTCAGGACAGCATGGTTGGGGGCCATAACTGTGGCTTAGGGAAGAAGAGGAGTCTCTGAGGTTGAGCCACTGGAGAGAATTTAGAAAAGAACCATAGGGAAGACCTGAGGCCTGGGACAACATTACCCACAGTCTGGGATTAAAACCTGACTATAATAATAAGCTGCTAAAAAGAAAATAAAAATGAGTAAACAAAGGAAAAAGAACCTGACCATAGAGAGCAACTGTGGTCAAAAGAATAACATCAAATGGTCACAAGCCAAAAAGAGTTTTTGGAACAATTTAAAAAGGAATTCAAAAATTAGAGATTGAGGAAAAGTTGAGAAAAAAAATAAAAGTGATACAAGAAAATTATGAGAAAAAGTTAACTGATTGGAAAACGAGGTCCAAAATCTTAAGGAAGAAAATAACTCCTTGAAAACTAAAATGGGGCAAGAGGAATTGAATGACATTATAAGACATTAAGAAATAATAAAACCAGAGAAACTAGAAGAGAATGTGAAACATTTCATTAGAAAAATAACTGATCTGGAGAACAAACTGCAAAGAGACAATGTAAGAGTTGATGGACTACCTGACAGTTATGATGTTAAAAAAAAAGGGATCTGGATACACTTTTATAAGAAATGATTAAGGAAAATTGCCCTAAAGTTCTAGAACAAGAGGGTAAAGCAGAAATGGAGAAAAATGTACCATTCACCACTTAAAGGAGATCCCAAGAGGAAAACTTACATGAATGCCATAGCCAAGTTTTAAAACTCCCAGGTAAGGAGAAAATATATCATGCAACAAGAAAAAAATTTAAATACTGTGAAGATACAATCAGGATTTCATAAGACCTAGTGGCTTCTACAATAAAACAATAAAGGTGTTGGAACATTATATTTCAAAGAGTAAAAGAGTTGGGGTGGTAACTAAGAATAGTTTACCCAGGAAAGTTGAGTGTAATGTTGAATAAAAAAAAATTTGACAAACTGAAAGCCCTTCAAGTGTTTGTAACAAAAAGACTAGAACTCAATGGAAATTTTGATATAAATAGTACAGAAGAAATATAAGGAAAACATTAAAGACTAATTATAAGGGCTTTATTAAGATCAAGCTGTGTATATATATCTGTATATATATATATACACACACATATACATATACATATATATACATTATATATATAATCAGAATTATCTAAGAAATAGAAGAGTAGATCAATGAGAACAGAGTGGACATAAAAATTACAGCAGCAAATAAATATAATAACTTTGTATTTGACAAATGTAAGGCTTAAGATTTGGGATAACAATTCATTACTTAATAAAAAAATTGTTGAGAAAACTGGAAAGAAATATGACAGAAATTGGGTATAGACCAATATCTTACATCCTTTACCAAGATAAGATCAGAATGGATGCATGACCTAGATATAAAGAGAAAGATATTAAGAAAATTTGAAGAACATAGAGCATGCTACTTATCAAACTTATAGATAGATGAACAATTTATCAATAAATAAAATATAGAGAACAAAGTGAGGTATAAAATGGACAATTTTGATTATGTTAAGTCAAAAAAGTTTTTGCACAAATAAATGTAGCTACATCAGAAAGAAAGCAGAAAATTAGGGGGCAGGTTTTATAGACAGCTTCTCAGATGAAGGTCTCATAGCTCAGCTATATAAAGAACTTTTTTCAAATCTATAAAAATGTGAATCATTCCCCAGTTGATAAATGTCCAATAGATATGAACAGGGAGTTTTCTTATGAAGAAATAAAAATAATTTGTAGTCGCTTGAAAAAAAATGCTCTAAGTCATTGATTAGAGAAATGCAAATCAAAATAACCTTGAGCTATCATTTTATTCCTAACAGGTTGGTTAAATGATTGAAGGGTGAAGTAAGAAATGTGGCAGGGGATTTGGAAAAATATGGAAACTAATTTATTGTTAGTGGAATTGTGAAATGATCCAAACATTTTGGAGAGCAATCTGGAGTTATGCCTAAAGGTTTATTAAACTGCTCATACCCTTTGACTCAGTCATACCACTACTAGCTCTATTTCCCAAGATGATTAGAGAAAAAGAATCTCTGTGTTCTGAAATATTTATAGTAACTCTCTTTGTGGTGGCAAAGAACTGGAATTTGTGGAGATGCCCGTCATTTGGGGAATGGCTGAACAAGATGTAATATATGATTGTGATGGAATACCACTGTGTAAGAAATGAGCTAAAAAAAATAATGAGCTCGAGGATCTTAAAATAACATGAATAGACTTGCACGAAATAGTGAACACCTAAGTAAACCGAATAAAGAGAATATTGTATACAGTAACAGCCATATTAGTTTAAGAACAACTGAGAGCAAATAAGTCATTTTGACTATTATAAATACCCAAATTAACAACAAAGGACATATGAAGCTATCTGCATGAAAAAAACTGTTAAATAGATGCATAAAATGATTTTACATATATATACATACATACATATTTGTGTCTAATGGAAGCCATGGGGGGGAGAAAAAAAGGAAAAAAGACATTTACATGGTACTTTTATTATATATTAATGAATAACAAATGGTGCGTAATACATTAGCAACTTCATGTGCAATCATCTTTTTTTTATTATACTGTTGTGGAAATGCTTGTTTTATTTCATAAATTAATAAACTAAATAAAAAATTAATAAAATGAGGGAACTGGATTAATTGACTTAAGGTTCCTACCACTCGATATTTATAATAATGTGCAATATAGCCATTATAATAATAAAATCATTTCTGCCTCTAACAATAATAAAAACTAATATTTATATCACACTTTGTGATTTACGAAGTACTTTATAAATGTTATCTCATTGTTTCCTTACTTCAGCCCTATGAGGTAGATGCTGTTATTATGTCCATTCACAAAGGAGGAAATCCAGGCAGAGGTTTAGTGGTTTGCCCAGGGTCACACAGTTAGTGAGTGTCTAAAGCCATGTTTGAACTCAGGACTTTCTGGGTCCAAGTTCACCCCTTGGTGCGCTCTACCACCAAGCTCATTCTAGATCTCTAATTCTATCTATGAGCCTTGAGTTTTGCATTTCTGGACAAATTTAGCCCCAGGGGAAATCCAGCCATGCTAATCATGAGTGCTAACTCTTAGTTTAGCCTTCTATTTTAGAATACATTTTTGTTATTAAAATATGGAAATTCCCTCCCCTCTCCTATAGACTATTTTAATTTCTAGGAAACACAACTCTAGCCTATTATTGAATCTTAAACATCAAGGGGACCTTAATGGTCATCTTATCCAAGTTTTCACAGAACGTATAAATTCTCCATACAACATCCCTAATAAATTTTCAGATTCATCTCAAATGTCACTTTCTGCAGTAGACTTTTCTCAGATTCCTCAATGGTCAGAATCTTCTTTAAAGTTATCTTTTTTTCCCATATTAAAATAGAAGTTTTTTTCAGGGCAGGGTCGCCTTTCTATGTATACCCAGTACTTAGCACAGTTGCTGGTATATAGTCAGCACTTAATAAGTGACTATTGATTAGTTGATTAACTGTTCCAGTGACCCTAAACTTCAGTACCTGACTGTGAGAGAAGGGCTAAATCTGGAGTCAAGGGAACTACATTCACCCATTACCCCTTCCACTTACCCACCATGTGACCTTGGATGAGTCATTTATGGAATTGGTTTCCTTATCTATAAAATGAAGGGATAGAACTAAAACGACTTGGAGGTCGTTTCTGTAGCGGACGACCTGCGTCCCCATACGACTCGGTGACGTGGTGAAGATGAAAGACACAGCAGGTGGGAAAAGATAGACCAATTCGGTTTATTGATCTGAGGGTCAAGGTATCTATAGACAGAAACTGCCAGCCTATGTGACATTCTGCTCGTCTCCCGCCCTAGTGATTTAATCAGTCTTAGCCTAGAGGGCATCTATTTTACATATCCCTTGTTTTCTGTATTCTCGTGTTTATCTCACGTAGACAGAAACACCTGGGGGCCATTCCCGATGATAAAGAGCACAGTCTCAAAGAGCAGTTTCCCCGAAGGTCTGTCCTAATCTTGTCCACCGCACTCCACCCTGGCCCTCAACCCCGTTTCCAGTTCTAAATCTGTCATCCTGTGATTCTAAGGCTTTCCCACTCCAATACTGAGTTGCTCTAGTTTAGAAAATTGTTTGAGTGACAGCTGGCTAAGTGGCACAGTGGATAGGTCAGTGTACCTGGAATCCAGAAGACCTAAGTTCAAATACAGCCTCAGACGCTTACTAGCTGTGTGATTCTGAGTGGATTAGAAAGGCTAAGTGGATGCCTTTCTCAGCCTCAGTTGTGCAAAATAGGCATGGTCACAGTAACAGCTGATCTTCTAGGGTCATGGTGAGAAAAAAACAAGGTCTTTATAATACATTTTTGCTAAGTTTAACATTCTATGTAAATGTTTGTTGTTGTTTTAAATACCTGAATGTTACCGGATGAGTAAAGCATTTCCTGAGCCTGTGTTAGGGGGTGTAGTAACTGAGGCACTAGTTATTTTTACACTTCTCAAAAATGTATTATTTTTTTAAGCATTCTTTTTTAAAATTTTGAATTCCAAATTTTCTTCCACTGAGAAGGCAAGCAATATGATGTCAATTGTATAGGTGAGATCTTGCAACACATATTTCCATAATTTCCATATTAGCCCTTCCTATCCCTCAAAAAAAAGAAAAAATAAAGAAAGTGAGAAAATTATACTTTAGTTTGTGCTCAGAACTCATCAGTTCCCTCTCTGGATTTGGATAGCATTTTTCCTCATGAGTACCTTGCAATTTTCTTGGATCATTGTATTGATAAAGTAGCTAATTCACAGTTCATCATAGTTACAATATTGCTGTATACAATGTTCTAGTTCTGCTGACTTCACTTCATATAAGTCTTCCTAGGTTTTTCTGAAACCATTTCCCTCCACATTTTTTATAGCACAAAAATGTTCCATCACAATCATACCATAACTTGTTCAATCATTCTTCAATAGATGGGCATTTCCTTAATTTCCAATTCTTTGCCAGCACAAAAAGTTGTTATAAATATTTTTGTACGTATGTCTCTTTCCTTTTCCTTTTATCTCTTTCAGGTCCCAACCTAACAGTGGTATTGCGGGGTTAAAGATTTTATAGCCCAGTTTTAAAATTCTTTGGAAATAGCTCCAAAATGTTCTCCAGAAATAGTTAGATCAGTTGATAACTCCACCACCATTTCATTAGTGTTCCAGTGTTCCTACATCCCTGCCAGCATTTGTCATTTTAGAAAGGTGTGAGGTGGTACCTCTGAGACACTATTTAATTCAATATATGGAGATTGTTTATTACCTAATTTCCTGATTGGTACCTACACTTATTCCCCTAGATTTTTCTTTTACCTAATGTCTATACCTAGGGAAATAGGTTATTTACCTATAATGCCTTACATAAGCAAACCTATCTCTTGTATTTGTTTTCTTATGTTTCATTGAATTGATGAGTCTCATTTTGGCAAATAGAACCAGATTAAGAAACCAAGTAGACTTTCTAAGAAATTTGGAGATGTTTAAGGACATCTTAAATGATAATGAGCTGACCATGGCATGGTGTGTGTGTCATGTGTTTGTGTTTGTGTCTTCCAGTCCTCCAAGGGTACACCATCCCTAAGGGTACTCTGATTGTAGCCAACCTGTGGTCAGTTCACAGAGACCCTGCCATATGGGAGCAACCCAACAACTTTCATCCTGAACGATTTCTTGATAAAGAGGGAAAACTTATCAAAAAGGAATACTTTATTCCATTTGGGATTGGTAAGTTCCACCATGGAAATTTGGCTTTGTTCAAAAAAAAGTTGGAACCAAAGGATCTTTAATCATTTCATGTCAAGATGGTAAAGAAAAAACAAACAAATAAAAAAAACTCAGATGCCCTTTTTTGGTTCCATAGTGTTGACAAGCTACAAGTTGACATAAGATGGATAATTTAGATAATGTTTCTTTACTGTAATCAATCCTGACTTTTAAAAACAAACCTATCTTCAAGGATTTTCAACTTGAAAACTGTTACTAATAATAAAAACTAACATTTATATAGCACATTAAGAATTTTGAAGTGCTTTACATTTATCATCTTATTTCATTTAATCCTTACAACAAACCTATGAGCCGCTATTATCCCCATTTTACAGGTGAGAAAATTGTCTTAGAGTGGTCAAGTGACTTGCCCAGAGTCACACAGCTGGTACATGTATGAGGCAGGATTCAAATTCAAGTCTTCTTCGAAGTCTAGTAAATGACCATTGCCATCTAGCTGCCTTAATTCTTCTACAAGAAGTGATGTTCAAAGCTGCCCCAATGGTGTTGCTCAAACACAGACTGATGCTTGGATAACAGCCAGTCACTGGCCTCCTGCCCTGCGTTGCTTTTTGGGAGAGATGAGACTTTGACTTCTGCCTGTCCCTATTCTTCTAAAGGTCTTAAATTGGAGAAATTGTGATTTCTCTGATGTTAAAAAATGATTTCAAAATGTGCTTGCTTTTATTTTCCCTAAAAAAAATTGAGGGAAGCATCTTAGTGTAAGGAGAGGACAAAAAACTGTCAGGAAGAACTGCATTTAAGTCCTGCTTCTCACACATACCAGCTGTATGACTCTGGGCACTTCACTGAAACTAGTCACTAGGTGACTTTCATAGGACCATTTATTTCAGAGCAGTACTCATATTCTACCCTGGTCAAAAGGAATTTCCTCAAGTTAATTCTCTATAACAGTAGTGTCCAACTCAAATATTGGTCACTAAGCTATACTTAAGGATCTCTGCCATCTGCATATTGATTTAGAAAACTACAAAGTAAGATTTCTATGTCTTATTGTATTTTTTATTTAGTTTGTTGACTATTTCCCAATTGCATTTTAACCTGGTTCGGGTAGCCCTCCAACCTGCTTATATCACACTTCATCTGTACACCAATAAAATCACAAATCTGGTCCCAAAGCAGAAAGAAAATATGGGGAAGATAGAAGTAGCCTGAAGTAGGGGGAGGGAAGAAAAGAACAAGTATTTATTAAGCATCTATTCTATGCCAGGTATGTGCAGAGGATTTTACAAAGATGATCTCATTTATGCTGGGTTTTGTCTGATCCTGCTTTGACTTTGCATCACATTCTGGGGATCAGTAACTTAAATTCTACAAAGCAAGTACACCCTTGAAACCATTTCTCATCCCAGGTTAATTTTGTGACACTACCTCTCTGATACTCACATTTCTTTTGATACATAATCCTTGTTACTTCAGGTCCAGCTCCCTTAAAATCTAGCTGGGCAGTAGAGATAAATTTATACCCCCTCAACCAAATTCAGTCTTTGAGTTTAGATCTAGAAGGAAGCTAAGAGATCATCCAGTCTTGCCCCCTTCATTTTCCTGGTGATGTAATTGATGGCTACCAGAAAGATTAAGTCAATTGGTCAAATGTCAACATGGCAGGAAAATTTAAACCTGGGAGCTTTGTTCGGTTGTTTTCAGTTTTTGTCAGTTCTTCACGAACCCATTTGGGGTCTTCTTAGTGAAGATTCTGGAATGATGTGCCATTTTCTTCTCCAGCTCATTTTACAGATGAGGAAATGGAGGCAAATGGGTTATATGACTTGTCCCAGGTCACACAGTAAATATTTTGAACTCAGGTCTTCCTGACTCCAAATCTAGCACTCTTATCTACTGCCCTGTGCCACCTAATCCTGCCAATCCAGGAATTTTTCTCAACTCTGCCCACTCCATGATTACCATAGATAATTGAGTCACCAAATATTGTGGCAGATGAATCAGCTTTTCAAAGGTAAAAGCATTCTCCTGAAGTATTATTTTTATTAATACATAGCTGCATAGAGGCACCATGTCATAGGAGATAGGAAGCTGGCTTGGAAACCAAGTGTCTTATGCATACTAACTGTATGACTCAAGGCATATCCCAGGCTCTCCATATTCTAAGACAGGAGTCAAATGTGCTACCAGACCAACACTCCAAGAACCTAATGTTTACCAAATAAAAATGCAAAGTAGACATTGTTAATTTGTGGTTTTCTAAATCAATATGCTTCCACAGGGATCCAGTAGTTCAGGCAGTTCTCCAAAATTTTTAGTGGTCCAGAGGGTACTGACCTGCACTGGTAGAGTTTCCTCATCTGTAAGTTCCCTGAACTGTGAAAATCACAGGTCCAGGTCTAAATCTGCAGCCATAGAAATCTTCATTTATATCCATATCTAGTGAACTTTTAGAGGAAAAAAATGGCAAACCACGCCAGTATCTCTTCCAAATGAGGTAATGAAGAGCTGGAGATGGCTGAAAACAACAAAAGAGTACATTTATCCACTAATGAATATAATGAGGGACATGTAATTAATTGAGAAATGTTTTTTTAAAAAATAAAAAGTTCATATGGATATGGATATAGATGGATATAGATACAAATATAGATGTTGATATGGAGAGATATAGATATATAGCTGTAGATATAGTTATAGATAGAGATATCCCTGTATATGTTTCTCCTACAGAGCCCTGCCTGTATCTGCATCTGAAAATAAGTAGAATTCCACCTAACTCCATGTGGGATGGGAGGGCATGTGTGTAATCTCTACTGTTGAGGAGGCTAAATTCTGAGTTCAGGAATTCTGAACAATAGAAAGGTTAAAGTCTATTGGGTTCTGATACGGTTGGCCTCCAGGACCAGGCTGCTAATAAGGATAAACCAGACCGGGTCAGAAAACCAGAATACACTGAAGCTCCCACGGTGATCTCTGTTGGGTTCAGGCCTACAAATAGTTGAAGCCCTGGCAGCCTGGGTGAGCTGGGGGACTCAGTCTCCATGCCCCTCCTCAAAAAAAAAAGAATTTTGCATCAATCAAATTGGCCCTGTTTGGAGTGGGAGGAGTGATTTTTTTTAACTAATTTTTAATAATCTTTTATTTTTTCCCCAGTTATATGTCAAGAAAATTTTTAGTATTCATTTTTATAAGGTTTTGCATTCCAATTTTTCTCCCTCTCTCTCTCCCCTCCAATCTTCTGAAAATCGTAGACATTTGATATAATTTGTATATGTACTATCATGTAAAAATATTTCCATATTAGTCACAGTTGTGAGAGAAGAAACAGATTTAAAAAACATGAGAAAGAATAATGTAAGTGAAAAAAAATACTTCTATATGCATATGAAGTCCAGCAGGCCTTTATCTGAATACGGATAACATTTTCCTTCATGAGTCTTTTTTTACTTGTCTTGGATCATTGTGTTGCTGAGAAGAGCTGAGTCATTCATAGTTGATTATCATAGACTATTGCCAATATTGTGTACAATATTTTCTTGGTTCTGACCATTTCACTTTGTATTAGTTCGTACAAGTCTTTCCAGGATTTTCTGAAGTCTGACTGTTCATCAACTCATTTGTTTTTAATCTCCTCTTTAGGAAAGCGGGTATGTATGGGAGAGCAACTGGCAAAAATGGAATTATTCCTGATGTTTGTAAGCCTTATGCAGACCTTCACCTTTAGTTTACCTAAGGACTCCAAAAAGCCCATCATGACCGGAAGATTTGGCTTGACTTTATCACCACATCCATTTGATGTGATCGTTTCTAAAAGATAAAGAAAAGACTGAAGAAGAAATGGTAGAACGGGAAGTCAATTTAAGAATGAAATTCTTCTGAAGTGCTTGTTCCTCCTTCTACAGTTACAAGCAGTCATTCTGAGACTTAAAAATGTCTGGTTCCAGGTCCAAGTTATAAGGAAATGGAAAAGAGAAAAGTCAAGAATAGGAACTTGCCTCTCACAGAGAACACCTGAATCCTAACAGAAATATCCCAAGCATGCTCTGATTTCATCAGTCCAGTCAATCATATTTGTGAATTTACTTAGGTAGATAATGGACAAGATTCTGAACTGGGAAACAGAAAACAGAGATTTTAATTCTGTTCAAAACTAATAAGTCAATTCTCACCTCTTTGTGCCTCAGTTTTCCCACATGTAAAATGGGAATAACAGTTTCTAAGGTATGATGATTAAGAATTGGTTGTTCTTGTTGAAATGAACTTTTAAGAAAGCATAGGGAGCTTCTTAAGAGTTCGTCAAAGTGATTGGTTATGACAGGCGACAAAAGATGGAAGCTTTATCCAAACTTTCATACATTAAAATAGCAGTTATCAACCTTTTTGGTCTCAAGACCCCTTTTACATTATTAAAAAATGATTGAGGAGTCCCCAAAGAGCTTTTGTTTATGTAGATTTTGTTTGTCGGTATTTACCATATTAGAAATTAAAACATCTTACTGCTGTTTATGAAAATAGTTTTGACTTCATCAATCCCCTGAAAGGCCCTTGGGGATCACCAAAGGTTCCCAGATCATACTTTCAAAACTACTGTTTTGGAGTGAAGAAGTAATTTCAGTTGGGACTTTAGAACTTGGAACTACATTGTGCTAGATCTCAGACTTAGCTTCTTTTTTTGGCAGGGGGAAAGTATCCATATCCATGTTGAAGAGGAAAATTCAAGATTTAACTTTTACAATTTTAAAGCCTTAGTTTAGTTAACTACCTCTGACTGCTCAATGTACGCATGAGTGATAAGCATGGCTGGAGAAACAAGCTGTGTTTATGTGGAAGAATTCCTTCCTTTCTGTGTTTTGCTTGTGATGATGTAGCTTTGCTCCTTGCACACTCACTGGCTGCAGTGTTGGGGTTGGCTCTCTTCTTGTGGTATTGACCAGAAGAGAGTAAAAATTTACTAAGGAATGGTTCTGGTGTCAGATCTCACCATACTTGTTCCATTTACCATTTTTCTTTCCAATGTCCTCAACCCTTTCCTTAGAACACCTTCAAAAATAAAACCACAACGAAAAGTATGCCCATCTTGCCTACATGGAACCTGACAACTGGTTTAAAAAAAGTCATATTTTAAAAGAACCTACATCAGGGATTCTCAATTTAGGGTCTGTGAATTTAAATGGGAAAAAACTTTGCATCTTTATTTTCTCTAACCTTTGTAAGCCTGTGTATTTTATTTTAGATGCTTAAATGTTTCCTGAGAAGGGGTACATAGGCTTCACTAGGCTACCAGGTATCACATACACATACACACACACACACACACACACACACACAAAATTAAGAACCTCTGAACTAGATAGACTAATTTGTATTTAATATTCTTTGTCAAACTGAGCAAAATCATCAATTTCTTTTTTTCAATGCAACTATTTGGAAAAAGCTACTGCTTTATTCCAGTCAACCTCCCCAGGTGGTAGACAAAATCCTTCGAGTCAAATTCTTATGTTTCTTTTTCATTGTGGAAGGGGAAAAGGTTTTTGGAGAATATTTTCACTTCACAAAAAGGGACTGAGTATTTTTTTCTCCCTTTTCCATTACAAATATAGGAATGAGTGAAAGAATAAGTATTAAGTACTTACTTTGTGCCAAGTGCTGGGGAGATACATAGAGAAACAAGATAGCCCCTGCTCTCAAGCTCACATTCTTTTTTTTTTTAATTTGTTTTTCTATTTTATTTTTCCCAGTTACATGTAAAAACAATCTTAAACATTCTTTTGCCAATTTGATATAGAATATATATGTGCAGTCATGCAAAACATGTTTCCATATTAGCCAACAACAAGAAGAAAAATAAAGTTAAAGTATGCTTCAATCTGCATTCAGATTTCATCAGTTCTTTCTCTGAAGGTGTATAGGATTTTTCATCATGTTTTCCAGAATTGTCTTCTATCTTTATATTGCTGAGAATAGCTAAGTTATTCACAGTTGATCACTGTACATTACTGCTGTTACTGTGTACAGTGATTTCCTGGTTATGCTCATTTCACTTTGCATCAGTTCATGTAAGCTTTTTTCAGGGTTTTCTGAGAACATACTCCTCATTGTTTCTTATTGTGCAATGGTATTCCATCATAGTCATATACCACAACTTATTCAGCCATTCCTCAATTAATGGGCATCCCCTCAATTTCCAATTCTTTGCTCCCACAAAAAGAGCTGAGAAACTCACATGCTAAAGGGAGAGACAACGAAATGTTCAGCGACAAGTCATATGGAAAGGTCTCACAGTCTTTAGGGTATAGCAGTAAAGTAAGATGGTAAGTGCTGATGGAGGCCTAGTGCTGATTAGTTAATTCATTAATAAGTTAATTAACTGATGAACCAATAGATTTGAAATAGAAATTATTCATTCTTCTACAAATTCATATTTTATATTCATGCATTCAAAACTTTTCCTAATCTTTTATTCTACACATGATACCAGAGTAGTGTGAATGGGGAAAATATTAAGCCCGGAGAGGGCAAAGGTCCTATTTGGGGCATGTGACATTGGGTTTTCTAATTTTACTTAAAGGAAAGTGTGACCTTGGTTGACCTTTGTGTTGTGTGAAAATGCCATAACTCTGAATGGATGTCATTTATTTGAATGGCTTATAGCTGCATTTGTATTTAATTTGCATACGGGACTCTGCTGTGCATCATATGCCATTGAAAATAAAGTGAGGTTTGTCTAAGAGGGGATCACTGCCCTTATGGAGATTATAGACTAGTAGCAGCTTAAGATGCAAACCAAGGGAACCATTGCATGATGCTGCAAGGTGTGCCATTAGTGGTGTAAAACACCCCTTCAGGAGGTTAAGTAAACAAGTAAGGCACAGGATTTTAACCTCCAGAGGGATCCTATGCACCTAGCACATTCTGTCTCCCCACCAGAGAATTCTTTACTTTCCTCCTGAGAGACAAGCGGTGGTTGTCTGTTCTTACTCTTTGGGAACCAAGAAGAAAAAGGCAAAAATGCAGTGGGTGCCCTGAGATATACAAAGACAGAAGAAGCTTTGAATGGTCAAGGCTTTAGGATATTAAAACTGGACAGGAATTAGACAGGATCCAGAGCCCTAGCTCCTTAGAGTCAAACATTCAGACTCCTCTTTAGGATTGGGTTTTCCATTTCCTTTTAATCTCAACTGAGTTTATCCAATCATTTCCATCATCGAATATATATACTACACTTCCTTTTCTTACTGTCTATTGATTCTTGATTTATAAAATGGAAAGTAATGCCAACTTAATAAAAATGTTGTAGGAAAATAAATCTATTAAGGGGAGGTGGAAGTAATGCATTCCAGACTATAACTGTTCTTTGGATTTGCTGCCCTTATTCCCTTAGTTCAAGATATTGGCCACATAGGATAATTCAGATTTGGATATTTTGTTTAAAACTGAAAAATTCTTAGGATAAAAGACTTTTGAGGTGGTGTGGCATAGTGGATAAACAGCTCTTAGCAGGGGTGAATCCAAACTTCAGAGAACAAACCTCCTTAATAAAAGGATTTGTTCTATAAAACTTAGACTCAGTCAAAAGGCTATACCTGAGGACCTAGAAAGCCACATGTAACCTTGAGGAGGCAAGTTCCTACCCCTCCTAAAGAATGAGGAAGCCCTGGGACCCTCCTTTGAAACATACTGTTGGCCCTGTGGCCCAGGGTAAATTCCCCAAGGAACTCTCTTGGGCTATAGAAGAATGCCCAGTCTGCACTGGTAGGCTTCTTCAAGAGTTGGCTGCTTGGGTGATCTATGGTCTGGACAAAAGCAGACAGTGAATTAGGGAAATTATCCTAGAGATCTTAGAAGAAATAAATTTATGAATTAAATACACTTTGAAAAGTATATCTAAGTACTGCCCCTTGTGAATATCTCTGTGTGTTTTTGATTCCCTTCTGGACCAGGAATAGGTTCCTTACTTAATTTATGTATGAATTTTCATCATTACTAACCAAAGACATCTACTTTGTTATATCCTGCTTTGTATGACTTTGCCAATTAGTACAGAGGTGCAATTTTGGTTCAAAGTTTAATTTCTCAAACTAAATCATTTGAAAAACTTATTTGTATAAGAACTTACTTAAAGAATTTGTAAACCATATTTTTTTTTGCATTATCTTTGTAAAAAGGAAGCATTTTATTGTTTTTGAATTCTAAAATAAACTACTTTCTTTGGTCATTTTTTCATTTATTCAGCAGTTATTAAGGAGCTCTGTATGCAGAACACTATTTTTTGAGGGCCTCAAGGGAAAAAGAAAACTTCCCTGAAAACTGCTTCCTGCCTTCATAGAGTTTTATAATCTAGCGGAGGGATAAGGCATAAACACAGGTAATGGTGAATGCAGACTGTTACATGGTAAGTGTGTTTAAAAAGATGGAAAACGAAGTCCTGTATGGGGCCTGAGAAAGTCTTTATTGACTAAAGGAGATAAGGAAGGAATCATGGAGGAAGTTGCCTTTGGGATGAGCCTTAGACTAGGGCTGGGAATTCAACAGGTCAAGAGAAGGGAGGGAGAATATTCCAGGTGTAGAATCAACAAAGGAAGTGGAGGGGGCACAAATGTTTTGAGGGAACAGAGTGAAGTCCTGCGTGGCTGGATCATCAAGTGTGTGGAGGAAAGTATTATAAGACTGGAAAATGTTAGCATTCCTACTGCTCCTACTCCTACTAAAACTTTAAGGTTTGTAAAGCGCTTTACACATATCTCATTTGATTCTCAAGTGTGCTATTACTATATTGCTACATAGTATACTATATATATATGTACTATATTCTTATTCCCATTTTGCAGATGAGGAAACTGAGGCAGACAGTGGTTAAGTGATTCTCCTAGGATCACACAGCTAGCAAGTGTTTGAGCCAGGATTTGAATTCAGGTCTTCCTGACTGTAGGTCTGTCATTATACTAACTGCCTATAGTGGCCTATAAGATATATATTAAAGAAAAAGACCCACATATACAAAAATATTTATAGCAACTCTTTTAGTGGTGGCAAAGAATTTGGAAATTGTGGAGTTGTCCATAAATTGGGGAATGGCTGAACAAGTTTTGGTATATGAATGTAATGGAATGCTATATTGTTCTATAAGGAATGATGTACAGACAGATTTCAGAAAAGCCTGAACTGATGCTGAGTGAAGTGAGCAGAACCAGGAGAACATTGTACACAGGAACAACACCACTGTGTGATGGTCAACTTTGATAGACTTAGCTCTTCTCAGAAATACAGTGATTGATGACAATTCCAAAAGACTTGTGATGGAAAATGCTGTCCACATCCAGAGAAAGAGAAAGAGCCAGGGAATCTGAGTGCAAACTGATGCATAGTATTTTCATTTTGTTTTTATCTTTCTTGTGGTTTTTCCTTCTGTTTTGATTCTTCTTCACAATATGACCAATGTGGAAATATATTTCACATGACTGTACATGAATAACCTAAGAAAAAATTAAAAAAACAAAATGCCTATTAAAGCCTCAGTAATAACTGAGTCACACATCTGAAAAGTGAATCTTTCCTTAGTAGGAGGTCTGAGAAGAAATGGGAAAAGAGCCTTATGAAATTTGGCAAGGCTATTGATTTCTCTCCCTTGAAAGTGATAGTCTCTCCTTGACTGACCATGGGTGTGGTGTGGCTGGTATACCCCTTAGTTAGTTAGAAGATGCTTTAACATTTAACAGTATTTTACTTTTTTCTAATTACATGCAAAGACAGTTTTTACCATTCCTTTTTTAAATATTTGAGTTCCAAATTTTCTCTCTCTCTCCAATCTCCCATTCCCAAAAAGGTCAGAATTTTATACAGGTAAATGTACAATCACATAAAACATATTTTTTTATCTATCATATTATGAAAGAAGAAACAGACCAAAAGGGAAAAATCACGGAAAAGATAAAGAAGGTGAAAATAGTAGGCTTCAAATCTTCATTCAGAGTCTGTAGTTCTTTCTCCAGATGTAGACAGCATTTTCTATCCCAAGTTCTTTGGAATTGTCTTGGATCATTGCATTGCTGAGAAGAGCTAAGTCATCCATAGTTGACCATCATACTATGTTGCTGTTACTACATACAAGTTCGCCTGGTTCTGCACACTTGACTTTGCATCAGTTCATATAAATCCAGGTGATTCTGAAATCTGCCTGCTTGTCATTTCTTATGGCACAACTGACTCCATTGCATTTATATACCACAACTTGTTCAGTCACTCCCCAATTTATGGGCATCCCCTCAATTTTCAATTCAAGAAAATATTTTAAATGAATTGATAATTACTTTATAGCATAGTAGAATGGCAAGTGGATAGAGAGATGACCTTGGAGCTAGGAAGACTTGAGTTCAAGTCTTATTTCTGATAAAATACAAGCTGTGTGACCCTATACACATCATTTCTCAAATTATGGCCTATGGATCCTTAGGACTCCCCAAGACTTCCAGGTCAAAACTATTTTCATAAAAATACTATGAAATTCTAATTTCTAATATGGTAAATATTAATAGCTATAAATCCTAGAAAGAAAAACCCTTGGGGAGGGAGTCAGTATTTTTTAAGAGCATAAGGTTTCTGAGATCAAAAATTTGAGAACCACTGCTCTAGGCAATTATCTAAGATGACAGGCATACCTTGGAGATATTGTGAGCTCATGTTCAGATCTTTGTTTGCAACAAAGCAAATATTGCTACAAAGTAAGTCAGGTGAATTTTTTTGCTTCCTAATGCACATAAAAGTTATGTTTACACTGTACTGTAGTCTAGTAATTGTGCAATAGTATCATGTCCAAAGAAAGTAATGTACATACCTTAGTTTAAAAATTTATTGCTTAAAAATATACACTAATCATCATCTGAGCCTTCAGTGTGTCATAATTTTTTGCTTTATGGAAGGTCTTGCCTCACTGTTGATGGTTGCTAACTGATCAGGATGGTGGTTGCTGAGGGCTGAGGGGCAACTATGAAGTTTGCCTCATTTACTAACTCTTCCTTTCACTTGAACCCTTAGGGCCATTGTAGGGTTATTAACTGTCCTAATTTCAATTTTGTATCTTAGGGAATAAGAGGAGAGGGAGAGAGATTGGGAAGGATTGCTTGCTGGAGCAGTCAGAACACAACATTTATGATTAAGTTCATCATCTTATATAGTGCCTGGTTTGCTACATCTCAAAACAATTACAATACATAGTAACATCAAAGATCATTGATTACAGATCACCATAGCAGATACAATAATGATGAAAATATTTGAAATATGAAAATGACCAAAATGTGACAGAGACATAATGTGAGCACATGCTGTTGGAAAAATGGTGCTGATAGACTTGTTACAAGACAAGGATGTCACAAACCTTCAATATGTAAAAATCACATCTGTGAAATGAAGTATAATAAAACGAGGTTGGCCTGCATAGGATTCTCAGAGGGTATTGGCATGTATTGGAAAAGGGAATTTGTTCACTCTGAGAGCTCCTTTTAATGAATTAAGTCACAGTCTCTATCTATATAAAGACTAGGAAGGAAATATTAGATCAAGGAAAGATTCTTCTCCCATCCCTACCATGGAAAAATAAAGAGGTAACAATATTATTTATGTTATCTACAGTTTGAAAAACAAATATACTTAAGAATAGAGGCAGGGTTGTTTTTTTTCTTCATTGAAATATCTATTGTGGTTAATTCATATTCCTCCCTTCCCTGAATTCCATGAAATAGCCTTTGCTCATGCAGTTCCCTACACTTAGAATTTGTTTTACTGGACTGTGTGGTTATGTATTTAAGGAATTGGTTTTCAGTTGTTTTTAAATTTGTTCAATGTGGGAAGAGGGTTTTAATGAGAGAGACAGATTAATAAATAATTGTTACTTGAAAAAATGAAAATAAAAATATTGGGAGGGGAAATTCATCCAAAGTCAGATGGATCAAGACAGGCTTCCAGGAGGAGATGCAGAATGATGCAAAAGAACACCTAGAAATAATTGTTGAATGGTTCAAACCTTTATCAAGCTGAATAATATGATGCTGTATTTGTGACTTACCTCAACTATAAGGAATTTGAAACTTCAAATGGGTTAGTGGTTGTTCTTCATTCTCAGAAGATCAAAATGACATCACTATGTTAGAGTCAAGTTTCAGTGTGTCTGACTATGGCTGATCAGACCAATAGGAGTTCAGAATGCTCTACCACAGGTCAGGCATAAATAGGCCATGTGAACATTGGGGTGGATTCTGTATATTTGCACATCTTGCATTTCTTTCGAGCTACTTCAATTCTGCTTTGCTCATAAAGCACAGCACTTTCTCTGATGAGGGCACATCATGACAGGTAATCCTGTGGCAATCTCTCCCATGTCATGCAATCAATTCCCAAATTCTTCAGAGACCTTGAAAGTGTCTTGTATCACTTTTTCTTACCATCATGTGAGTATTTGCTTTGTGTGAGTTCTCCTTAAAATAATCTTTTTGGTAAGTGCACATTTAGTATTTGAGCAACATGGCCAGTCCATCAGAGTTCTTCTTGCTACAGTAGAGTTTGAATACTTTGCAGTTTAGTTCAAGAAAGGACCTCAACATCTGCTACCTTATCTTGATGGGTAATTGGCAGAATCTTCCTAAGACATTTCAAATAGAAGAGATTCAGTTTTCTGGCATGGTGCTAGTGGATTGTCCAGATGTTACAGGCGTATAATAATGAGGCCAGCATAACGGCTCTATAGACCTTCAGTTTGGTAGTCAGTCTAATACCTCTTTTCTCCCACACTTCCCTTTGTAGCTTCCAAAACACTGAGCTACCTCTGGTAATGCATGCATTAACCTCATTGGCTTCACTCTTTCTTCCAGATTCATCACAGTCCAGTGGCAGGACAGAGTCAAGATGACTGGTGAAGGCATCAGATGCAGTGGATGACCTTGGCGTCTTCAATGTCTGACCAAGCTCTATGTGCTCCATAGCACCTGCTTCAGCTGCCATGAGAACAGATTGTTCTCATCCACCCATTCTACCAGGGGAAGTCTTCACATGTTTGGGGTTGACACTCACCTCCCAAGTCACCAACGGGTTTGAGACTCCTCAGTTACCGTCAACCTGGTCTAGTCTGCCTTTCAAAGTGGTTTACTGGAGTGTGACCACTGTGCATGCTACTGCTTCTTGGAGCCACTTGTAAGAGTTAGGTGGATCAGGTAGACACCAAAGGGGGAAAGCAGCCCTGAAAAGGAGTAGTCAGCAGCCCTCATACCAGAGGTGCTAGTGTTCCCTGAACACACCCTACAACCCTCAACCTCAAATAGGTTCACAGCGTAATAAAGGCTCATTGTACACTGAAATGATGCTTTAGGTTTTGTCTTAGAGATGCTTATGTTTGCATGACAGCTACCTTTGTCTTACTGATGAGCTTTGGAGTTTCAGAAGGTGAA
Organism: Potorous gilbertii; assembly: GCA_028658325.1. NCBI lineage: Eukaryota > Metazoa > Chordata > Mammalia > Diprotodontia > Potoroidae > Potorous > Potorous gilbertii. The sequence continues at coordinate 89,963,633 of CM053774.1, read as the reverse complement.
GATAAATAACATTTAGCAAGTATAACCAAGTATATCTCTTGCCTGAGAGACTGGCTAAAGGAGATTTACTGTTAGCCAAGACTTTAGCTCAAAAATGCTCTGAGAAAAAGAAGTTCATAGGGGCAGCGAGAGAGTACAGCAAATAGAGTACTGGACTATGAATCAGAAAGACTTCACTGTGAATTCTTCCATAGACATTTACTAACAGGTGACCCTGGGCAAATCATTTAGCCTCTCCGGGCCTCAGTATCCTCATCTGTAAAATGAAGGGATAAGGTAGAACTCAACGGTCCTTTTCAGCTCCAAATCTATGGTCTTCTGATCTTTGCTTCAGTGGACAGCCTCCAAATTCCCTTCCATCTCTAAATCTATGACTGTATGAATTGTCATAGCCTTCAGCAAGATGATAGTGCTCTGCTGATGGTAGGGGCTAGCACACCAAGCCTGGAGCTGAGCCCTAGACACATAATAGTTGTGTGATCCAGGCAAGTCTCCTGTTTGTCTCAGTTTCCTTATCTGTAAAATGAGCTGGAGAAGGGAATGGCAAACCACTCCAGTATCTTTACCAAGAAAACTCCCAAAAAGGTCATGAAGAGTTAGACATGACTGAAAACAACTAAACAATAACAAGAAATCTTGGGGTGCACTCATTGGGACTCATGGAAAACCAGTCTAAATTAAGTAGCAGAAAAACTGGTCAATTTGCCAGTCTACAAAAATGGCCCAGTCTACAAAAATTATCAGGACCCTGTCAAGAAAAGACTTCACAACCATCTATTGCCTCTTGAGGAGTTAATTAGAGATCCTGGTCAGCTAGAGGGAAGATGCTATAGTAACTATCCATATTCTTGACAGTGATATATGAGCCTGGAAAGTAAATTATTTAGATGAAGGATCAGTTGAGTGTTGGTATGAGTGTTCTCACCTTATCAGATGAGAAGTGAACTGATAGAACACTGATTCATCATTGGTAGAGCTGTGAGCTTATGCAACCATTCTGGAGAGCAATTTGGAACTATGCCCAAAGGGCTACAAAAATGTGCACACCCTTTGACTCAGCAATAGTGCTTCTGGAACTCTATCCCAAAGAGATCACAGAAATCAGAAATAGTCCCACATGTACAAAAATATTTATAGCATCTCTCTTTGAAGTGGCCAAAAACTGGAAATCAAGCAGATACCCATCAATCAATCAGAATGGCTGAACAAGTTGTGGTATATGAATGTAATGGAATACTATTGTGCTTTGAGAAATGATGAACAGGAAGACTTCAGAGAAGCCTGGAAAGAGTTAAATGAAACTGATGCTGAGTGAAAGGAAGAGAACCAGGAGAACTTTGTACACTGCAACAACCACAATGTGTGAGGAATTTTTCTGGTAGACTTAGTACTTCATTGAAATGCATGAACTTAAAAAATTTCCAATGGATTCTTGAGGCAAAACACCTTCCACATCCAGAGAAAGAACTATGGAACTGGATCTCAGACATAAACAGACCATTTTCTTTTGTATTTTGTTTTGTTTTATGGTTTCTCCCATTCATTTTAACTCTTCTATGCAACATGCATTTAATAGGAATGTATGTATAGAACCTCAGTAAGCTTGTACACTATCTCAGGGTGGGGAGGGAGGGGAGAATAAGGGATAGGGAGTGGAAAAAAATCTAAGATATATTGAAGTGGTTGTCGAACACTGAAAACAAATAAAATCATTCAATTTAAAAAGTTAAAAAAATTAAAATAAAAAAAAATGGGAAGTGAATTGAATTTGTCCTAGCCCTAGGATGTGGGGGAAGGGGAGTCAGTTAGCCAACCAGTATTTATGGAGTACCTATTATATGCTCAGCACCAGTGCTAAGCTCAGTGCTGGGGATCAAAGAAAGGCAAAAATAAAGTCCTTGTTATCAAGGAGCTAAGCCAGAAAATCCAATATTGAAACCTTCTCTGCATATGGTTCACTCCAGGTATGAGATTCTTGATTCCCGCCAAAGTCAACAAAGTCAACCTGTGAGCTACTTTGACAAAGGCAAAGGTTTAGCTTTACACTCAAAACCTTTGCCTTTGTCAAAGCAGTTCATAGGTTGCTAGGTAGCACAATAGATAGTGCTCTGGACTGGGAGTCAGAAAGGCCTGAGTTCAAATGTGGTTTCAGACCCTTGCTAGCTGGGTGACCCTAGGTAAGTCATTTTAATCCCTGTTTCCCTCCATTTTCTCACCTGTTAAATGGAGATGATAACAGCACCTACCTCCCAGAGTTATTGTGAGGATCAAATGAGAGAAATTTGTAAAGCACTTAGCACAGTGCACATAGTAGGTGCTATATAAGCATTACCTATTATTATGATAGGTAATACAAAATGGGAGGAGAAAGTATGCAAGTAACTATGTACATAAAAAAATTTTTATACATGTGTATTATATATATATATAAATATATATTATTTTATTTATATTTATATAAAATATAACAAATTTATATAAAATAAATGTTTATGTAAAATAAATAACATGTAAAATAATTATATTTATATAAAATAAAATATCTAAAATAAATATATTATGATATAAATATATTATATTTATTATTGTTTGTTATATATATTTGAGCTGAGTCTTAAAGGAAGCCAGGGAGGTTAGGAGGCAGTGAATATTGAGGAGGGAGAGCATTCCAGGCACTGATAGAAAGACAGAAGCATAGTTGGGAGAATCACCTCTGAGAATCGGAAAGTAGATGAGTTTAAATGGATCATAAAGTACACAGAATAAAGGGGAAAGTTAGGAAGGGACGAGGTTGTGAAGGACATTTTATATTTGCAATTGTATATTTGATATTTATATATATATATATATATATATATACATAATATTATAGTTATATTTTTGCATTTTATATTTTATACCAGTGCAGGCTTTGAGTAGGTGGTTGCCATAGTCAGCCCTGAACTATTCAGTAAAATTACTTTGACAGCTGAGTGGGGAGAGACTTGAAGGACAGAAATCATTCATCATGCTACTGCAATAATCCAGGTGTGAGGTGATTAAGAGCCTGTGCCAAGGTGGAGGCAAGATCAGAGCAGAGAAGGAGATGTATATGGGAATCATTGTGAAGGCAGAAATGACTTGACCACAAGTTGGATACATAGGCTAAATGTGAGTTTAGGAATCAAGTATGCCAAGGTATAGGCCTGGGTAACTGAAAGGATGGTAGTTTTCACAACATTAATAGTAAAGTTGAGAAAAGGGGATGATTTTGAAGGAATGATAATGGATTTTCTGGGGCATGCTGAGTTTGAGATGCCTACCAGACATCCAATTTGAGATGTCCAAAAGGCAGGTTAATGATGAGAGACTGTTGCCCATCCTTCATTTGAAGAGGGCCAGCTATATTGTGGGATGATGTCTTGACTCATACATGAATTGGATTTAAGTGAGGCAGCATTGCACAAAGTTGTCAGCCTCACTTTCTCTTCCAGAGTCATCAAAGTCCAGTGGCAAGATAAAAGTCAAGGTGGCTGATTGGCCTGGGATGCAGTGGAGAATTTTGTCGTCTTCAATGTCTAACCAAGCTCAAAGCACTACACAGCGCCTGCTTCATCCGCTTCTATGATTGAAACAAACTATTCTCATCTGCCCATTTCACCAAGGGAAATCTTCACATGCTTGGGACAGACACCCCTCTAATTCACAGACAGTCCTGAGGGCTGCCAGTTACTCTCAACCTGATCTAGTCTATCTGTTGAGATGGTTTTATCAGGGTGTGGTTACTGCTTGTGCTATGCTCCTTGGATCTATAGGTGAGATCAGGAGAGAGATTAAGGCTAGATCTGGGAAACATCTGTGTAGAAATGATAATAGAATCCATGGGAACTGATCAGATGACCAAGAGAGTTAGTTAGTTAGACTAAGAGAAGAAACAAGAACAAAGGCTTGGTTAGTGTATGTGGTGTGGATAAAGTTCTAGCAAAATAGAATGAGGAGGCAGTCACAGAAGCAGCAGTAGAGCCAGGAAAGAACAATGTCATAAAAACCTAGAAATGAGTATCCAGAAGGAGATGATGATTCATCAAGAAGGACAAAGGCTGAAAAAAGGGCAAACTACTATTTGGCAATTAAGACAGCATTGGAAACTTTGGAGAGAGAAATTTCAGTTGAATGATGAGGTCAAAAACAAGACTGCAGAGGGTTTAAAAGTGAAAAAGAGGACAGAATGTGCAGACATCCAAAGTTGATGGCTACCTCAAGGAGTTTAGCCAAGGAAAGGAGAAGAGACATAGGATAATAGTTAATGGGGATGGTTGGATCAAGTGAGAAGGGATTTTACAGAAGAGGAGGCATGGGAATGTTTGTAGGTAGCACAGAAAATAGGTAGATAAGGAGAAACTGAAGATCAGAGAGAAGATGGGGTAAATGGAAGGGCACATCTATTAGAGAAGAGGGAAGAGTTATGATTAAGCAGTGATGCTGGAGGAGGAAGGGAAAAGAGAGAGCTTTTTGGCAAGTGGTCTTAATTGTTTCAATAATGTATGAGGCAAGGTTCTCAGCTGAGAGTGTAAGGAGAGGGAGATGCAGCAGGAGGTGGGGGGATATTGAAGAGGGATGAAAAAGTTAACATACTGAGTCAGTTAAGGAGGCGTGAGAAGATTGTCATGCTGCAGTGAGGACTCAGTTGAGATAATATGGCATAAATTTGTAATGAGTCCAACTTAACATGGTTTCATGATTTTTTTCAGCTCTGTTCAGCAGCACATGAATAGAAAAAAATGAAGCAGATAGTGGGAACTTGGGATTTGACAGGGTGTCATTGGTGATAGGATAAAATGGCAAAGGATCTGAATGTATAGGGTAGTATTGAGTTAAACTGATTCATCATAGGGTCAGTATAGGGAAGGACAGGAAGTATAGCCAGGGCAGGGGGATGACCTAAGAAAAAACAGAGTTGGAGAGATTGGTGAAGGGTCATGGTGAAGATGAAGACCAGAGATCAGAAAGTACAGGGAAAGATGGAATGATAAAAGGTTATTAGAAAAAGGGATTTCAGAGTCAATGAACATGGAAGCAGAACTTTTGTAGATGATGTAGATCACAGGGATGACCACTTCTGGGCATAACTGAGGTAGAATAAGAAAATAGACGTGGGAACAGAATAGGCGAAATGATCAAAGTTATCATTGCATAAAACATTCAAAGGTCTTGAATATGAACAAGGAGCACTTACAGGTGATGGCAAAATCAAAGATATGATCATCTCTGGGAGTACTGAGGTGAGGTGGAGGAGTCTATCTTGAGAATTGAGCATATCAAGGAACTGGGAATTTAGATGAAGTCACCTAAGATGAGGCAGTTGCGGGTGGAGAGAAAGACTGTGAGCCAGACCCTGAACTCATTGAATAAGGAAGGAGAATGCTTGAAGACTGATAGAAAATAGCCACTGTGATTCTGATTGTGTGATAAATGAGGTCAGCTTGAGCCTCAAAGAAGAAATTGCTGGGGGATGGTGGTAGAGAGAGAAAATGGAAGTGGAAATGGAAGCAGAGTATTCTGACCATCTTCCTCATGCCCCACGACCAATGAGTGGAAGGTATGAATGAAAGGGCAACCAGTACTGTGGAAAAAGTGGCCAGGAACAATGTCTTTCTTAAAGGATCTCCATGAGTCTCAGTAAATGTTAGAAGCTAAGAAAGAATGAGGAAGAAAAAGGTTTTGTATGAAAGAAAGTTTGTTCAATTAAGTGAAGGTCTAAATCTAGATATGTAATCAAAGGATTGTAAAATTGGAAAGGAACATTTCATCCACCTCTTTATAGCACAGGAAATGGAGTCTGAAAAAGACCGTGACTTGCCCATTGTCACACAGTGAGAAGAAGAGATGGGATTTGATTCCAGTCCTCCAAGCCCAGAGCTACCCTTCTTTCCACTGTACCATATCACCTCTCAGTTACATTACAAATGGTTTCGGTTTTCTTCCCCTTAAGAGGGAATGTTTTGCATAAGAGTACTAGTTGCTATTTCTAAATCCTCCTACGCTCCTCTTGTTATATGCTTTACATTACATTGGTTGTATGCAGGAAAGCTAAGTTCATTCCATCCTAATATGAATACTACTACTAGGTCTTAGGTACCTGCACATACATTTCATTGTCAAGTTGGGATGATCACCAGTGGTTAAGTTATGTGTCAATTTATGAGGCTATTGATACATGTTAATAGATAGTCAAATATGTTGTTGTTCAGTCAATTCTGTTGTGTCTGACTCTTTGTGGTCCCATTTGGGGTTTTCTTGGCAAAGATAATGTAATTGTTTGCCATTTCCTTCTCCAGCTCATTTACAGGTGAGGAAATTGAGGCAAACAGGGTTAAGGGACTTGCCCAGGGTCACACTGAGGCCAGATTTGAACTGATGAAGATGAATCTTCCTGACTGACTGGCATTCTATCCCGTACACTAACTGAAGTGAATTTTATGTGATTTTCAGGGAATGAAAATGATTACTTGAGGGAAAGGTTTATTAGAGAATATAGCTATGGTTATGTGTCATTCCTTGTTCAAAAAAAGCATTAGATTCAATAGTAACAAAATGCCTTAAAAGTTTGCTCCAAAAAAGGTTCTCATCACATATACCCCCTTGATCCTAATCTTAACATTCTCAACCTAAAGCCTGAGGGTACCATATTGCCTGGTCATTTAAAGAAATGCTTTTCAAATTTGGGAAGTAGAGGAGCAAAATGCATTTGGAAGAAAAGTACTCCTTAGGATGAGAGCCAAATACAAATAAGGAAAATCGAGAAAAAAGTGAAATATTGTCTGTTTTTTCTATTCTCTTAACTTTATTTTAATTAACAAGCATTTATCTTTTCTCTCCCATTTCCCTCCTGCTTGTTTTTTTTTTTAATGTCTAAGGAAATGAAATCATTTGACATCTTGGTCTTGTGGATAGAAATTTCAGTTACATATTTGGATTTACTAATTGGGAGAAATGAGTATTAGCAACCAATGATCCAGAGTTCCCAACTTTTTATGAAGTCCTGATTTTAAAAAAATGTTCAAGTCTCTTGAAGGACATTGCTGATAATGAGACTGACCTAATTTTCTTGTTCAGACCTCACCCAAGTGGGAAAGCCATAATGTTTTGCTCAGGTTTGGGTGGGGCATAAATTCTTGAATAGATTGCCAAGTCTGGGGTCATCTGGTTATAGTGAGAGTTTCTCTCTGCAGAAGGGTGACATGACGGCACTCTCAGTCTCTTACCATAATATTTTTTCTTTCATTAATTGTTAAACAATAAGTACTCCTCTTCCAAAGGAAAAAAATATAAAGCCTAAGCCTGCTACCATGATTGATCTAAGAGAGATGACCAAATAACCATCCTTTTATTGATAAATGTACTGGCCTTATTAATAAAATTAATAAAATGATTAAATTACCCAGAAGCTATGTCTCTTGAAACTTTTTAATCACCTCATAATGTTTAAAACACATATGAAAATATGTATGAACAAGAGTGTCAAAAGTAAATTTCAACCCTCTCAACAGCATCCTACACAAGTTATTTACAGTAATTGCAAGTGCAGTTTCTTTGTAATTAATCAGGAACATCTCATTAGCATTGCCAGTCATTAAGTGAGCTCTGTCCTTTGCTGTTGTGTCGTAAGTGGTAACTGTTTTCTGGCTTTCAATCTGGTAAGATTTTAAAAAAATCAGTACAGTTGTTGTTTGTTTTTAAAAGTGGTTCCCAATATGCTTGGACTCTTTAATTTCCTGCAAGTCAAAGGCAAATTCTGACCTTTCTTCAATGAATCCTACTGTCCCTTCCCATTTTTGCTTCTGGTGAAATAGGAGAATTCAGATAAAGAAGGGTATTAACGCTGACTCACTCTTTCCTTGCTTCACTGTTTCACGGCTGAATGACCATGTGAAAGATGGGAATGATACGCCTGGTGCCTGAGCTGCCTACAGGCTGAAATTGAGAGGACTATCAGAATCTAAGCTTTAAAACCTAAAGATCACAAAGTTCTTAAAATTTTCTAGTCTGAATAACATTTTCTCTTCCCCTTTCTCTAGCCACTGCAAAGAGTTTGTCTCTCCAATTAAGAGGAGAAATGATGCTTCTTTGAATGAAGCATCAACGAAGTTAATTATTTGGCTCTTAAATATGGCAGCTAGGTGGCTCAATGGATAGAGTGCTGGGAAAATCTCATGGATAATATGGTCCATTGGGTCATAAAGAGTCACTGAATAACTAATCAATAATAAACTCATTTGTAAAACATTGAAGAGGAAGATAGAAGCAGTATATACTCACAAAGTAATACAATGAACATGAAGGATAACACAATTATGGAGGTTGGTATGTACCATAGGAAAGTCAAATCATTCTGACAGTATTATAATGAAGATGATAATGGATACTATTGTTATTTTCATCTAGTTCTAATCTTTTTTAAAAATACGTTTCAGATAGAAATGGACCTGACACATACTTTCTGGGAAATGAAACCGCTCATGTGCCTGAAATCCAGGAAATTGGTTCTGTCAATAACTACAGTGCTTCAGAATGGCCCCAAATGGTGGCATAGGTTCCCAAAGTGGGCAATACCACCACCTGGGAAGTGTTGGAACAACCTGGGGAAGTAGGAGCACTGGGCACAATGCAGGGGGCATCAAAGAAAAATAAGGGGTCAGTGGAAGCATAAAGAAAGAAGAAAATTTTGAAAAACTTGTTCATACATGTTTCATCTGTTGTGTAACAGAGTTAAAGTTGTAGTGATTACTTTTTTTCTAAATAAACATACAAAATGCAAGTTATACTCCATCAGTGGTCAAGTCTGCTGACAGGTCTTAACAAGCAAGTGTTGGCAGAAGAATGTGTCTCCCATTGTCCGGAAGTCCAGCATGCATCAGCAGGAATATGTGTGTGTAATGACTTGTTTACAATACAATATTATATGGTTACATAATGCAATATTGCATCATAAAAATTTTAATGCAAGAAAAAGATTGCCAATTTACAATAAATTATTAAATTTAAGATGCATCATGTAATAAAATATTTTACATATTTTCCGAAATGATGCAAATGTCAAAAAAAACCATTAAGGAATTAAGTACTGAGTAATTTTTTTTTGAAAAGGGGGCAGTAAGACAAGTAAGTTTGGGAACTTCTATTTAAGGGGGTCTATAATTTTGTATGTAAGAAGAAAAAGAAAGCCAAGCTCTTTTACAAAAATATTAATTGGAGGAAAGAGGACCCTAAGTGCTAGTGATGACACCAATCCCAAGGAAGTTAGAATAAACATGAAGCATGTTAGAATTCATTCCGTTGGTGTTAGGGAATGGATTCGTGGACTCATCAATCAATCTAGATATTTATATCTATCTCTCTCCTTTTCTTCCTTTGGGACAGGGTCCAGAGTATATCACAACATTTTCATAGTTACATATCTGACTCAGATACAGAAAAAATAAGATCACACCATTTAAATTTTTTTCAAATTTATTTTTATTTTTGAGGAGTTAACAATCATTTTAACCAAGCACATGTATAATTCCTTTAACTAAGCATATATATCATTCACCTAGTCAGCACCCTGAATTTCAAAGGAAATACAGAGAAATCAAAAATCAACAGACATGGCTTCCTCTGCCTGAATTCAACAGACAGGTCTAACTGTCTGACCATAGTTACCAGAGAGGGAAGCACTGACATCTGGGTTTTCAAATCCAGGGGGTTCCTTAGTGGTTTCCCAGAGTCCTTCTCTGGTCAAACAAACACTTCCAGTCAGTAGGTCCCCTATTTTTTTTAAACATCCAACTTAATGGTAAAAAAATAAAGTCCTAAAAGTTCTACTCAAACCAAGCTTCTTCTACATATACATTGAAATCGTATAAGATTCCATGACACATGTAGAAGAAGTGAATGAATCCAAGTACTCTGAGTACACAGCATACGTGACCATGGAGATATTGCTAACAATTCACTAAGAAGCAACATCAAGTAAGACATATGGCAGGAATACATGCTCACCTATGGTATTCATCAATGTCATAGGGAATATCCTATGTAGAATACAAATAAAAAAATTCTCTTTTTTATTCTTCAAATTCTCCTATTTGCAGAGTACATTGTATTAATTTTATTGCACTCATAAACACTATAAAGCCTCTAAAGTAGAATATAAATTCATCTGAAAGTGGTCAGCCTCACCATCCACAATAGAAAAACAAAGTGGATGAAAAACATACTGCCCAGATTATAATCTTCAGTTGGACAGAGAATGCATTAGGTTAGTTCACCAATAAATATGGCAATGCCTACAGAAGATAGATAATAAGCAGATTCTAAAATAGGTAGAAGAGGAATAGATTAGGCCACATTGAATTTGGGAAATTACATATCTTAATAATAGGACCATAGATGATTCAAAGCTGATAACTGCTGTAAATACTCACTTTTTAGGCATCACTATTTCTCTGGTGTTGCTATATAGATGCAAATCAAGGAAGACAGGGATCTTATAGAACGACTTGAAGACTTTTGCCATGAAGGCTGAAATGAAAGATAAATGTCACCAGATGTATCTCACCCTCTCCAGGATTGCTAAGTGCCTCCTTGAAGTTTACTGAAACTTCTAGGTAATTTGCATGGTTCCCCCCAAAACCAATTCCCAGATAGTTTCATAGTCAATAGCATTTACCAAAGAGAGAAAAATTTTGCCTATGAAAGTTGAGAAAAAGAAGGCAAAATGGTTGATTTTGCTGCCCATATAAAGGAGAAGAGTCATTCAAACTGTGGGTTTTCATAGGGTTGTCAACATCATCATCTAATTCTGAAGTAGCTGGCCTTGGTTATGGGAGAGGGTTGCAGTTTGTGGTGGAAGGTTTGGGCTTGTTTGGGACAAATGACAGCACTTTTTAATATTAAGAAAAAAAGAATGGAAAATGTTGTACCTCAAACTTTTCTCTCATAGAGCTCAGGAAGGCATGACACTTCTCTTAAAATCAGTTTTTTCCTCTCCATGACATACTTCTCAGAGTTTGTATCCTGTTTTTTACAATGGTTAGTCTCCTTATTTTCAATGGCAGAGGTTCCCTTTAAATTCTAGATATCAAATATCTCCACTGGTGTATGGCCACCATCTATACATTTCCTAGAGTTTAGAGAGGGAGGTGGCTATGCCCTCAGTGTCCAACTGAAGCAGTTTCACCCGATGACCCTCACAAGTGAAAAAGGAAAGGGGAGAGGTAAGATGCGAAAATCAAGCTTCCCAGAGAACATGTTTCTTGTAAAAAGGATAGCAAAGCATCAGGATAAAGATGAAAGCTAAAAACATCATCTGTAAAATTGGACTTATAAAAACACTTCCTTCCCAGTTGTGAGGATGAAATGAGAAAGTAATTATAAAGTACTTTGCAAACCTTAAAGTGTGGTTTACTACTACTACTACCACTACATCAAAACCCCTTACTGGATCACTGAGAGCTCCAAAGACCACAGTTTAGAGAAAGCAAAAGGTAAACTATTAATAGATACAATGTAACTATTACTTGACCCAATCTTAAAGTGCTACTATACAAATGCTATCATTATTCTTGTCAATTTCATTCAAATCAACAACTCTTTTAAGGGTCTGCTATGTGTCAATGAGTGCCCACTAAAAATACAAAGACACAAATGAAATAGCTCTGACTTTCAAGTTTGTATTTTATTTGACAGAAACAGGTTCACAGATAAATAAATACCAAGTAATTTCAGGAAGATGAAGGAGAGTCCTAGCAACTAGTGATGTCATGGAGGGCTTGTAGGAGATGGCATCTGAGTTGAGTTTTGAAGAGACCTGGAGGGGAGTTTCAACAGGCAGGAAAGAGATGGGAGAAGGTCCCAAGCATCATGGACTAACTCATGCACAGGCAGAAGTTAAGTACATTAATTAAATAAGTACATTAAGTACCTAAATTAAGGCATACAGAATGGCAGCAACTTAACCATATTTCAGTCCAACCCTTTGTCTTCTTAACAAGAAGAAAGCATCAAGTTTTCAACTAAAATGAATCATCAAATAGCATTGCAGAAGCAGTAGAAATCTTCCAGCTCACTTCGTCAATCCTTTCATTTGACAGGCTACCACATCTGGGCACAGCTCAACTCTGTTCTGTGGAGATGTTGGTCTGTTTTTGTACATTTAACATGGCTAGAGCAGCTAGGTGGCAAGGTGGATAGAGCACTGGCTCTGGAGTCAGGAGGATCTGAATTCAAATCCAGCCTCAGATACTTGACTAGCTGTGCGACTCTGGGAAAGTCACTTAACCCCAATTGTCTCGAAAAAAAATTAATGTGGTCCAGGGGAAAAAAGCACCAGATCTTGGGGACCACTTAATTATGGAACCTTAGGCAAGTTGCTCCTTTTCTTTGTGTCTCAGAAACATCCTCATTTGTAAAATGAGGCAGTCAGCTTAGATGATCAAAGGATCATGAAGTTAGAATTGTAAGGAAGAAGTGAAATTCATTTATTTCTTTTTCCAACAAACACTCAGAGCCTGTAAGATCACTTATAATTTGTATCACCTTGATTAAGATACTTAATTCTCTTAGCCTCAATTTTCTCTTTGGTAAAATAATAAATTTATACTGTGCCATTTAAAAAGGTTTGAAAGTAATTTCTGGGCAATTTAATCATTTTAGTAATCATGACAGCATTTTAATAAAAGGATGGTCTCTCTCTTAGACTGAAGTGGGCATTATTCCTCCCTAGGTCCCTAGGCTGAGAGATATCTTGTTACTGGGCAGGGTTGGATAATCTGCCTAGTAACAGGGTTTTTGTTTGTGCCCCTGTCAAAATGTTATTCCCCTTTGGGTTGTGAAATATCTGATGAATTGTTAACAGTCATTTCTTGTTTAGTCCATTTGCATGGTAACCACTTATGCTCCCCTAATGTTAGACCCCCTTGCCACTAGCTCCGCCCCCACTTCCTGACAACTACTCTACGTTGAATGACAACCAGTCTGTGATTGGCTACCTCTCCTGGCACCTCTCCTATATTGGGGTCCTTTGCCTAGTAGCACCCTGATAACCCCCTCTGTTTGGGGGTTCTTGCCTAGCAGCGAGCCCCCCTCTTGCTCTGTCAGAACTCTGTTTGTTGTGGAAACTGCAAGCCTGTACCGAGTAGCACCGAAATGCTTAAAATGCACTCCCCACCTCAGTTCGGGGCTGTCTCCTCTGGGTCTCTCCATGAGGCAGCCACCAGCTGCCAGCCTGGCTAATAAATGATGCTCTCGAAATTCCCAATTAATTTTGCCTGTGACTTATTAACTCCGTCCATTTCAAGACCAAGGATAATCATGGTTCATGGCCTTTTGGAAGAGGAATAGTCCTGAGGGTGGAAGTAAACTCTCACTGGCTAACAATTAATGAGAGAATGAATATTAATTATAATGAGGAGCTGGACCTGAACTTTGAGTCATTTTCTTCTAAGTTAGGGCAATCTATTGAAAGAATTTGTCCCCACCCAAACCTGAGTAGAGCACAATGGCTGTCCCACCTGAGCGGGGTCGGGATAGAAGAGGTTAGCTCAACCTTCAAGGGACTGAGATCTTGAAATGAGGAGAAAAGAAAAAGGGGGAAATCTAGATCTCCCCAAATCACTGGTTATTAATAATCATTTCTCTCAATTCTACCGAAACCAATGAAATCACAGATCCAGCCTTCCCTCCCTTCTCTCTCTCTCTGTGTCACACACACACACACACACACACACACACACACACACACAGACACCCCACCCCCAATGGACAATCTTGTTGCTCATCTAACTGCAAGCCTGCATATTATAATCTGCAAAATAAGTATTCTTCCCTTATCCCCCTAATATTAATCAACAAGCATTTATTAAGTTACCACCATGTTCCAGTCCCTGTACTAAGTAAAAAGACAGAAGTGACAAAGTGGGGGTGGGGGACACTGCAGCAAAATTCTGGGAAGCCACAGACTACAGCTGAACAGGATGGGTAGAATGAATGAGGTGCTACCGGCATCCTTGGAGACAACTGCCCTAATGATTAGATCACTTCTGTGCCTCAAAACTTTCCACAGATCCTCCCCACTTAACAGAATAAAATACAAAATCTTCACCATAGCATTTAAGGCCTTCCACTGCCTAGATCCAGTCTTCTTTCTCAATTTCATACTAGTACCTTTCACAAATTCTATATTTTAGCCCACTTGTATAGCTAGCTGTTTCACCTCCAGCCTCCAGACATTGGCACCGGCTGCGCTCTCCTGACTAAAAAGCATTGCTTTCTCAATAGTAGGTTCACTCTGATTTCAGTAACTGTCTTTTGTCTTTGCACACTACACCCCCAGTTTGGCACGTTTTAGATGCTTGGTACTGAACCTGAGTTAGGATACCAAAACTCCCCCCTTGCAATTAGCTTGGAGACAATTATCCTGGAGAGAGGATGATTAATTTTTAAAATGGAATGTCGCCGGTTAAATATGTTGCAACTTGGTTGTCCAGAAGCAGGTATTATATATAATCCCAACCCAAGTCACCAGTGTCTAGTGGAATACAGTATACCCATGGGACGCCTTAGAGTAACTAAGTAACTCTGTAGTAACTATTTTGGACACGCTCACTGTCTGTGAGTGATAGCTTCTGGCACTGGCAAGCCAGGAAGAATTTGTGTTGTACAAAGTGCAGATCGTTTGTTTGGTTTGGGCGTTAACGCAGGATTCCTTTAAAAGGAGGGCTCCGAAGATTGCCCAACGCACAAAGGGAGTCGCTGGGGGCTACTGAGTAGGCTACTGCCTCGGGTCCCCCAACTAGTCCAAGAGTGGGTGGGAAGCAGCGAGCCTCAAAAGCAGGTGAGAGGTCAGGGGCTGGGCGGGTTAGCTCAGCCCTGCGGGGGTTGGAGCTCAGGGGGGCGGGGACAGGTTAGAGCCAGCCCCCCCCACGTGGCTGCCAGGTTGCCGCCCTTGAGACGTTTCAAACCAGAGGCTGAAGAACTTGACCAATGGGGTGCAGAACGTTGGGGGCCGAGCGTTCCGGGCCCTCCCTCCACCCCGCCCCCTTTTCCCTTTGTGACGTCTCTGGTCACTCTCTCCGGCCTCTAGGATCTGTGCCAGTTTCTCTGTCGATTTCCCGGGCTCTAGCTAACTTTGCTGGGCTAGTGGTGTTTCCCTGCTGCTGGAGACCATGGCCTTCGTCACCCGGCAGTTCGTGCGCTCCCTGGCCTCCTCTTCCTCCGTCACTGGCCCCGCCGCCTCGGCCAAGAAGATCCTCATCAAGCACGTGATTGTCATTGGAGGTGGGCTCATGGGTGCGGGGGTCACGCAGGTGAGCTGGGTCAAGGTCCCGTTTCCCTTCCCCCTCCAGCGCCCACCCTAGACCCCCACCCTTGCCCTCCGCCTCCCCACTGACATTTAAACTGCTACTGTAGCAGCTGCCTGGGAAGGGAGGCGGGGAAGGTTAGAAGGGTCCTCGGGGCATCTTACCTGTTACCTTGCGCTCCCAAGGTAGGCGAGTGAGCCCTGGGACTGGGTCCAGAAGGAACGGGTGTGAATCTGCACCCGCTGCTCTCCTGCTCCCCAGCCCTCCGAAAATCAGAAGTCGTACTGTAGGAGAGCCGTGTTGTTATGGCCTGTGCCTGTCTTCAAAGTTCTACCTCATGTTAAACCTTTTATGCCTTAGCTCCAACTTAATCTAGGCAGGAAGCACTTTGAGGGAGGGGAATGCCTTCTTGCAGGAAGTCAGATCTGGGTTCTTTCAAGAAATCGGATTGTAAAATCGGAAGTTTAGAATTAGAAGAGGCCTTAGAGGGCTTCTAGCCCAAATTCCTTAATTTTACAGATGAAGATCTGAGACTGAGAGGCCAGTAGTAGCTAATATTTATCTAGAATTTGAAGATTTGAAAAGACCCTTACAAATAGTTTATTTGACATAATGTAATAGGTAGTCAATTCTACAAGCAGTTTTTAAACAGATTCTAAGTGTAGGCACTGTGCAAAATGTTGAAAGAATTTCAAAGAAAAAGCAAAACCAAGCCCGGTCCACAAAGTACATTCTAACTTGGGAGGTGGGTAGACAGCTAAGTAAATGCATGATAGATAAATATGGAGTAAATTGGAAGTAATCTCATCAGGAATGCTTTAGCCTTAAGGGGGCCTGGGAAAGACCTCTTGGAGAAAGTGGGATTTGAATTGAGATTTGAAGGAAGGCAGAAGGCAGGTGAGGAGAGAAAATAGCTGGGATTCAAAGTTCATTTCTTCTGATTTTTAACTCCAACATAGCTCCCACTGCATCACGGGCTGTGTGAACTTGAACAAGTCACTTAAGCTGTAAAACTAGATTAATAATATCAGCCTCCCTACTTCATGGGTCTCTTTCTGATTCAACACAGATACAATAAAAGGGGCCTGGTGTTACACAATAAATTTGTTAGATATTGTGAGAAAATTCCTATACCATTTTAGCACTTGCTAGACATTCAGTAAATATTTGATTGATTTGGAAAAAAATAGAGAATCTCCAAAGAACTATTTAATTTCTTTCTTAGTGATTCTCTCCCCATCATTTACTAAACTTCAGTTTAAGGGATATAGGCAGCTAAATGGTGCAGTGGATGGAATGCTGGACTGGGAGTTAGCAGTACTCTTAAGACTCCTCATTCTGCGTTCAAATCTGGCCTTAGACACTTTGTGCTGTACTCTAGTATCTTTTGCCAAGGAAAACCCCAGATGGGGTCATGAAGAGTTGGACAGGTTTATGGGTAAGCTGGACTCCAGTCTAAGAAGGCCTGGGCCCAATTCTGGGCCCAGATACATACTGGCTCTGTGATCCTAGGCAAAACACAAATCTCTGAAGACTCTCTACAATTTGCAGAGAAGGTGGCATTCTTGCATGGGTAGAGGCAGTTTACTCACACAAGAAATGAATCACAGGGTCCATCCTCCATTTTCCCCCCATATAGTTCCCACATTTAAAAGATACAAAGAATTTTGCACTGGGCACCAGACATCTTTATCAGAAGCCATGTTGTACCTTTTTCCCTTAGCACCAAGCCCTGAATTGTATTAGGTCTCCAGAGGGAGGGGGCAAAGGACTTGAGTAGAAAAAAGATACAGCCTCTGCCCTCCAGGAATTTCTAATCTCAACATTTATCTGTAGAACTCTGCCCTATTTCTCTAGAGAGTTATGGTTTGTGCTTAATTGCACAATTGATAACCTAGTTTAGAATTACTTTGAAATTACAAAGTCATTGATATAATTAAACCTTTACATCATGGTCCCCTTCCCTGACAGTTAATTTATTTCCACTTTATATCTAATTTGTATTTGTTTTAATTGTGTCTGTGTTGTCTCGCCTGATAGAAATGACCAAAGACTTTCATCTTTCTCTTTGTACCTAGAGCCAGCCAAGTGCCTGGCACATTCTAAGTGCTTAATTAATGCTTATTGAGTATAAGCGGAAATCATGCTAGATTTGGAGTCAAGAGACTCAACCTTGTCACTTGCTAGGGTTGTAACTAGGCAAATCATTCAGCTTCCTCATCCCTAAAATGTGGGTAGTTACTTGTGTTACCTTCCTCACTGGTGGGCTTTCAAGAAAACATAATATGAGTTGCTTAGTGAGGATTTGGGGATATTTGGGGGCCCATTGATGGGCTATTCTGACTCAGTGTGGCAATTCTCAAGTCCTCAGGTCACAGTTGGCCCCGTATCAAACCTTCAGGTATGTTTTCATCACTACATTGTTTGTACACTTGACATGACGATGGTCTGGACAGGGCTCTAGGGGCCACTGCATTGACTTAACTCTGCCTCCTTCTGACTCTTTGCTGTGGGTCCTAGATTTGTGCTTTGCTGCTTAGTAGCCCCTTACTATGAAAGAAATTATTTCTTTCCTATTAATAACCAGTTATTAATTGAGATTAAGATTTTTCTTTTCTGTTTCCTCATTCAAAGTCCAGTCTTTCAAGGAGATTTATGATCATACCCCAAAATTTACCCCACCCACGCCATTTTAACCTTATAAAGAGAATCTAATCTAGGTGTATAACCTATTGTGCTCTATTCTAACAGACTTGAGTAGGAGGTCTGGATTGTCTTTGTCCACATTGCCTATGGCTAGGGGTAGTGTGAGTAGAGAGAATGGTGACCTAATTAAAGCTAGTCCTCCCATTCCCTCAGTGGAATAGGTCTGCCTGTCATAACATTCATTTTCTCATTAACTGAAGGTTATATAATAGAGGTTCCCAAACTTACTTGGCCTACCATCTACTTTTCAAAAAATAAAATTACTAAGCATCCCCTCCCACAATCCATTTTCTTTAACTCTTTAATGTTTGCTTTTAAAAAAAATTTCTGTCTTTTCAAAAAATATATATATATATTTTAAAATGACACATCTTTAATTTAATAATTTTTTTGTAAATTTGTGGAATCTTTCTTGCATTGAAATTTTGATGATGTAATATTATGTCATGTAACTTTATAGTATCGTATTGTAAACAAGTCGTTATGTGAATATATTCCTGCTGATACATGCTGGACTTCTGATGGTGTACAGTAAACTCACCTGCCAACACTTACTTGTTAAGACCTGTTGGTGGACTTTTGATCACTGATGGGTAAAACTTATATTTTGTGTGTTTATTTGGAAAAGAATCTAATCACTATGATTTTAACTCTGTTACACAATAGATGAAACATTGTGTAATCGATGAAGGGATGAATGATCTTTCAAAATTTTCTTCTCTTCTTTCCTTATACTTCCACCAGCCCCTTATTTTTATGCAATGCCTCCCAATTGCATGTGGGGCTAGCACTACCCCCCTGGATCAATTCAGCACCTTCCAGGTGGTGGTAACACCCACTTTGAGAACCTAAGTTATATAAGCATCAAGAAGCTTCCAGGGAGGATCTTTGTTTTTTGAGAGAGGTCAAATAACTGCCCTCCAATTAATTAATTTAATTTAATGTTTTTAATTTAATTAAGTTTAGTTTAGTAATTAATTAATAAATTATTAATTACCCAGAAACTAAGTCTCAAATTTTTCATATGTTACACTAGTGTATTATGCTGATGTTCTACAGATTGGCTTGGGAGCAATGGAAGGAGCGAACCCTTGGTTTTCAGTCACTTAGAAGCTGTGTGACCTTGGCCAAGTCACTTAGCCTCTCAGTTTCAGTTTCCTCTCCTGTAAAATGAGAGGGTTTGGATTAGATGACCTCTCAGTTTTCTCCAGGCCCTATATCTATAATGTTATAACTGGTTGTTTTATCTTGCTTGAGACCCCAGATCGTTGATTTCATTGCTTTAGGGAATTCCCTGATGAGACAATTTCCTCTTGCCTGTTCAATTCTGGAGCTGTTCAGAAACTTGGTTTTAGAAAATTGCCTGCAGCATGAGAGAGTGATTTCCCCGGGATCACTCCTTCCTTATGGGTTAGAGGCAGGAATTGAACTTCTCCTGAGGCAGAGGCCGCATTCACTAGGTCAGGCTTACCTATCTTAATTATGACTTTGTGACCCTTATATTTACTGAGAGCAGTTTGACTCCTGCCTTCATTCTTTTTTGTTAGCCTCTGATCTTGCACTTCTGTCTATTATTGTGATTCATGGATAGTTATTTAAGGGTAACAGCTATTCTTGGCACAGCTAGTTGGCTCAGTGGATAGAGCTCTGGGCCTGGAGTCTGGAAGACCTGTGTTTAAATCAGGTCTCAGACAATTTACTAGCTATATGACCCTGGGCAAATCACTTAACTTCTGTCTGCCCAATCCCTGGAGAAGAAAATGGCAAACCTCTCCATATCTTTGCCTGGAACACCCCATGTGAGGTTATGAAGAGTCAGAGGGAACTGAACAAAATATTGTGCCAAAGGGCATTGCCTCTCTACCTGGTATGCTTGAGAACAAAGTGTATGCCAGTCAAATTTTACCAAATTTTATAGACCTCTGTCAAGTTTTGGATTGCAGTGAATCTTTGGCAATGCTTAAAGAAACAAGCCCACTAACCTGATTAGGTCAGATGACTCTAATTTTGGCTTTTAAAAAGACTTTAATTTTAATCAAGAATTATTCTAGCTCATCAGTAACTTTTTCTTTCCTGCTTAACATTTTTGCTAAGTTCTTAACATCCTCTAAACTCCTTGAGGATAGAGATTTTGTTTCATGATACCTTTCCATTTCCTCTAGCCCTTAGCACTATGCTCTGTACTCAGTAGGTGCTTAATAAATGTTGAACAGTATCCTAACATACTGAATTTTAGCAGAAAAGGCATAAATTTGATGGGTTTCTTTTTTTTCTCTTTCAGATAGCAACTCCAAAGTTGTCTTATATATGCCATGGCTCATTTGATCATGAATGCATTTGTAGGAGATTTATGTGAATTTACTAAGTAAATTAAATGACTCATTACTTATATTTGAAATAGCAAATACACTACCAAGATAGTAATGTTTTACTTATATTTTTTCTACTGTAAGCATCCTCACCCTGGAAGGTTTTGCCATTGAGTTAATATTTAAGTGGCGTTAACTTGTTCAGTGTGTTTGTTTATCTAATGCTTTTTCTCCGACTTGAAATGATGGCCGGTTTATCTTCTGCCTGATGCTGTAACTGACATTAAAGTTTATAGCACTGAGTAAACCTTAGATAGTAAAGGTCATTGTCTTATTTTAAAGGGGAGCTGTAATTTTTCATTTTCATTTCATAGGATAATTATGAAGCATATAAATATATAATATAAAGCATAGGCTTATATTAAGATATTATATAAAGTCAGTAGTATATGTGGGATCAGAGTTCCAGGGTCATCTTTTATATTCAGAATCTTGCTTAGCACTGTGCTTGGCACATAGTTTATTGTTATTGTTGAGTTGTTTCAGTTACGTCCAGCTCTTCATGGGGTTTTCTTGGCAAAGATGCTACAGTAGTTTGCCATTTCCTTCTCCAGTTCATTTTACAGGTGAGAAAACGGAGGCAGATAGAGTAAAGTGACGTGCCCTGGGTCACACATCTTGGAAAAGTGTCTGACATAGGATTTGAACTCGGGTCTTCCTGATTCTAGACCCAGCACTCAATCCACTGAACCACCTCACTGCCACATTTGATCCTTACAGGCACACTGAGAAGTAGCTATTTATTCTCATTTAAGATTAAGAAACTGAGCCTGCCTGGGGCCGTACAGATAATAGGAGCCATCCCCAGTTATCCTGACTTCTGTCTTGGCACTCACCTTTGATGACTGTGGAAGAAAGAGTGAGACTGATAGTGTGCACCTCTTAGGAAACAGACTGAACAGCAAGGGTGAAAGATTGGAATGAAATATAAAATGAAATAATGAAAGAGATTGCTGTAGGGTGTGAACAGAGGGTATATGTGTGAGAAAGTACACCCTGTAACCCAGAACCTGTTTAGGGATGCAGTGTCTTGTGGGAGAGTCTGGTTCATTCTGACTGAAGTTGGAAGATCCTAGAGGAGAAAATGTCTAAAATAAAGTTTGTTAACAACAGAAAATGCCTAGAGGACCCTATAGAAGGGGATCCTGGGTTTTTGGAAGTGAGTACCCTGATGCCTAAGGCTCAGGTCCTGGGCTGGGGTCAGCCCAACAAGCTTTGCTGTCTCCTCCCGGAACGGGAGCAGAGAAGTGTTTCCCTGTAGCAATGAGTTGGGACAGAACAGCAGCAGATTCCACAGCAGTTCGTTGGGGGAGAAAAAATGGAGGGAACCACTTAGTTTTAATAGTTAATATTTACACATTTAATTTTGATTATTTTTCAATCTTTTCAGTTATTTTTATATTTAATATTTTTTATATTTAATTTTGATTGTTCAGTCCTTTCTGTCGTACTTTATGACCCCCTTTGGAATTTTCTTCACAAAGATACGAAAGCTGTTTGCCATTTCCTTCTCTGGCTCATTTTACAGATAAGGGATTGAGTCAAACAGGATTAAGTGACTAGTCCAGGGTCACTCATTTAGTGTCAGGAGCCATATTTGAACTTGGAACGTTTATCTTCCTGACTCCAGGCCAGCACTCTGTTCACTTTGACACCTTACAGTTAATAGAGAGTATTTAGCAAATAGATGTAATAAGAAAGTTCTATATGCAGAGTCCTCTAGAAGGTACTGGAATGGGAGGTTTAGGGTAGATACTATCCTTGCCTTTATGAAGCTTGCTGTTTGTTAGGGGGATGTTTCATAAATGAAATTGTACATCCTTCCCCATCTCTTACCTGGAGAATTGCTCTTAAGGGGAAGGAGGATGGGAGGAGCACAGAATATTTCTGTGCATTAAGTGAATCATCACCAAGTGTAAGTTACACCTGAGTGGAAGTAGTATCTCTCCTCAATGCCCCCAACCCCTTTCAGCTCCCACATGGTCACCTGGAACCAGGAATGGTGACCAACCATGCTCTGTGTGAGGGTGGGAAGGGGAAAGACATTTCTGTCTTCAATGAGATAGTATTGTAAAGCTTAGAAAAGTACCTGGTACATAGTAGGCACACCTAATCAGTGCTTATTCCTTTCCTCTCTTATTTTACTATAGTGTTTGAGTTCAAATTCCACCTTAGTTACTAGCCATATAACCCCAGGCAAGTCACTTAACCGCTCAGCCTCAGTTCCTTATCTGTAAATCTGTAAATAATATTAATAATACCTAGGGTTGTGTGAGGATCAGATGAGATGCCTTCACTTTCCATCCTCATGTGTAAAATGAGGATTTTTAAAAATATATTCATTTTATTTATTTTTAATGCTCTACAATCACTATCATAAAACTTAAATTTTTTTTTCCTCCTACCTACTCCCATCCCCCACAAGATGGCATACAGTTCTATATGGGATCCACACATACGTTCCTATTGAATACATTTTCACTATAATCATGCTGTGTAGAAGAACTAAAATAAATGGGAGAAATCATATAACAAACCAAAACATAACACACACACGCACACAAAATGACCTGCTACATTCTGCGATTGAATTCCATAGTTCTTTCTCTGAATGTGGAAGGCATTTTGCCTTAGAAGACCATTGAGAATTTTTTTTTTATGTCCTTGCATTGCTATGAAGAGCCAAGGCTACTAGAAAAAACTCCTGCACACTGTGGTCATTGCTGTGAGCAAAGTTCTCCTGGTTCTGCTCCTTTCACTCAGCATCAGATCATATAAGTCCTTCCAGGCCTCTCTGAGGTCTTCTTGTTCATCATTTCTTATAGTGCAGTAGTATTCCATTACATTCATATACCATAATTTCTTCAGCCGTTCCCCAGTGGATGGACATCCCCTTTGATTTCCAGTTCTTGGCCACCACAAAGAGTGCTGCTATAAATATTTTTGTACATGTGGGACCCTTTCCCATGTTTATAATCTCTTGGGGATACAGTCCTAGAAGTGATATTGCTGGGTCAAAGGGTATGCACATTTTTGTAGCCCTTTGGGCATAGTTCCAAACCACTCTCCAGAATGGTTGGATGATCTCACAGCTCCACTAACAATGAATTAGTGTTCCAACTCTCCCACATCCTCTCCAATATTTATCATTTTCACGTTCTGACATGTTTGCCAATCTAATGGGTGTGATGTGGTACCTCAGAGCTGTTTTGATTTGTATCTCTCTAATCAAAAGTGATTTAGAGCGTAAAATGAGGGTTTTAAGACCTTTTGCAGCTCTAACCAAATCTGTAATCTTAATCTGCATTGGTAATAGGCGGGAGCATTTATAACCCCTTCACACCTTCATTTCTTGAATTGCTGAAAAAAAGAAGACCACAAACATTTATTTATTAAGCCTCTCCTATGCTCCAGATACTTTGCTAAGTGATTTACAACTCTAGGAAGTAGGTACTATTATTAGTTTATTTTATTGTTGAAGAAACTGAGGCAGACAGGTGAAGTGACTAGTTTAAGGCCCTGATTTGACTGACCCCTGGTCTGGTACACCATTCCACATGTCACCAGCAGCTCAAAGTCATCACTTGTTGACTCTCCCTTTGGCAGAGTGGCCCCTCTCTGGACTTAGGCTGGTCCTGGAACAACTTACATCCATACTTACCTCACTCCCTCCTCCCTGGCCTGGATGTCAAGGTTACAGCACCAGAAGCCACACTCTTGAGGGTTAAACCCTTTCATAGTATCTAGCACTTCTGCCCAGAGACCCCTGTTTAGATCTGTGACTGAGCTACCTGGCCCACTATTTCAGGCAGGCCCCAGATATCTTCTGTGCATCTGTGCAGTACAGATACCCCTCTGTGCCCCTTGCTCCCCTCTACTTTTGTAAGCTTGATGCGATCATCTCCGCCATTGCTCCTGGGAGGCATGCGTAAGTCAGTTTGCTCCCACTAACATCCTATACCTATACCTGAGCCCCCACCTCAACGTCTGCTGCCTCTCCCAGTTAGAGGGGCTCTGTACTTTTGTACTTGTGTCTCCAATCCTTAGAACAGCTCTTGGCACATAATATGTGATTAAAACTTTTTTATTTACACTTGGTAGATCCTACCATGCCTTGTAAAATATTGGCCTAACTAACCTTTGAGAGCTTAGAGTAGGATCCATACCCCAAAAGGAATTTGAGTGGGAGACAAATACACAAGGAGGGTGTAAAAAAAGTGCTTTGTGAGGCCTGATGGTAGAAAATTACCTTACCACTTTGGATTGAGAGAATTTAATAAGTAAACATCTACCATGGGCCAGGCACTGTAACTATACTCCATGCATTTATCTCATTTGAGGGTAGGTGCTATTTTTATCCACATTTTGTGGTTGAAGAAACTGAAGAAGCCAGGTTAATTGACTTGCCTAAGGTCACACAGCTAGGATGTATACAAGGCTGGATTTGAAGTCAGGTTTTCTGACACCAACTCCAATGTTCTGTCCGTGTCAACACTTCCATGGGGGAGGAAGTCAGGGAAAGTTGGCTTTTGAGTTAGACTTGGGAAAGATTGCAGTAGGTGGAAGGGTGGGTGAGACAGGTTCTTAGGCTGGGTGACTATATGGGTATGGGCAAAGTCACAGAGGCTGAAAAGAGTAAAAATGGCAGACAAGAAATAGTGCATCTTGATTAGATTAGTGTAAGAGTGAGTTGGAAAGGTAAGGCTGTCTTTAAGCCAGCAGAGAAATAGGGGTCTTTCAAAGCCTTCAGGTTAACAAAGGACTTGAGTATTTAGCAAAGAACCTTCTTGATATGGTTGAATTTATGCTGATTTCCATCTGCCTTCCTTCTCATCCATTGCCCACCACAGTGGTCAGAGCCCAGGGCTGTCCTAGAAAGCCCTTTACAATCTGTCTTCAGCCTACCTTTCCTGGCTTATTCCACATTTCTTCCTTTCTACCCTAGAGGCAGCAAGGTGGCTCCCTGGTTAGAGTTCTGGGCCCAGAGTCAGGAAGACCTACCTTCAAATCCAGCCTCAGATACTTGTAGCTGTGACTCTGAGAAATTCACTTTTCTTTGTTTTGCTTTGGATTCCTCAACTGTCAAACTGTACAATAATGTTATCTATCTCTCAGGGCTGAGAGATCAAATGAGGTGTTTGTAAAGTACTTAGTAATAGTAGGTACTTAATAAAGGCCTCTTTTCTGTGTACTTCATTCTTTTGTGCTCATTGTCATCTGGATGTTCTGTCTTGTCTCCATGCCTTTGTCCTGGCTGCCTGAAATGTGTTCCCTTCTAATTTATACCTCCACCCTCCCTCTCCCCACCCAGAAAATTATCTTCCCTTGTACCTACTTTATATGCATTTCCTTTATGCTAACAGTGCGCCAGGCCCTGATCCAAATCCTCCAGATGAAGCAGACAGTCCCTCATCTTGAGTTTATATTGAGTCAGCAAGCATGTGTTAAGCGCTTGCTTCCTATTTTGTTTGTGTTGCTCTGTTATTTTGCCGCAGGGTTCATGGCACAGTAAATGTTTAGTAAATCCTTGCTGATTGATTACAGTGCCATGGTGACTTGACACTGGTATGAGGAAAGACAATGAAAATCTCCCATTAAGAATAAGAGGCAGCCAGCTGATGGAGGCTGAGACCTAACTTATTCTTAGCCCTAAGGACTTTGGGAAGATTGAATGGAACCTCAGCTGCTACCTGAAAGGTTGCTTCTTGATGGAGCGAAAAGCCCAAATTGTACTGCGATCTCAGCTCATGCAGTAGCAAGCAGAATTCTCTTGATTTGAAAAGATGTATGTTGGACTCAGTTTATCTGAGACAATGACCCAGTGTTCTTTCTTTAGGCTTTTTTTGGATACCTTTTGGTTTTTTTACATCACCTTCATTGCTGAATATCACCCTCCTGTCTCCCTTACTTAGGTAAGGGAGAATAGGATAGAAAAGGGAAGATGGAAGAAAGTACATTAGCCATACTTAGTAATACATTAATCAAGTCTGACGTTATAGGCAGTATTCCATACCCAGAGCACCCACCTCTTCAAAGACAAGAGGGAGCTGGGCTGTTTTCATCTTCAGGGCTAAGCTTGGCCATTATAATAAAACAAATTTCAGTTGGGGAAAACACGTTTCAAAGCTTAAGGTGATATGTAAATGTAAGTTGTTATTAAGAATAGTGGGTAACTAGGTGATGCGGTAGATAAAGTGCTGGGCCCGAAGTCAGGGAGACCCCTTTTCCTGGACTCAGATCTGGCATCAGATACTTATTAACTGTATGACCCTAGGCAAGACACTTAACCCTGTTTGTCTCAGTTTCCTCATTTGTCTCATGAGCTGGAGAAGGAAATGGCAAACTAGTACAGTATCTTTGCCAAGAAAACCCTAAATGGGGTCATGAAGAGTTGGACACAACTGAAAAAAAAACCTGAACAACACAGACATGTAAAAGGAATGGTCCTGAAAACAAGGAGAGTTGTTACCACACCATTCATTTAATATAAGGATTTACTGCTCAAGTTAGAAGGCATGAGGCATGCTGCAGTTCTGGTGGTAGGTATTCTCCCCTTCCTTGCCCCAAACCCAACCACCTTCACCCCCTCCCTCCAAACCACCATTTGATTCCTTAGTATATTCGTGTGGCCTTGGGCCCAGTGTACTTAGGGCCTTTGACAAGGGGGCTGTTTACCTTGACTATTTTTATAACATTCTACTCTAAAAATATTCCTCAGTGTGACTGAATCTTGCCTTTGCTTTGAGTTGGAAGTTTCTGCACAGTTCACTGGGCAGTCTTCCATTAGAATTTCTGCCTAGCATGAGCATTGGCAAACTTCCAGGCTTGGCTTATTGGACATAGGACTGTGGGCAAGCAGCAAGGTTTCTCCAGCTCTGTTTTATCTTGCATTAATAGTTTTTTGTGTATACATTGTGTCCCTTCTACTAGATTGTCTCCTTCACCTTGGCATCCTACCCGGGACAGTGTTCTGCACAGTACTATAGTGGTAGCATTGCTGTGAAATAGACTGAAATAGAGCTTTTATCCTGATGGAAAAAAACTCATGAGACCTCAATATGGTGTAGTAGACAGGTAGGGGAATACTTGTTAAACTTATACTCAGGGAAGACCTGGTTTCATATCCTGGCTCTGACACTTACTAGCTTTGTGACTGTAGGCAAGTCACTTATCTTTCTGTGTCTCAGTTTCTTTTTCTGTAAAGTGAAAATCCCATCAGTGGTACCTCCCTCACAGGGTACTTGTGAGGTTCAAAGGAGACAATACCTATGGAAAGTGCTATGGAAAGTATCATGGGCTGTATGAATGACAGTTATTATTGTTCACAGGTGATTGAATTTCCCCCTCTTCATCTGTAGTTTTTTTCCATTCTCATGACCTCCCTGGGTCCAAATTTGGTCCTTGATAGAAGTGACCTTTCTTACATGTCTACTGGATGGTTTATGTCATATGCTTTTAGTGGGCCAAGAGAGAAACTGGAATGGAGAAGTAGGAATAGAAATTGTAAAAACAAATATACTGCTACTGAAGTTTCAAGTCTTGACCCTTCATGGAACCAGAAAGACCAGTTTAGACAGGTAAGGTCCTCCAGGATTTTTTCTTTCTGTTCTTCCAGATGAATTTTGTTTTTCTTTTTTTATGATAAACTTAAATATTAAAACTTAAATATAAAATAAGACAAGAAAAAAACATGTCATGCACAGCAGAACATGAGAGGATTCAAAATATATAGCAATAAATTTCCTTTTCAAAAAAGCCTATATATTAAATAGTACACATTATGTTGAGAGCTGTCCATCTTCTCCTTGCTTTCATGTAGGTTTTCTTCTGTTCTCTGCTGGGCCCTTTTCACTTTATTCTTTTTCCCCTTCCTTCCCTCCCTCTCCCTCCAGGCTTCAATTAAACATATCTATGTGTATGTATGTGCATGTACATATACACACATATGTACATACATACATACATATATGTATACACACATACATACATATATAAACATATACTTTCCCTAACAGGTTCTACCCCTGATCTTTGTTTCTGTGCTTGTGCATATCTTATTTCCTATCCCTCCTGATTTCTCTACTTCTACCTACTACCTCACCCTCCTGTTCCTTAACTAGGGGTGGGGAAGCTGTGGCCCAGCAGGCCCCCAAGTGTGACCTTTCACCTGAATCAGGATTTTGAAGAATGGCAAAATTACCTGGCTGAGGCAGGAAGGGAAGCTAGGTCACAGATTTTACAAATAAATAGGATTTCTTGTACTACTTCACCTGTAATGAAACTGATAATCCAATAGGATGAGTCAGCAGTTCACCTCCAAACCAGATTTTCTTTTTCACTCTCCACTTGAGTTAGGCTTTTACTTGTCTTGGGTGAACTGGGAAAATAAGCATAGTTTTGTCCCCTCAGTCACTTTGACAGGGCGTCATTTGACACATATGCTTTGTCCTCTTGAAACAGTTGCCTAGCAAGTCTTTTAATTACTTTGTTTTCTTGCTGGTGTGTTTATTTAGTAAAAATCCAGCAGCTTCAGGTGTTCTCAGCTCAGAAATGGCAGAGGGGTGGTGGTGGTGGGAGGGTTGTGGGGGGAGGAGGAGGTTGGATAACTGATCAGAAAGAGATTGCATGTGACTCTTTTATAGGCACTGAATGCAGCTACACCCGTCAGCACAAAGTTCTGGATTGAGGTTCTAGGGTGGAAAGGAGTGGTCATGGTCAGTTACAAGGGAGCAGGAAATCTTGTGGCAGTTTCAAGGTGTTAGAAACATACTTGGACTAATAAGGTATCAAGGAAAATTTATTGCATCAGAGTTCAGAAGAATTGAACACTTTGGCCAAAGTAGGCCCCCATCCTCTTTTCAGGAAGAGGAGGGAGCAGTGGATACAGAAGTGAGGTGAGCTATATACCATTACTCCAAGACAGATCCTCCCACCAGAAGATGGATTGGTCTATCCTCCATTAGGTCACCATCTTCTCTACATGCCCCTTACATAATCCCCCTTAGTATGATTCCCCCCTCCCAAATATGCTCTAACATAGGACCTATGATCAGAAAATGGAGGGATAATTTTATGCAAAGTGTGTCTGCTTATATGCATGAAGTTCATTAAGCAAATGCAATGAAGAAAAGCCTTCCCTAAAACTCTAGATTATTTTTTTGGCTAGTTCCAGCTGGGTTTAGATTTGGTTCCTTTATCAAAAATTTTGTAATCTTCTGAAGGCCACTGTCTGTCTTTTGATTGGTTGAGTCCACCTGCAGTCTGCTGGCCTTCTTATTATCTAACTTGTTCTCCATGACTTCATCAATTAACAGTAACTTACTGTGGAAACTTAACTTTTGCTATCTCTTTTTTGTTTTGTAATTTCTTGGTTTCTCATAGTCATTAGCTTCCATCTGCTCCATTCTAATTTTTAAAGAACTATTTTCTTCAGTGAGCTTTTGAATATCCTTTTCCATTTGACTAATTCTGCTTTTTGAAGCATTCATCTCCTCATTGACTTTTTGAACCTCTTTTGCCTTTTGGGTTAGTTTATTTTTAAAAGTGTTAATTTCTTCAGCATTTTTTGGGTCTCCTTTAGCAAGCTTTTGACTTACTTTTCATGATTTTCTTGCATCGCTCTCATTTCTCTTCTCAGTTTTTCCTCTACCTCTCTTATTTGATTTTCAAAATCTTTTTTTGAGCTCTTCCATGCTCTGAGGCCATTGCATATTTATTTTGCAGGTATTAGAAGCCTTGACTTTGGGGTCTTCCTCTGATGGTATCCTTTGTTCTTCCTCATCTGAAGGGATGAAGGAAAATAGCTGTCCACCAAGAAAGTAACCTAATATAGTCTTATTTTTTCCCCCTTTTTGGGGCATTTTCCTAGCCTGTTACTTGACTTTTGAGTCCTTTGTCAAGTAGAGGGTATATTCTAGGGACCTGTAAGTTCTCAGTTCCTGCAAGGTGGCACAATCAAGGGAGAGGAGTTTGGGAGCAACCACAAGCCTTTCTGCCGAGGATCTGCGAGTAGGGTTCCCTCTCTACAGCTGCTTCCAGCTCCACCTCATCAGCATTCCTCCTCACCCCAGGACCACCACTCAGGGCTGAGATTCAAGTCAGTGGCTTGATTTCCCCAGGCGCTTTAGGCTGAGGGCTCCTAAACTGGAGGTTGCTGCCTCAGCAACTGCCACTACCCTGGGGCTGGGGCCAGACTGCGTTCCTTTCTCACCCAGGTAAACAAGCTTTCTTACTGACCTTTGAAGCTGTCTTTGGCATTTGTGGTTTGAGGAATCTGAGAACAGCAGTTGCTGCCCGGGATTCTGTGCCTTGAAACCTGCTGCAGTCCTGTCCCTGCTGCACCACATGGCCTAGGTTGGGCTGTGCTCTGCTCCGTGCTCCCAAGCCTAGTGCGATACACCTTTCCTTTCAGCCTTCCAGGCTGTCTTAGGATGGAAATCTCTTTCATTCTCTGTTGTTTTGTGGCTTCTGCTGCTCTAGAATTTGTTTAGAGTCATTTTTTACAGGTATTTTATAGGCTTTGCGGGAGAGCTAGAGTAGGTCTGTCTTTTACTCTGCCATCTTGTCCTCAACTTTTGCTGTCTCTCACACAAGGCAAAGAGGAGCGCTAGCATTTGTGACTATAGAAGAGCAGGGTACCTTATGGTAGTTCCATGATGAGAGGAATGCTAACACTTGAAACGGCAGAGGAGCCAGGGGTCCTTCCTGGGTAAAGACCAGAGCACATACCAGGAGACCAGTGAGCCCACTTCTCCCCACATCACACCACTTTGGAAGCAACAGAAGCTTGCAGACCCCCTAGGACTAGGGCTCAGTAAAGCAGCACAAAAGAGCTTGAAACTTGAGACAGTACCTTCCACCCCAAGGTGAACAGAGCCCAATTTTAACATAAAGTTTAAAGCGAAGAAATAGGCTGAGAAAATGAGGAAACAAAAAAAGAAATTTGACCAGAAAAATTGAATATAATCCTTCTGAGGGGAGAGGAGAGAAAAGAGATATTTAATGAAATAGAGGACTTCTAAGCGTTTCTGATGTAAAGACCACCGAATAGAAAATTTGACTTTCAAATATAAGACTCAAGACAAGCTTAAAAGGTAACCATGAATAATAATCATAAGGGAGTTGATAAAGTTAAACTGTTTACATTCCTGCATGGGAAGATGATATATAACTCTTAAGAGCTTTATCATTATTGGAATAGTTGAAAGGAGTTTATATAGGATGAAGGCATAGACTCCTAGAGCCAAGATGGTGGAGAGAGGCAGGAACTTGCCTTTGTTCTCTCAAATTCTTAGACACACAACCTTAGAATAACTCCTCAAAATCAATTTTGAAGCAGTGAAACAGTTTTTCAGCCCAGGACAGCTTGGAGGGTCAACAAGAAAGGTCTCTCTCACTGGTAGTACCTGAGCAATCCAGTGGCAGATTGCACCATATGTGGGATAGAAGCAAGGCCTCATCTCCAATGCAAGCTGGGCCTTGAGCCCTACCACAAGAAATTTGGGACTCCAGGAGTAGAGCCCAATTTTAACATAAAATAAAAAGTCATGAAATAGGCTAGGAAAATGAGCAAACAAAATATGACCACAGAAAGGTTACTATGGTGAAAGGAACAATCTGAATACAAACTTAGAAGAGGACAACAGTGTCGAAAAAAGCCACCTGCAAATTCTCAGAAAAAAATGTGAATTCGTTTCAGGGCCAAAAAGAACTCTTGGAAGGCCTCAATTTTTTTTTTTAAATCAGAGGTAGAAGAAAAATTGGAGAAATAAATGAGCTTAATGCAAGAGAATCATGAAAAAAAAGGAGTTAGCAGCTTGTAAAAGGAAGCACAAAAAATGGAAGAAGTTATACAGAACTTTACTGAAAAAAAACAACTCCTTAAAAAGTAGAGCTTGCCAAATTGAAAAGGAAGTACAAAAGCTCAATGAAGAAAATAATTGCTCAAAATTAGAATTGGACAAGTGGAAGCTCATTATTCCATGAGACATCAAGAATCAATCAAACAAAAAAAATAGAAAATATGAAATACCTCATTGAAAAGCAACTGACCTGGAAAATAGATCCAGGAGAGATAATTTAATAATTAGTTATTGGATTACCTGAAAGCCATGAATCATATTTCAAGAATTTATCAAGGAAAACTGCCCTGATATCCTAGAGCCAGAGGGTAAAATAGAAGTTGAGAGAACCTACCAATTACATCCCAAAAGAGATCCTAAAATGAAAACTCAGAAATATTATATCCAAATGCCAAAGGTCCCAGGCCTAGGAAAAAATGTTGCAAGTAGCCAGAAAGAAACAATTTAAATACTGTAGCACCACAGTCATTATACAGGATTTAGCAGCTTCTACATTAAAAGACTGGAGGGCTTGGAATATGATATTCCAGAATGCGAAAGAGTCAGGATTACAAACAAGAATCAACTGCCCAGCAAAACTGAGTATAATCTGCCAAGGGAAAAAAAAAGGATATTTGATAAAATGGAGGACTTTCAAGAATTCCTAATGAAAAGACCAGACATACATGAACAAAAAATTTGATTTTCAAATACAAGATTCAAGAGAAGCATAAAAATGTAAACAGGAAAGAGAAAACATAAGAGATTTCAGTAAGGTTAAACTGTTTATTTTCCTACATGGGAAGATGATACTTAGAACTTTTAAGAACTTTATCACTATTAGGACAATTAGAAGGAGTATATATAGACAGAGAATGAGAGTGTGAGTTGGGTGTAATGGATACCCCTCCAAAAAATTAAAGGGTAAGAAAGAGGAATGCACTGGGAGAAAGGGAAAGGGAGTAATAGAATGGTGTAAATTATCTCAAATAAAGGAAGCACAAAAGAGTTATTACAGTGGAGAGGAAGATGGAGTTAGGGGTGGCAGGCAACTCTTGAACCTTACTCTTAACAGAATTGACTCGGAGAGAAGAGCAGACCTAGTTGGATATAGAAATCTCTCTTACCCTTATAGGGAAATAATAAAGGAAGAGTATAAGATGGGGGAGAGGGAATGAAGGAGGGGAGGATAGATTAGGGGAGGTGGTGGTCAGAAGTAAAACACTTGTGAAAAGTGAGAGAGAGAGAGAGAGAGAGAGAGAGAAATGGGAAAAATAGAATGGAGGGAATACAATTATCATAATTGTATATGTGAATGGATTAAAAAACAGAGTCCTACAATATGTTTATAAGAAACACATTTGAAGCACAGTGATGGGGTAAAGATAAGGGACTGGAGCAGAAGCTATTATATGTCAGCTGAAGTAAAAAAAAAATGAGCAGGGGTAGCAGTTATGATCTAAGACAAAACAAAAGCAAAACCAGATCTAATTAAATGAGATAAGGAAGAAAATTATATCTTGCAATACTACACATAATATGCAACAAATGGTACAGCATCTAAATTTTTAAAGAAGTTAAATGAGTTACAGGAGGAAATAGTAAAACTAAAGGTAGGGGACCGCAACTTCCCCTTCTCAGAACTAGATAAATCATAACAAATAATAAACATGTTAAGGAAGTGCATATAGAATTTTGGAAAAGTTAGATATGATAGACTTCTGGAGAAAATGGAATGGGAATATATCTTTTTTTTCCCTGTGGTACATAACACCTACACAAAAATTGACTGTATAAAGGCATAAAAACATTACAACCAAATGCAGAGAAACAGAAATATCAAATGCATCTTTTTTGGATCATGAGGCAATAAAGATTACATTTAATAAATGGAAGTGGGAAGATAGATTAAAAATTAATTGGAAACTAAATATAATCCTAAAGAATAAGTGGATCAAAGAACAAATTATAGAAACAATCAGTAATTTCATTCAAGAGAATGACAACGAGACAACATAGCAAAATCTATGGAATTCAACCAAAGCAGTACTTAGGGGACAATTTATATGTCTAGATTCTCGTATCAGTAACAGAGAGTAGATCAGTGAATTGAGCATGTTACTAAAAAAAGGAAAGAGCATGGATGTGGAGTTATGTTGGAATGAATACCCCCCCCCAAAAAAAAAGAAATGTAGGGGTGAGAAACAGGGATGCAGTGGGAAAAGGGGGGAGAGGTAGAATGGGGAAAGTTTTATTATAAAAAGAGATATACAAGGAAGAGTTTTTACAGTAGGGGGATATCAGGGTGGTGGTGGCAGGCAATGATTAAACCTCACTCTTACTGAAATTGTTTCAAAGAGGGAAGATACATGTACATATATACACTTAGTTGTGTATAGAAATCCACCCTACCCAGTAGGTAAATAACAGAGAAAAGAGATAAGAGATATGGAGGTGAGGGGAAGAGGGAGCTGATTAAAAAAAGAGCAGAGTCAGATAGGCAGTGGTCAGAGGGAAAACAGACTTCTAAGGAGTTGCAGGATGAAAATTTATCCTTCTGATAAATAGAAAAGGAGGAAGGTAAATACAAAGTAATCATAACTGAATGTGAATGAGATGAACCAACCCTTAACACAGAAACAGATAGAATGGATTAGAAATATGTAGTTTGAAGCAGAAAGAAATACACAGAGTTAAAATACAAGGGTGGAGTAGGATCTGTTATGCTTCAGATGAAGTTAAAAAAAGCAGGGGTAGAAATCTTGTTCTCAGACAAAGCAAAAGTAAAAATAGATCTGACAAAAGAGATAATTAGGGAAATTACATTTTGCTCTGTACCATAGACAATGAAGTAATATCAAAAAATTTACAGTAAGTTTTTTCATAAAGGCCTCATTTCTTAAAAATATAGAGAATTAAGTCATTTTTTAAAAAAGAGCCATTCTGCAATTGATAAATGGTCACAGGATATGAACAGGCAGTTTTCAGAAGAAGAAATCAAAGCTGTTTATAGTCATATAAGAAGTGCTCTAAATAACTTGATAAGAGAAATGTGAATTAAAACAACTCCGAGGTACCACATCATATTTATTAAAAATAACATACTGGGAGGGGTTGAAGAAAAATGGGTACACTAATAAATGGAGTTGTGAATTGCTGGAAAACAATTTGGGACTATGCCCAGAGGGCTATAGAACTGTGCATACCCTTTGATCTGGCAATACCACTATTAAGTCTGTACCCCAAAGAGATCAAAGAAAAAGGGAAAAGAGTGATATACAAAAATGCTTATAGCAGCTCTTTTTGTGGTGACAAAGAATTGGAAATTGATGGGATGCCCATCAATTGGGGAATGGCTGAACAAGTTGTATATAAATGTAATGGAATGCTATTGTGCTATAAGAAAAACCTGGGGAGACTTTATATGTATATACATAACACACACACAACACACATGATACATATATATGTATTTATACCTACATATACATATACACACATATGTAAGAACATGCAAAGTGAAGTAAGTAGAACAAGGAGAACATTTTACACAGTAACATCAGCTGTAAAAGACTTGGCTACTCTGAGCAATACAATGATCCAAAAGATAATTCCAATGGACTCTTGATGAAAAAATACTATCCACCTCCAGAGAGACAACTAATCAACTTTGAAAATTGAAGTATATTTTCTTGTTATTCATTTTTTAGTTTTCTTTCTTTCTTTCCTTTGCTCCCTTCCCCTCCCCTCCCCTCTCCTCCCCTCTCCTCTCCCTGACCCTGTGGACTGTAGCATGCTATACTGTTTGTTCATGGGCAGTGATGCTGGAATGGTTTTGCCATTTCTTTCTCCTGTAGATTAATGCAAACAGATTAGGTGACTTGGTCAAAGTTACACATCTATAAAGTGTCTGAGATTAGATTTGAACTCAAGTTTTCCTTACTCCAGACCCAGTACTGTATCCACTGAGCCATCCAGCTACCTCATTTTGCCCCTTAGAAGCCATCAAATCAAACTGAGGAACAGAGAGGTTTACTGAACCTGCTCAGTCTGAGAGGTGGCATTTGAACCCAGGTTTTTCTGACATTTTTGTCTTGCCTACATGTAACCCCTAAGTTGTTGTCAATAATTATGTGACAGGGAATCTTGGTTGGGCTGGCAAAAAGCTTGAGATTCCTGTTTCAGGTTCTCTTGTTTGTCACGAGTTTTTAATCTTGGTTTGGTCAGCTTACATTTTGTGGATGGTGTTTCTTTTGTCTCAGGTTGCTGCATCAACTGGACACACAGTTGTGTTAGTGGACCAGACAGATGAGATCCTGGCCAAGTCCAAAAAAGGAATTGAAGAAAACCTCCGGAGAGTGGTCAAAAAGAAATTTGCAGAGAATCCTCAGGTAACCTCTTAAATCTTGATACCTTCAGATCAAACCACTTGAAAATTGATTGTGATCTTTGTATGGAGTAAAGAAGTCCACGAAGTTAGCACTTTTCTATTGAGCAAGCAGAGTGGTGATGGGTAGGGACATCAGATGTGCTTTTATGATTCAAGAGGCCCCACGAGTGGCTGGGAACATGGGCATCAGAGAGACCCTGATTGGGAGAGGGGGGTTCTGAGGCTGGTGAGTTCCTTAGCCTCTGGCTTGTCCTCAGCAGCACCCATCTACTGCCCTTACCAGAATTCCTTGTTATGCCAGTGATTACCAGGGAGTCTGTTTTTGGTTTGTTTCTGAATCATCCTGTTGCAAATGTTTCCCTTTTTGTGCTATCCTGTACAAATATTTCTGAGACCTCCAGGGGCATTGACGTTTGGACAGAATACAGTAAGAACGTAGGATCATGAGGTCAAAGCTGAAGGACCTCAGACCATCTGGTTCAATTTCATTGTTTTAGAAATGACGGAACTGTGGCTCCAGGAGGTAAAAGTGACCCTTTTAAAGACCACTTAGAGATTAAATAATAGAGTGGGATGTGAGCTCAAGGCCTCAAACTGAATCCAGCTATCTTTCTGCAATTTTAACTTGACCCCTATGCATTTTGAATTTGTGTAATTCTTAGTCTTCTAAGGTAACATTGGAAGGGCCATGTTGATTTTTACCAAATTTGGCACAGATCATAATTTAAGTTACATTCCTGAATTAATCTACCATTCCTTACGACAATTTCTTTTTCTATACTTATATAGTTACTGCCTAGAATTTAGGCTCTTTGATTATAGAAATAGATTTCAAATAGGTTTCCAGATGAGCACACTTTTCCTTGAGTGACGTCTAGAAGAATCATTAGAAATAATCTCTAAAACCAGGTAATATTTAATGGAAAATAAAGGAAACATTCAAGTTTAACAGAGCCTTTGTGAAGTCTCCTCATTTTGTACCCCCTACTTTCATTGTCTAGCTCTTTATGACCTTGTGGACCAAACTATCCATAGGGTTTTATTGGGAAAGATACTGGAATGGTTTGCTGTTCCCTTCTCCAGTGGATTAAGGCAAACAGAGGTTAAGTGACTTGCCCACGGCCACACAGCTAGTAAATATCTGAGGTCATATTTGAACTCAGGTCTTCCTGACTCCAAGCCCAGAGCTCTATCCCTTGAGCCATCTATCTGCCCTCCCCTAACTTAATTTTTCTCTTGTAATCTATTTTGTGCTGTGATAAAATAAATAGTATCACCTTTTTAGACTAACGGAAAGCAGCAGTCTAAATTCAAGCCCTTCTTAGAGAACTGAGTTACAGGCTTGCTTTGAAAATAAGAATAAAAAGAATTATTGGGCTAAAAAGAATGATACAAAGAATGTGGTGTTACTGATTCTGAATGCTTGAACAATTGGCATAGCCTCCTTAGTAGTGTAGCATGGGGTGAACAGTTGTGAACAGAAAGATTGACATGTCTTTTTAGAACTAGGCTGATAAAATAACCTCTTGGAAGTAGGATATAGGAAGATTTTATTTTCAGCACATAGCAATATTTTTTGGGGCGCGTTGGTTTCTTCTCACTCTGTTTTGACAATATTAAGAAATATTTTCAAATGAAGTGCATGACTTTTTTTCTCCATTCTCCTTAGGCTGGTGATGAATTTATTAAGAAGGCTATGAACAACATATCTTTGAGCACAGATGCAGCTTCTGTGGTCCATAGCACTGACTTGGTGATAGAAGCCATTGTGGAGAACCAGAAAGTAAAAAAGGAGCTTTTCCAGAGGTTGGACAAGTTTGCAGCAGAGTATGTATGCAGGCGCTCAGAGGGTCTTTATTTTCCTCTAAAACCCATCCCTTTTCCTAACTTTCTTCTTTCTGTCAACTGTCCTGTTCTCCAACATCTTTCTAGGCATATAGTTTCTCTACCTTGTAGTCAGCCTTCATTTTTTTCTGTCTTCAGTCCCCCATATACGGTCAGTTGCAAAGTCCTGTTGCGTTTGCCTTCACAGTCTCTCTCCTGTCTGTCCTTTTTACTATATGGACTGCCACCACCAGAGGCTTAGGCCCCACTTTGCTTAGGGTCATAGCCTACAAATAGTCTACAAAAACCCCTCCCATTTCCAGTCCATTCTCCACAGAGCTGCTAAAATGGTATTCCTAAAATCACCAATCTGATCACGTCACTCTCCTGTCTATGTGTCTCCCTGTTGCTTTTAGGATAAAATATAATCTCCTCTTCAGGAATCTTAAAGCCTTCAAAATCTGATGCCAACATATCTTTTGGGAGCATTCCCTCTCATTCCCCCTTGTGGATTCCACTTTCAGCCAAATTGGCCTAGTTATCACTATAGTAAATATTGTGCTCTACTAACATTGGCATATATATAACAAATTGGCGTAGTTATTATTATGCCAACCCCCTTCTCTGTGCCATCACAGGCCATCACCTTAGGGAGCTCTTCCTCTAACTAGAATTAGCTAAAATTCCTTTATTTCTTCAGTACGTAGCTCACATCCCACCTCCTGTGAGAGGTCTTTCCCATACTTTCTGTTAGTATTCTTTGCCCATGAAATTTGTTTTACAATAGAAAGTCCTTGAGGTCAGGGACTATTTTATTTTTGTCTTTGTTTCCCCAGTGCCCAGTACGTTGTGTAGCACATATTAGGTGCTTAATACATGCTTCTTGAACTGAATTGTTGAATACATAACATTTTTTGAGTCTCTCCTGTGTGCATTCTACATCTATCTTCCTCTTCCTGCTATAGGGGATACAAAAGATACTTTTCCTCTCAAAAACTTTCCATCCGTTGAGGGTCAATAATGATAGTTCATGTTTGTAAGCCTTAGAGCATTATATAAAGTGCTTTCCTTCTGTAAGTCCTGTGAGTGCATTTGCATATGAAAGAACTAAGGCTCAGAAAGGTTATAGGACTTCCCAGTCAGAATGCTAGCAAGTGGCAGAGCCCTCATTCAAATCCAGGTCTTTTGACTCCAAGTTATTACCACTATATGCCATGAGAGTGGTTCAAACAAAGGGCTCCCACTCCATCAGGAAGACTTCAGTGGAAGAGGAAACAGATAAGGAAATACTCTTGTGAAATGCTTCAGTACAAGAAAGGGACCTTAAGGGATGGGTGGGATTCAACAGATGGAAATGGTAATGAGAAGGAATTCTTGGAAGAAGCAAAGGAAGGAGGCAGGAAAACATGGGACAAAGTCTGAAGACAGTGATGAGTCCTTTTGGATTAGATTGACTTTCATTGTTATAGAAGCAACAAGAGGTCTGGACAGACCTGGGTTCAAGTCCCATCTTTGACCTTGAGCAAGTCCCTTAACTTCTTAGTGCTCTAAACAATTACCTAAGACTGAGTTGCAGAGAGAGAGTGCTGTCCTGCACTGGTAGAGGGGAATTTCCTCACATAGGAGTTTAGTGGAATTACAGGATGAATCTCTATCCCTTGGTTGTCTTGGATCAGCCATATGATGGACTATATGTTCAGCTCTATCCGTCTTTTAAGAGGAAAACAAGGCCTACATCAGGAGGAGGGAAACCAATGAGTCTTCAGCACATTGTGCCAGACGGTCATCATCGGCAGTAGCACCTTTTCCAGTAGAGTTAGTGTAGATGTCAGAGTGTTTTAATACCCTTAAAAATTGAAGGTATCTCTCACTTTATTCTTCTGGGTGATCTCTCATTTCATCTTCCTTATTTGCGAAATGAGAGGGACTGAGCTAGAAGACCTCTAGGTGTAGTTCCGGGATTCTAAAATTAGTGTTTCTCCTCATTTTATTTATTATTTTGTTTATTTCTTAAATTTCTTTGCTATGGAAGCCATAGGCTTTTAAGAGAGAGCACTTTCTTAAAAGCTGTGGTCATATAAAATCTACAGTACAAAGATAGTTGTTGATGGCATCCACGATCACCAGTGGGCTGCCTGGTACCAGGTAGAAGTAGTGACTAGTTCACAGAAATAACTCATGTCCCTTACCCTCATCAATCTAAGAACCTGTTATCACTTTGAAGGAAGGTTGAGAAGGAATTACATGGGCTTACCTGTTGGGCCCTTTCTTAGGGGCAACTAACTAGTCTTGGACTGAGGATAATCTGAGTTCAAATACACCTTTACTAGCTGTATAACCTTGATGTCTGCCTCAGTTTCCTCAAATGTAAAATGGAGACAATAGTAGCATCTAACGCTCAATATTAACATGAGAACCAAATGAAATTATCTTTGTAAAGCACTGAGCATGGTGCCTGGGGCAAAATAGGTACTTTATAGTTATCCATTTATATTTTATTATATATTAATATATTTTTTATTTGTATTTATAAATTTAATATGTAAATGCTTGTTTTCTTCCTTCTTGCTGGAAAACTTAAGGGCTATGGGGGCCCCTGCCAGAGAAGAAAGGGAACTTGGACTCTAGGCTCTTTTTGGAGTAGAAAAACTAATTAGATGCACAAAAAAAGATACAAATATATCTTACCATGATAATTGACATTGAGTAAACATAAAGACCCCATCTACTTGGATGAATACTCACTATTTGACCAAATCTACTGGGAAAACTGGACAGCATAATGGAAGAAATTAGATTTAGACCAACATATTTCACATTATGCAAAATAAGCTCCAAAAGGGGAACATCTTCAAGATAGAAACTGTCATATCACAAATTTAGACAAATAGAAATTAGTTATCAAATCTTATCTCCCTTCCCCCTGAAACCTAGATCAGTCATTCTAAGGAAGAACTGTTCTGCTCCAAAGATCTTGTCCAAGTTGTTCAGATTTACAGCAATTAGATACATCTTGTCTAACAAGCAAGCACCCAGGGAGGGTTACAGGAATACGGTAGGAGACTATCACAAAACAGCTAGTTCTGGAAAAAACCTTAAGGGTCTTCTAGTCTGGGCGTCAGGGCTGTCAGACTCAAATAGAAACCGATCCCCTGTAGTTTGCCTGTCGATTTAGTTTTAAAATGTACTGTTGTCTGTTTTATTATATTTTTATTTTGTTATATATTTCCCAGTTACACTTTCATTTGGTTCAGGCTATACTTCTCTTTTGGGCCATGTGTATGTGATATGTTAGATTTAGTTTTTCATTGTTAGAGAAGAATTTTAGAATTACAAAGCTGAAACGGAACCCCTAGAGGTCTTCCAGCCCAGTCCTTTTCATTTTACAGATGAGGAAACTGAGGCAGAGGTTAAATGACTCGCCCAAGGTCACCCTGCTAGTTAAGTATCTGAAGTAGGATTTAAACCCACATCTTCTTGACTTCAAGTCTAGCACTTTAATCACTAGATAATACTTTTTTTCATAGTTATTGGTACCTGCCTGTAATTTAATGGTGCTATCTGAAATAGGCAGAAGGAATATTTAACTACCCACCTGAATAGTTTTGCCTTAGATTCTTTAATCTAGGCCCTGACCTCTTGTTTATTAATCCCAAAGACTGGCATTTTGTAACTGGTCAGATTGAAACTCACTCCCTACCCTTACCCTCAATCCCTCCAGAGAAGGGGAGTCAAGTGCAATGAGCTGGCACCAGACAGAGTCTTACATAAATGTCAAGGGGTCTTCGTTGGAACTGTCCAGGGTAAGTGATGCAGTATGAAAATAGAGAAAAGGAGTCAGGGCAGTATATATTTTCTCTACTCCGCATATGTGCATGGCTTCTTGTGTCTTAAGACCAAGATCAATTCGGCATCTAAATGTTTACTTCAGGGATGAGAAACCTGTGGCCTCAAGGTTACATGTGACCTTCTAGGTTCTTCTATGTGGCTTTTTAATTGAGTCCAAGTTTAAAGAATACATCCTTTTATTAAGGGGATTTGTTCTGTGAAATGTGGATTTTGTCAGAGGGCCACACTTAAAGACCTAGAGGGCCATATGTGACCTCGAGGCCGCCTATTCCCCACCTCTGGTTTCGTTCTTTCTGTGATGGTTAGTTTATTTAAGTAGCCTGCTGTTTGGCCTTACCTACTTCCAAGAATGTAATGCTGGCTAGGAATACTAGCCTTTTCTACTGGAATGGAAAGGCAGGATGAGGTTATAAGAAAACAAAGTCCTTCTTAACCAGCTTTCAGCACACAAAGGCCAAGGAGCTCAACCCCAAATGGAAGCACCACCACAGATGGGAAAGGTGATCAGAGAAACCCTACATTCAACAGAACATATTGTAAAACCACTCTGATAATAACCCCTGTGCTTCTGTAAGAGAGTCTGGTGCTAGAGATAAGTCACCTCTCTGAAGCATGGGTTCATGATCAGTGGTAGTTACTGGCATTGGAGCAAGAGGTGGGATTGCTTACCATGTGTAGTAAGGGATCTAGGGCAAATCATTCAGACTTTTTGGGCCTTGTGTGATTCATCCATAAGATGAAGGAATTAAATTAATTACCCTCCAGGATCCCCTCTAACTCTGAAGTCTAGATCTATGATTGATGCATTAACATTCCATGGTTCTCTGGTTCTGGGATCTTACAAAAATAAAGTTTGTATTTTTTGATGACAAGCTATCTTGTTACCTAAAGTTGCAGCAACTTGAGATATCAGAGTTATACGGGATTTTATTTTTTATTTTATTTTTTAAAGATCAAAAAAAATTTGTTTTCCTCTAAAGAAAAGTTTATTTTTTCCCAATTGCATATAAAAATCATTTTAAACATTTGTTTTTTAAAATTCTCTCCCTCCTTCCCCTCCCCAATCCCTTTGATGGGTAAGCAGTTTGATGTTGGTTATCATGTTGCAGCCTTATCCCTGGGATGGTAAGCAATTTGATATAGCTTGTGCGTGTGCACTTGTGCAAAACATTGGAAGAGACTTTGGAGTTACCAGTGACACAGTGGAATAGATTCCTAGGTCTAAGGTCAGAAAGTCCTGAGTATAAATCTGGCTTCAGATACTTGCTAGCTGCATGAGGAGGGATAAATCACTTACCTTTTGTCTTCCTCGGTTTCCTTAACTATAAAATTGGGCTAATAGTAGCACCTATCTTGGAGGGTATTGTGAGCATCAAATGAGATAATATTTGTAAAAATGCACTGGAGCCTAGTAGGCAGTTAGGTAGCACACCGGATAGTAGAGCGTCAGGCTCCAGGCACTTTTACTAGCAGTGTGACCCTCTGTTTACTTTAAGCCACTGGAGAAGGAAATAGCAAACCACTTCAGTATCTTTGCCAAGAAAACCCCATGGATAATATGGTCTGTGGGATCATGAAGAGTTGGACATGACTGAAAATAACAGAAAAAATATAGCCTTAGGTTTTGAGGTAATTTCAATCTAACTGTAGAGATAGAAAATTAGAGTTTTTACAAAGGAAAGGATCATAGCATCAAAGACTCAGACTTGAAAAGACCTTAGAGACCATCTAGACCAGCCCCTCTACTTTAAGATAAGTAACTTGCCCAGTGTCACACAGGAAATGGCCTGAAAATGATGGAGTACAAATAGACTGCCCAAGTCAGAAGTAGGTGAAAAGTCAGGTGTCACAGTGGATAGAGTACCAGACCTGGAATCAGAAACATCTGAGTTCAAATCTGGCCTCAGACACTTACTAGCTGTGTGATCCTGGATAAGTCATTTAACCCCTATTTGCCTCACTTCTTCATCTGTAAAATGGGTTCACAATGGCAAAGGCTGAGTATGGCAAACCACTCCATTATCTTTGCCAAGAAAAC
The DNA here is from genome assembly GCA_028658325.1 of Potorous gilbertii. Lineage (NCBI taxonomy): Eukaryota > Metazoa > Chordata > Mammalia > Diprotodontia > Potoroidae > Potorous > Potorous gilbertii. The sequence continues at coordinate 89,919,297 of CM053774.1, read as the reverse complement.
ATCATGGACAAAGGTCACAGAGTTGGATGCAACTGAACAGCAAAATGTTGAAGAAGTTTGATGGATTTACCATTCCAATGACAAGACAGAACATTTATTAATGTTTGTCTTTGTATTCTGACTACCTAACCCAGTGTCTGGCACTTGGAAGGTCCTTAGTCAGTATTTATTTGTTGATAAATTGAGCAGTATCTATTGATATTGAGCAAATTATTTGAATTTATTTTTGTTTAAATTATTTTAATTTAAATAATTAAATTATTTAAACAGCTAGGTAGAGCAGTAGATAGAACATTGAGCCTATGGTTGGGAAGACCTGAATTCAGGTATGACCTTGGACGTTTAACTATGTGGCCCTCAAAGTCACTTAACCTCCCTCAATTTCCTCTTCTGTAAAATGGGAATTCTGATACCTAACTCTCAGGATTTTAATGATAAAATGAGATAGTATTTGAAAATTGCTTTGCAAACCTTAAAGTGTTTTATTTATATGATTGATTGTTCTTATTCATTTATATGATTAATATTAATAATTATCCCTGAACCTTGGTTTCCTCATCTTTAAAGCAAAGATAATATAACAACCACTACCTACTACTTAGGGTTGTTACGTGGAAAGTATTTTGTAAATCTTTAAAATATAAGCTCATATAAAAATGTCAGGTGTTCCTTATATAGTGACTCCCTCTACCAAGGCATATTATAACCCCCTAGGACCTACTGAGTAGATCCAAAGGAGTTGTCTGGGGCATTGAAAGTCACTTAACTAAGTGACTTAGAAGTGTTCCTTGCATGAGGACTCCCTCTACCAAGGCATATTATAACTCCCTAGGACCTAATAAGTAGATCCAAAGGAGTTCTCTGGGGCATTGAAAGTCATTTAACTAAGTGACTTAGATCTGATTTCCTAAATCACACCTACATAAGTCAAGTCACAGGTGCAGATCAAAATCAAAATAAAATTTCCTGGCTTTTAAATTGAGAATAGAAGTAAGTAACTCTGTTATTTGAGTTTGTTTAAGAGAGAGTCCAGAGTTCTATACTTTCAGCTTATTTGAGTTTATGGTTTAAGGAAGTCCTTCATTTATACGTGTCAATTTCTAGGGCAATCATACCTTGTGCTACATTGTTTTTCTTTTTAGCCCATTGCCTTTTGAGTGACTGAATGACTGCCCCAGTAGAATGGGTTGTTTTTCTCGTAGATTTCAAACAAATTACATTTGCCTCCTTGAGGCCAAGCTTATGATTTTCATAATCTTTCTAGTGACCTAGGCTCATCAGGGATAGTCTACCTGCCTTTTCTAGACTGCTCATTGCCTATTTTTCCACAAGGTGGCACAATAGGAACAAGAAATTATATTTGGATTTCTTCAAGGAAGGTTCTTTTTTTTTTTTTTTTTTTTCAGTTTTTCTCGTGGTACTTGTAATCCAGTTGTCAGATATTTCATTTTGTATTAATCTGGAAGCAGGGAGAGAGACTATTGTGAGCATTTCATCTGGTGCCGTAGTCTTATTCTATTTCCCCCAACATTTAATTGGAAATGTTTTCTGAACTGTATTGGGAAAAGGGAGATAATTTATATTAAAAAATTATTTGGAAAAAAAAGGGACTACGTTTAATATTTGCCATTAGAGTTTCCTGGATGGAAGTTTGTTTGAAATACAGGTTTATCCTGAGTTGTTGTCCTTATCAGACTTCCACACAAATCTTCCTTTATGCTGGTGGAATTCTTTGTTGTTTGTCTTTTATTTCTGAGGAGGACCACAAATGAGGAAGATGATGCCGTAACTTTTTGCATGAGGTAGGGCTGTGCAAGGTCACCAGCCTCACTTTCTCCTCTGGAGTCATCAGGATCCCCTGGCAAGATATAGATTATAAATGCTACTGGGAATTCATTAAGGAGTCCTGGGAAGACATGGGGCAGCTAGGTGGTGTAATGGAGTCAGGAAGACCTGAGTTCAAATGTGGCTTCAGACAATTACTTTGTGACCCTGAAAAAGTCACTTAACCTCATTTACCTTGGTTTCCTCATCTGTAAAATGATTTGGAGAAAGAAATGGCAAATTACTGTAGTATCTTTGTTACGAAAACCCCAAATGGAGTCACTAAGGGTTGACCAACAACTCAACAACCATGAAAATATGGGGGAAAACTTCTCTGTCATTTTGTAGATGAGAAGTCCTTTTGTCAAATGAAAATACTAAGTTTCTAGGTGGGAATGTACTGCAGAAAGGATCCTATATTTGAAGGGAAGGAGTCTAATGTTGGAATCTCAATATCTGTGTGACCTTTGGAAGATTATATAACATCCCTGGATTCCTTCATCTGTAAAATGAGGGGATTAGACAAGGTCGTCTCCAAGACTTCTTACAACTCTAGCTCTGAGATCTTATGTATCTATGTAGTTACAGTTTGTTAAATGGACCGTTAAAGTTCTTCCTACCTTTCCAGTTGCTTTACACCTTACTCAAGCTGTTCTCTGATCCAGTGACATTAATATCCTTGTCTCCTCCTTTGTACATGTTTACTGCTTTGTCTCTCTGCCTAGAATCCTCCTCCCCTCATCTCTGTCTTCTGGCTTCCTGTAAGTCCCTTCCCAATTCTACTTTCTACAAGAAGCATTTCCTGATATCCCTAAATCCTAGAGCCTGTCTTCTGTTGGTTACTTTCAATTGTTTTCATGTTGAGAGCAGGGACTATTTTTATCTTTCTTTGCATCTCCAGCTGTTAGCAGGGTGTTTTCTGGTACATAGTAAGTGCTCAATAAATGCTTGTTGACTTGACTATATTGATATTTATCATGACATAGTAAAATAGTTTCTAGGTAGTTTTTACTTTTTTTTTTTTTTAATATATCCCATCTTTAGTAGGTTTTACTGAATTTTTTTCTTTTTTTTATTAGTAAACTTTTTTGGGACAGTTAGATAAAATGTCCATTTATCCTTGTAATTTTGTTTCGTTAAACCATACACAGAAAAAGAGAATTTTTATTCTCTATTCCATGTGAATTAGAATATGAAAAAGAGTGATTAGGGAACAAGCTTCCTTTTAAATCATATATTGACTTAATTTAAATCCAAACCTGAGATCATATGATGTGTTTCTGGGGGAATACATAGTTTTTTTCTTCTTTTTCCCCAAAAGGGGCAGATTAGCTGATAGACTAGAGTTAGTAACTACCTAGTATGGTGTACTTAAGACCTAAGTTCTAGTCTTTGCTAATGATGTAAAATTACTTGGACATCCTATTTTTTTTTTTTGTCTCTGCAGACACACAATCTTTGCCAGCAATACTTCCTCTTTGCAAATCACAGAATTAGCCAATTCTACCACCAGGCAAGACCGATTTGGGGGGCTCCATTTCTTCAACCCTGTGCCCATGATGAAGCTGGTAGAGGTTCGTATTTGTATATATAAAACATGCCTTTGCTTAGTTGTTACTCCTGACTTGTGCTGGTTTATTCTTGTGTTCAGGTATGATGTTTCCATCTCTTAGAAAGCCTATCTTTTTCTAAGGAGGGAGAGAAAAAAGTGGGAAGAAAAGAGGGATGAGGAAGGAGACAGATAAGAGAAGAATGAATGAGGAAGAAAACTGCAGAGATCACTGTGCCTTCAGTTTTTGAATCTTGGGCTTACACCAAGAACATAGAAGATTTTGCTGCTGGTCAACAGATGGGCTGCCATATTTGTTTCTAAGATTGTGAGTAGTATAAGAATAGTTTCCCCTGAAGATTGAAGAAGGCAGCTAGTAAAAACAGTACTCTTGAAGAATTCATGACCAAACAAGAATATTATGAGATATAAAATAGATAATTTTTATTATATTAAATTTAAAAGTTTTTATATAACCAGAACCAATTCAGCTGAGAAACAGGAAACCAGAGAAAAAACTTTATAGTAAGTTTCTCTGATAAAGGCCTCATTTCTCAAATATAAAGAAAACTGAGTTAAATTTATAAGACTGCTGGTCATCTCCCAGTTAATAAATGGTCAAAGGAAGTTTTCAGAAGAAGAAATCACTAGTCATGAAAAATACTCTAAAATCATTGTTGATTAGAGAAATGCAAATTAAAGCAACTCAGATTTCACCTGGTATCTTTTAGATTGGCTACTATGACAGAAAGGAAAAATGACAGATGTTAAAGGGGATGTAGGAAAATAGAGATACTAATGCACTATTAGTGGAGTTGTGAACTGATCAGTCATTCTGGAGAGCAACCTAGAACTATACCCAAAAGACTGTAATACTATATATACTCTTTGACCCAACAATACCTGGCAGATCTATACCCTGGCAAAGAATTGGAAATTGAGGGGATGCCCATCAACTGGGGAATGACTGAACAAGTTGTGGTTTATGATTGTGATGGAACACTATTGTGTTATAAGAAATGACAAGCAGGATGACTTCAGAAAAACCTGGAGGACTTATATGAACTGATGTAAAGTGCAGTGAACAGAACCAGGAGACAGACCATGGTGCACAGTAACAGCAATATTGTATGATGATGAACCAGGAATGACTTAGCTATTCTCAGCAATACAATGATCTAAGATAGTTCTGAAGGACTTAACGATGAAAAATGCTGTCCACCTCCAAAGAAAGAACTGATGGCATCTGAATACAGATTGAAATATACTTCCTCCCACCTAATGGTATTTTATTTTTTTCCAATTACATGTAAAGTTTTAAATATTCACTTTTATAAGATTTTGAGTTCCAAATAAATTTTTTTCTCCTCTCTTCCTCCTCCCCAAGCAATCTCTATATATGTACAATAAAAAATAGACTTTTTTACTTTATTATCCTTCAGTTGTTTTGGTCTGTGTTTTCATTTGCAATTTGGCTAATATGGAAATGTTTTCCATGATTGTACATATATATACTCTATATCAAATTGCTTGCCTTCTCAAGGAGGGAGGAAGGGAAGGGAGGAGAGAATTTGGAACACAAAATTTAAAAAAAATGTTAGAAATTTTGGTTTACATGTAATTGACAAAAAATAAAAATTAAATCGAAAAATTAAAAAAGCAACACTTCCACTGTTTTGATGATATTTCAGAGGGGTTGCTTAACAAATCAGTTCCCCACAGATCCAACACATGACAATCTTATTGGACAAGGCTGGTTTTGAAGGCAACTCATCATCTCCACCACTCTTCATGGGAATTTATTTGGACTTTTCCTAGTGTGAGAAATTCATACTAATGTAATCATCCAGTAGGAAAAGTCCGAATAAAGGGTACTGAACTGGACCCATGTTCCAGTCCTGGCCCTGCTATTTACTATTTGTGACAAGTCATTTCAACTCTCTGGATCTAAGTTTCCCATCTGTAGAGTGATGGATTTGAACTCCATGACCTGTAACCATAGATCAGTGATCTCATTTAATTGTGAAGAGCACTATTAAAAATAGCTGTTGTGGCTTTGAACTTTCTTACCCCAGGCCAGAGGTGTTTGGGAACAAATGGCCAAGGAGGGACGTCTACAATGATACCTAATCATTTGCTGTGTTGCCTGTGTTCATTTGCTTAGAGACTCTGTTTTAAAGGGAGATACATTCACAATAGACAATTTGCACCTGAAAATGTAGCAACTTGCCTTTTACAAGGACTAATAACAGTGTCTGAGGAGTAGCAGCTATTAAAACAGTATTTTATTCCATGGTTGAGGAGTTATTACCATGCAAAGTGTGGGGGAAGGCATCCCACAACCCAGGTGATGGGAGCCAAGGGAAGCCATAGAGACTCGTGACATGGCTTTTCCTGGGAAAGAACATTGGTGTCTGGGGTTTTTTGTTTTTTGAAATTACCACCATTCCCTTCTCTCCTAGCCTTTCTTTAACCTGTCCTTTATCTTTGCTTCTAAATTCACAGCTTTGGTACCTTTTCCATATTGTCCCCCTTCACTCTAACTTTTTGAATGAGTTTGGTTTCCTTAGTAATTTTCTCTATTTTAGTTCATATATTTTTAAAACATTTCTCTGAGAAGGGACCAGAGCAACCTTAACACATGAAAGGTTAAGAACTCCCAGGCTCCCAAATCTCTCAGGCTCTAATCTCTGCTTCCAAATTCTCCGATTTATGAAACAGCTCTTTCTGAAGCTATCTTTGAGCAGCTTCCTGATGATGTTGATCCAGAACCATCTATTCTGTTTTTTATTGAGGAAAATGCTAAAACATATATTTAGGTATTTGTGTGTCTGTGTCACATGCAACATGTATATTACGTAAATTATCAATTCAAACTTAGCTAATATTGATATCAGTAGTAATGTTCTTTTTTTTCTTTAGCAAGGTAATGCCTGCATTCGCCGTGTGACCGAAGTTGACATTGTCCTGAAAATATTCAGAAATTCTTTCCTCCATGTTCTTTCAATGATTAATCCCACGCTAATGTTCCCATTAGCTATCATTTATACCTGACTTTCTTTTTCTGTTGCATACAGAAATTAAGAGGACCATTTCAGAAACCATTTGCTGTCCCTTTATGGGGGGACCATGTGCCTTACCTTTCTTCCTTGTCAACCTTTCCACTACAACAAAAATAGAATGATTCTTTAAAAAACACCATGTCCCAGCCCTGACTCTCCTCCCCCAGATCACTTTCTTTTTCCTTTGGTCTTTGACCAGATATTGGGTGAGGACGTTATTCCATAAATTTCAGACCTGTTAGCACCTGCTATCTTCATTGTCCTAACCATTTCTTTAATCAGATATGACTGAAATAAGAATTTTTTTTAGAATGTAGTCTTTTTGGGTTTCTTTCCAATATTTGATATCTCCAACATGGACATTAATTCTTCTTCCTCTCCTCCTCTCTTTTCCATCTTCCTCCAGGTGATACTTTAGCCTTTTTTTAGTCATACTACCACACCCCATGCTTTTAACTAATCCATGATCACATTAAAACATGATTTATAATAATACTCTATGTTTATATAGCACCTTTCATCCAAGGATCTCAAAGCCCTTTACAGACATTAAGTCATTAAATTATACAACACCCCTCTGAGGAATAGATGTGCCAAGCACTATTATACCTATTTTATAGGTAGAGAAACTGAGGCATGGAGAGTTATTTGACTTGCCAATAGAGTAGATGAAAAAGGAGAGCATGAAATAAGCTTGGAAAGTTGGAATGAATCCCAATTGTACAGAACTTTGAAAGACAGAATTCAGAATTTTACATTTTGTTAGCTATGCAATGGGGAGCCATCGAAGATTTTTAATAAAGGAATAATAGGGGATTAGAGTTGTTACTACCTTAGAAAGATTACCTGGGTGTGAAAGTTGGACTAGTAGTTAAGGTGAGAAAAAAGCAGGGCCTGGACCAGATTGGTTATAGTAGGAATGAAAAGGGGCTAACAAGATACAAGAGGGAATATCAGGATTTAGAATCAATTGAATTGGATGTTGTTTGGAGGAGCAGAAGGGTGATTGGGAGGACTGCTGAGAGGCAGTGTGGGCTAGGGTAAAGAATACTTCTTTAGAGACAAATCTGGCTTCCAGTTTCAGCTTTTCTGCTTATCGGATGTGTGACTTTGGACAATCAGTTGTCTCATGTAAAATGAAAAGGTTGGATTAGATGATTTTCATTTTGCCTTCTGTGATTAATAGGAATCTGTAATATAGAAGGGAAGGAAGTGTTTTGGGGGGAAGGGGAATTCTGTCATGCATATGTTGAGTTGGAGCTCTGATCAGAGCTCAGAGTGGACATAGAAATTCACAAGGTTCATCCCTAGAGGTGATTATTTAAGCCTTAGGAGTAGATGCACTCCCCAGGGAAGAGAGTAGGGAAAGGAGAGCAGTGGCCAAGGACAGAACCTTTGGTGGAAGAGAGAGCACCATTATTTAAGGAAAAAGTGGCGGAATATTAGGAAGAATAGGAAATGGGGAAGGGGAGTTCATAGGAGAGACTCTTGAAAGTGAAATATCATGGAAGTCAAGAGAGGAAGGGTACAGCTGATCTAAAATGGCATGTCCAAATGTCAACAATATCTATAATTAGGTAGAGTAATCAAGGCTCCTTAGAGATTCTTCATTTTAAAGATGAAGAAATCAAATCCTAGGGAGGTTAGGTGAGTTAAGAGCTGGGATTTGAACACTGGGATTTTTGCCACTTCATTATACAGTAGAGCCATGATATGAAGCCTTCTCCTTGGAACTTACTTAGGGTATGAGCACTGATTTTATAAGGTTATGATTGCTATTGGTGATTTCCTCATTTTCTCCTATTAATGTCTCTATCTGAACAGCTTTTAGGCCTTTATTGTTTTATGGTTTCTTTGTATTACCAGGTCGTCAAGACACCAATGACCAGCCAGAAAACATTTGAATCTCTTATGGACTTTAGCAAAGCTTTGGGAAAGAGTCCAGTAACCTGCAAGGTAAGCTAGGGGTAGTTTGGAGAATGGGTGAGCTCTTATCCAGGATTTTAGGGGTTTTAGCTCTCCTCCCTTGGAGGATTTGGCATTTTGGGGTTGAAAAAGAGATCTGTTATTGATTAGATATGATTAGAAAAATGCTTCCATTGTCCTTCCCCTTCTCTTTCCCTTTTTCTCTTTTTCCTTTTCCCTTCTCCCCTTCCTCTTCCTCCTTTCAGTTTTTTCTTTCCTTTCCTTTTCTTTCCATTTCTTTCCTCTCCTCTCCTTTCCTTCCTTCCCCTTCTCTCTTTTTTCTCTCTTTTTTTCCCCCTCCCTCTGCCCATAAGCCACCCCAAATCACAGTTATATGAGTTAGACTTAGTCTGGTGGAAGTTTACAGTTCTTATTAACTGAATTTGTTGAACTCATGAAAAATTCACATTTTCCCTTTCGTAAAAAAGACCATCAGTAAGATCTTTTTGGCATTTTAATGTCTTGGTGCCACCCCCACCCTTCAAGCATGTTTTTTCTTTGCAAATACTAGTAGGTAGATGTGTGTTGTTGCCAGTCTGCATGGAGGGGGTCCTCACTGTAAGTTCCCAGTGACATCATAGGTGTTGTCCAAATTACCCGTCTCTTACCTACACTTTCCCCCTACTGCCAGGCTTCCCTCCGAAGAAAAGAAAAAAAGCCCTTCATATTTGTATAGTATTTCAAGATATGTAATGTTTCCCTCATAGCAACCCTAAGAGGGAGTTAATACAAGTATTAGTCTCATTTTATAGATGAGGAAGCCTGAACTCACAGGGGTTCACACCTAAAACCAGCCTCATGAGAAGTTTAATAGAGAGTGACCAACTTCCTTCTTCCTCTACCACCCCCTGCCACCTCCAGGGAAGTGGTGGGCAGAATATTCTTTTCTTCTGGAAAAAGGATTCGAACTATTTGCTGGTCCAAAATTCAAACACTATGTTTCATATGGTCCAGATGGCTAGATTTTTGTTTTCTAGTCTAGAAGCCAAAAGAGTGTTCTGAGAAAGAATTTTACAAGGGTTTTCTTTCACCTTGTGGGACCAGTTGATAACAAAAGACTTTATTCAGACATTTTATTCAGTATCCCTTCATTGCCCCCAAGCCTGTCCCCAGCCCATGATGCAGAGGGGGTAGATTGTGGCATAAACATTAAGGTATGTGCAAAGAAACTCAGCTAGATTGGAAAACTGCCCCTGTGAGCACTTTCTCCAATGGAGAAATCAGAACATTTCACATCTGTTCTCTAGCTTCATGAAACCACACTATCTCTGTTTCACCATCTGTAAATTGGGTCTGGGCTTTTGTATTTAAACCACTGTAGTATTTGGTCAGATGGGTCTGTATTTCATTAAAATAATGTGGAATTTGAAGTAAATTTTCCACGATATATATTGAGAAGAAAAACCAGATAATCTTTCCTTCCACCCCTAACAGAAAGGCAATGTGGTTATCTTTTACCCTTTTATCTTTTATTATCTTTTATCAAAATTTTATATTATTTTATCAGAGCTTTTAAGTTTTTTATTGACAAAGGATTGTGATTATCTGACACTCTTTTTTTTTCCCCTTCTTCCCCCCATAAAATAGGATAGCCCTGGATTTATTGTAAACCGTCTCCTTATACCATATCTTATGGAAGCAATCAGGATGCATGAAAGAGGTAATTTTCTACCCTTTATTTTGAAAAAGACTAACATTGCCAAATTACATATGGGACTGCATTCCTGGAGTTATTCTTAGTGCTTATCTTGGGAGGCTAGGGACAGTGTGCATAGTACCAGGAGTCACTGATGAGCTGTGTGACTTTGGTGGAGTCATTTAAACTCTGGGCTGTAATTTCCTCATTTGAGATCCTAAGGGGCTGGATTAGATGACGTTCTAAACTCCCATAATTTCACGTTCATTCCACAGAAAGGGTTTTGGCGTCATAAGTGTGTCATCTCTCTATCATCTCTCTAATCCCAAACACCAAGATTTCTCATGCTGACTGTAACATCTTCTTCTGCCTCACTCCTCATAAATCTATTCTTCATACTCATTGTAAACTCCATTTTCTCCCTTTATACCTGTTCCTCCCTCATCCTCTTATCTCAGTTTCCTTTCTTCACAGTGTTGACCGTTGACCAAAATAAACATACATTATTTTAAAAATTTGTTTCACTAAATATTTCCCAATTACATGTAAAAAAATTTTAATAATAATTTTTTAAACTTTTAAGTTTCAAATTCTCTCCCTGTCATCTGTCCCTCCTTATTCCTTAAGAAGACAGGTTCTTTGAGATTGTACATATGAGGTCATGCAGAGCATAATTCCAAATAAAATAAAGAAATTTTTAAATTTTATTTTTAATCTTTTTATTTTAGACTAAACACTAAAACTTAAATACAAAATAAACTTAAATATGTGAAAAGAATCATCACAAACTTAAATATTAAAGCTTGAATATAGAGAAAGAAAAGAGAAAACCTGTCATGTGCATAGCAGAACATAAGAGAGGATTGATATTGATACTATTGATAGATAACTGTTATTTCTTCTGAAAACTACCTGTTCATATCATCCAACTATTTATCAATTTGGGAATGGCTCTTGTTTTTATAATTTGTCAGATTACTATGGTCTTATGCTTATCGTATAGTTAATCTCTTCCAATGATTCACCATCCTATTTCTTAACCAGTATCAGATTGGTTTTGGTAATTACTGCTTTGAATATAGTGTGAAATCTGGAACTGCTAGGCCACCTTCCTCCCCATTTTTTTCCATTAATATTTCCTCAATGTTCTTGACCTTTTGTATTTTGTTACCATTTTTTTTCTATCTCTATAAAATTATTCTTTGGTAGTTAGATTGGCATGGCACTAGATATGTAAATTAGCTAGAATTGTCATTTTTATTATATTATATTGACTCAGCCCACTCATGAGCAATTCATATTTCTCCAATCATTTAGATGTCTTTATTTGTGTGAAACATGTTTTGTAATTGTGTTTTAATTGTGTCCCAAGTATTTTATGTTGTCTGCATTTAAGCTCTTCCATGGCTTGAGCCCATGGGATACCTATTTCAGATGTTTGGGATACAGAGGCCTTGACTCCTGTGTCTTTACCTGATGGTAAGCAGTTCTCTTCTTCGTCAGAGAGGAAGGTTGGAATCATTTTTTCAAGAAAATAACCCTCTATGATCTTAGTTTTTTTCCCTTTTCTGGGCATTTTCCCAGCCAGTTACTTGACTTCTGAGGGTCCTCTCCACTCCTGGCCTAGGTCTGCCCAGCTAGTGCTTGGGGTCTGAGATTCAAATGCTGCTCCCCAGCCTCAGGGCTTTTGGTGGCAGGCCTGGCTGCTATTCAGGGTAAGATTAAATAAGGTTCTCAGGTGGGGGCAGGGCCGCCTCCCAGGCTCAGTTCCCTCAGGGGGTTTATGCAGAGACCTTCTGTAATGGAGCTGTGGCCAAGCTCCTGCCTGCTCTGGGAGCCTCTGGCCGCTCGCTGCCTCTGCCACTGCCACTGCCGCTGCCTCCTGAGGGGGCCTGAGTCCCAGAGACACTCCTCTCAGCCCATCTCTCTCACTGATCTGTGAGTCTGTGGGTGGAGGGACCTTCCTGGCCGCTGGACATTCTGTCCCTGAAGCCTGCTCGGGTCTGCTCACTCCTCTCAGTGCTGCTCGCCCGGGGCAGGGCAGAGCTCCACTCCCGTCTGGGGTGCAATGGACCCTTGGGGTCGGTTTTTCAGGGCTCTCTGGAATGGAAATCTCCTTCACTGTGTTGCTGTGCAGCTTCCACTGTTCCAGAATTTGTTGGGAGTTCTTTTTAGAGGAAATTCATGGGCTGTGGGTTTTGGACCTAGCATAGGTGAGTCTTTCTACTCCGTCATCTTGGCTCCGCCCCCCCTTGTCTGCATTTAAGTTGAAATTTCTGTTTCTCCCTGCTGGGTTTTGTAGATAGTATATAAAAATGGGTTGATTTATAGATTTATGGATTTATTTTATATCCTGCAACTTTACCAACATTGTTGATTGTTTCAACTGGTTTTTTAGTAGGTTTCTCTAAATATACCATTTGTAGAGTAAGTATATCATCCCCGAAGACTGATAGTTTTGTCTCCTTATTGTCTATTTTTATTATTTCAATTTCTTTTTCTTGTCTTACTGCATTTTGAATACAATATTGAATTACAGTGTTGATAATGGACATCATTGTTTCACTCCCAATCTTATTGGAAAGGCTTCAAGTTTACTTCCATTACAGATAATTCTTGTTCTTGGCTTTAGATAGATGCTATTTTATCATTTTAAGAAAGGTTCCATTGCTTTGTATTCTTTCTAGTGGTTTTTTAATATGAATTAGTGTTGTATTTTGTCAAAGGCTTTTTTTCTGCATCTGTTGATACATTATGATATTTATTGTTACCATTGTTGATACGATCAATGATGCTGATAAGTTTTCCTGGTATTTTTGGTGTAAATCCTACCCAGTATGGTATATGATCTTTGTGCTGTTTGTTTTATGGTATAATCTCCTTGCTAGTATTTGAATTAAAATTGCTATATCAGTATTCATTAAAGAAGTAAGTCCATAGTTTTCTTTTGCTCTCCCCGGCTTACCTAGCATAACCATATTTGTGATATAAAAGGAATTTGGTAAAACTTCTTTTTTGCCTGTTTTTCATATAATTTTTATAGTATTGGCAATCTTTAAGTGTTTAGTATTCACTTGTGAATCCATCTGGTCATGGGTTTTTTTTTTCCTTAGGGAGCTCACTGATAGCTTGTTCAGTTTCTTTTTCTGAGATAGTTATTTTAAGTATCATATATATATACACACATATATATATCCTATATATTTTTTAAATATTCACCCATTTCAGATTCCAGTTATACCGGCATATAATTGGGCAAAATAACTCCTGATAATTTCATTAATTTCATTTTCATTGGTTTCATTAATTTTCCTCTTTCATTTTTGATACTAGTAATTTGGTTTTCTTTCTTTTAAAAATCAAATTAACCTATGGTTTATCCATTTTATTGGTCCCACCCCATCAAACCAGCTCCTAGGTTTATTTATTAATTCAATAGTTTTTTTTTTTTACTTTCAATCTTAATTAATCTCTCTTTTTGATTTTCAGGATTTTCATTTTCGTTTTTAATTGGGGATTTTTAATTTGTTATTTTTTTAGTTTTTTTTTCAATTGCATGTTCAATTAATTGCTCTGTTTCTTCTTTTTGATATATGCATTTAGCGTTATACATTGTGCATCCCACAAATTTTGATTTTGTCATTCATTTTAATGAAATAAGTGATTGTTTCTATGATTTGTTCTTTGACCACTCATTCTTTAGGATGAGATAATTTAGTTTCCAATTAGCTTTTAGTCTATGCTTCCACAGCCCTTTATGTCATGTCATTTTAATTGCATTGTGATCTGAAAAGGTTGCATTTAATATTTTTGCTTTTCTGCATTTGGTTGTGAGGTTTTTGTACCATGATCAGTTTATGTGAAGGTGCTATGTCCAGTTGAGAAGAATGATATAATTCTTTCTATTCCTATTCAAATTTATCCACAGCTCTATCATATCTAACTTTTTTAAAGAGTTTATTCATCTCTTGACCTCTTTCTTATTTATTTTATGACTAGGTTTATCTAGTTCCGAGAAGGGAAAGTTGAGGTCCCCCTATTAAGAATTTGTATTTCTTTCATTATTTGAACACTCTTTCATATAGTTGTTGATAGCTTACTTTTCTTCTTTTGAGAACTATATTTTGCTGACTTTTATTCTTTTATACCTGTAGCAGTTCCCTAGATTCCCTTGGATATCTTTGCCAAAGAAATTTCCTATGAAGATTACTCTCTCCCTTTCTGCCCCTTAACTGTTTCCCTGAAAATTTTTATTATTCATTTTGCTTGTGCAAAAATTTTTCAATTTTATATAATTGAAATTGTCCCTTTTATCTCTATGATAGCCTCTATCCATTGTTTAAAATATTAAGCATTCTCCCTTCTGTTAGCCATAATTGTGAAATCGTATCTTTTCTAATTAAAAAAAAAACCCCACTACATAACCTTTTAAATTTACATCATGTCAATTTGGGGCTTGTTGTGGTGTGTGGTATGAGTTTTGATCAAAAGCTAATTTCTGTCAGACTCCCTTCTTTTTCCTCTCTCCTTTCCCTTTTCTTTCATTATTATGCTTCTCCATGCCCCTGTCCTGGGTCCTGTTTTATTCAGTCTGTATCCTCTTCTTCAGTAATTTAAGTCCCATGGGTTCAGTTATCTCTGTGCCAGTTACCCTCATATCTACATATAGCGGTTGTAGGCAGCTCAGATTCTGCATATCTGCAAGAGAGCTCTTATTTCCCTCAACTCATTCATCCTCTAAATTTTCCTCTTTTAGGACACTGCCATCTTTCCAGTCCGCTATGTCTGTTATCTCTGTGTCCTCCTTCCTTGATTCTTTCCTTTCTCTTACCCCTTACCTCTAATCATTCGACAAGTCTTCGCACTTCAACCTGCATACCATCTCCCTTTAACATTCTCTTCTCTCTAGCCACATAACCTCTCCCCTACTTCAGGTCTTTCTCACCTTTCACCTGGACTGTGGCTGTAAACTCCTGATTGGTCTCCCTGTTTCCAGCCTCTTCCCTTTCCAAACCATCCTCCACATAGCTTACAAATTGACATTGCTAAAACACAGACCTGACCACGTTGCCCAGGTACTCCGATATCTTCAACATAATACGCCAAAGTCAGAGGCTACAAAACCTTCATCTTTGTGCCGAAGACCTTCCGTAATCTGGCTTTCCCCTTCCTTTCTAGTCTTCTTTCTTACTATGCCATTTCAAGTGTTCCATCTCAGGCAAACTGACCTAACTACTCCCTGTACACAGTGATCACTTGTGGTAGAGGATTCAGGGATAAACTTAGAATCAGGAAAACCTGAGTTGCATCTCATCTCACATACCTGTTAATCATATAAGTCACTTAACTTTTCTGAACCTCAGTTTCCTCATCTGGAAAATGGTACAATGATGATGATGATGATGCGTATCCCAAGAGAGTGTAGGGAATCAGATGAGATAATGTACGTCAAATGCTTAACTGCCCTTAGTGCTCTAACATCAGGGGTTCTTAACAAGAAGTCTGTGAATAGATTTCAGGGATCCATGAACTTAGGGGAAAAAATGCATCTTTATTTCAATAAATCTGATTTCCTTTGTAATCCTAATGCATTTTATTTATATATTGAAAAACAATATGAAAAAGGCTTTAACAGACTGCCAGAAGTGTCCATTACACCAAAAAGGTTAAGAACCTCTGTTTTCTATAAATTTCAGATATTGTTCTCATTTCCCACTTTTTAGCCTTTTCATAGGTGGTTTCCCATGTCAGAAATGCTGCCTCTCATTAGCCTTAACTTCCTTTCCTGCCCAGCTCAGGCGCCACCCTCCTACATGAGGTTTTTCCTGATTTTCCTCCATCCCAAGTTGTTAGTTTTCTCCCTCATAAAATTACTCCAGAGTAATTTATACATCGCAGTTTTTCCATGTCCCTGCAGTAGAACTTAAGTTCATGGAGGGCATGTTTTGTATTTGGTGTCCCTGCTGTTTAGAATTGTGCCCAGCATACAGTAGGTAACATATGCTTGTCCAGTCAAAGGGTCTTCCCACTTGACCATTCTGTGGGGCTCTAAGGACTCTCTGTCTGCCCCTCGCTCATGACTATGTTACCATCTTCTCATCAGTGGTCTACTGGGGCTTGAGAAGCTTCTTGGATCACTGTTTTTAGATCAAGAAAATAGGGAAGGTCCTTAGTTTACCTACCTGAGAAATAGACAGCTTGGGGGGAAATCACCCAGAGTGAAATGAAATGCTTCCTCCCACTTGTCCCTCCCCCAGTTCTGGGAAGATAACTATCATGTCTACTTCAAAGGCAAACATGCTTTAATTCAGCTGGATAAAAAGCAGTGTAATTGTTTTCAATTACTCCATCCACAATTGCCTGCTCCTGAGAATGTCACTTTGGAAACAAAACATTTTTAACTGGCACTTCCTGAGAGATGAAAGCGCGTTTGCTTTTATGAAAATCTTTTTTAAATATCAAAACTTTTGCCCCTGTTTTCTGGAAGCAGTTGCTTCACTTTCCCTCCAAGATCAAACCAACATTTCTGTTTATCCATCAACAAATATACCTAATTACTCCTCAAAGGGAGTGAGAAGCAATTTGCGCTGTCTTGAAAGACAGTTTCTTTTAATAAAATACTCTATTTTCAAATAAAGCATGTGGGTGATCTACTCCTTATTAGCTTGATTCTCACAGCAGTATTCTGTCACTTAAAAACATTTTAGAGATAGCATGTCTCAGTGTAAGTCATAAGGATTTGTTCCCATCTCCCTTCTTTTCTTCTTCTCCTTCTCCTTCTCCTCCTCCTTCTCCTTCTTCTTCCTCCTCCTCCTTCTCCTTCTTCTTCCTCCTCCTCCTCCTTCTCCTTCTTCCTCCTCCCTCCTCCTTCTTCTTCTCTTCCTTCCTCCTCCTCCTCCTTCTTCCTTCTTTTCCTCCTCCTCCTCCTTCAAAGGCTCTTCTTCTTCCTCCTCCTCCTCCTCCTTCCTTCTCTTCCTCCTCCTCCTTCCTTCTCCTCCTCCACCTTCTTCTCATCCTCTTTTTCCTTCTCATCCTTCTTCTTCTCCTTTCCCTTCACCTTTTCTCTCAAAGAGCTTCTTAATCTATTCTTTTACATATCATGGACCCCTCTGACAGTATGGTGAGTTCAGTGAACAGCTCAGAATAATTTTTAAAATGCATAAAATAAAATACTTAGAATCACAAAGGAAATTTTTTTTTTGTTTTACAAATCTAAGGACTTCAGGTGAAGGGTCTCTTAACTAGTACCAAGCCCTCATTTTGCTGATGTACCAACTTGGGCTGCACAGCTAGTTATTGCTCCAGGCAAGACTGGCCTTCCAGTTCGCTGGGCTGCTGACTTGTTCTCTTTCCTTGCTGTCTTCACCAGCCCACGATGCTGATGGGGAGCCTGCATGCTATGTACAGATTAAAGAGGTAGCATGTGGCAGGAAAGCCTTACTTCCCCCAGGAGTGGTGGGCTGGCTGGCCTCCAGAAACTCATCCTTGTTTTTGCTATTGATGTTGTCACTGTTCGCACCAGCTCTGATGTTTGTGGTGGGTCCTTATTTCCCAGCCGGGGAGGAGAGGGGAGCAGCAGAATTTCCCTGTGGTCTGTAGCCTGATACACATTAGTGGGCTCAGTGCTGGTTGGCTTTGTTGCCTCTTTGCCCCATACCGTTGTGCAGACCCTGCAAAGTATGCAGGTTTTGTGATTTTGGTACCCACTCGATATGAGCTCCGAGATCTTAGTCATATCTCAAGAATTTTAGCTATTATTTTGTCATGACATGGAGCTGGGAGAGGTTGCCAGAGGCCCCTGTTCTGTTTAATACTCTTGGAATTACAGCTTGGATAGGGATAGGCACCTTCATTAGGCAAAGGGACCTCCCCAGAAGAAGAAATTTCTCCATCAGTTCAGGTGGTAACTCCTCTGCCACTTTAGTCCTAAAATTGCCTAGGGGGCACTAACATGTTACTTTGCCCAGACTCCTACAGCAAGAAGATATCAAAGGCAATTGAAATTTGAACCCAGACTCTGAGACAGGCTTTCTATCAGCTATGTCACACACATAGCCTCTTAGCAGTATGACTTAAGTATGATTTTCTGACTCCCAGTTCAAAGAAAAGGGACAATTTTCTGTCTTTCCCAAATCAGAACTATTAGTACCACCTATTAGGGGTGTGAAATGGATTGAGATGAGATACCAATAAATCCATTATTACATCTTGGAATAGTTTTAGGGTCTTGGTGTGTCTTTTGGCTGGTAGCCATGAAAAGCTTCTCTAATGGAGATGTATTTACTCAGCTAGCTTCTAGCATAAAACTTGTCCAGCAGCTAAACACTTGGTACCATAGTGCACAGAGCGCTGGGAAGACCTGAATTCAAATAGACACATGTTAGCCATGTGATCTTGCACTAGTTAATTAACGTGAGCTAACCTCAGTTTACCCAGGTAGATCTAAAATGAGGATAGCAATAGCACCTATCTTGCAGGTTCTTGTGAAGATCCAGTGAGATAATATTTGTAAAATCTTAGCACAATGCCTGGCACATAGTAGGTGCTATATAAATGTTTATTCCCTTCCCTCCCTAACCAAGCAGAGTAGAAGGGTTGTAGGAATGGTTAAACAATAATGTTAATTGAGAATGAACCTCCTTCCCTAGGGGATGCATCAAAAGAAGATATTGACATAGCCATGAAGTTGGGAGCTGGCTACCCCATGGGTCCATTTGAACTCCTAGACTATGTTGGTCTAGATACCTCCAAGTTCATCATAGATGGTAAGAAGTCACTACATTCCTTTCTTTCCCCCAAGGAAGGTATGAACTGTAACCTACTCCATCGCAACAAAGACTTTTAAAACTGAAATGATATAGGATTTATTTGAACAACTAGTATTAGCTTGAGAGTGAAGTTAATAGGTGCCAAGAGAGAAAAAGTGTTTGTGTGACTGTCCATCATTCCTTCTTTTTAAAAGATATTCTTTTTCATGGAGTGAATCTAGTGACCCCAGCAAGGTCTATCAGTCATGCTTAGAGTATTACTGCTGAATTCCACAAGATGGGGCTGAAAGAGAGAATGGAGGAGAGGAGACAGCCTAGATGTTGGACTTGGAGATTGAGTCTCCTGGCATGTGATATGTTGCCAGCAGCAAATTGAATTCTTTAAATATTTGTGCTGGAAAGATATAGATCCATTAGTGAGAGACCTTTTAATCAAACTTTTCCTACTGGCCTCCTTATAATCCTGAGTATAGATATATACTCTTTGTAGTATAGATAGATAGATGGAAACAGCCCAGCGAATAAATGAGAAAATCTTAAATCTAACAGATGATTAGAAAATAAGATAAGGTTCTGAATAGGGAGGTTTCTGAATAAAAAATTCTAGAGAAAAGGTTAAAGTTTAATTGGCTTTTTTCGCTTGTTTTATTTTTGTTTGGTTCATTATTTGTTTTTATTGTTTTATTTTATTTTTTGTGAGTGGTAAGTAAAATAAAGAAAAAGTCACCAACATAATGGCTGATTCTGACAATGTAAGCAACATTTCTGCACTCCCACCTTTGTACTGAGAGGGAGGAAGTGGGTTTTCAGCTTTGATTTACTTCATATAGTGCTCTAAGGATAGTGATAAGGATGATTTGTGGTTAAGGTTTTTGGTCTGGTGACATTTTCATATGGAAAGTTTAAGGTGAAGTGCCCCTTTGTATAACTATCTTAGAGTCTGAATTTCTGCCCTTACTTAAAGAACTATCCTTACTGTTCAGATCAACGTAGTACCATTTCTTCCTAATCTCAGATATCAGCCAAGGCTCTAGGAATATGATGGTAGTAGTACTAAGGACAATTTTTAATGATAGACCATTGATTTCCTCCCTTCTTCTCCTTAGGATGGCATGAAATGGATTCGAAAAACCCATTATTCCAATCCAGCCAGTTGCTAAATAAATTGGTTGAAGAAAAGAAGTTGGGCAGGAAGACAGGAGAAGGATTTTACAAATACAAGTGATTCCGCTGGGTCTCTTGAGTGGGAGGAAGTCTCTGTCAGCAGGTACCAGTTGGTCATCTCAAGAGTCCAGTGGGAATGCTGTTTGGGCAGAAATTCCCTCACCCCGCCTGCCCTGATTTCTGTGCATTTTGTTTGTTATTTCTCTAAAGATTATTTGGCATTCGTTATGTAATAACTGGGAACTATCTCCATCTGGGAACTAATAGTTTTTTTTTTTTAGTCTATCTCAATTTTTCTATAAGCTTGATGCCTTTTGTGCCTTGGAGCAAGTGATGCCTTTGAATCTGTTCATTTTCTTGTAAAATTAGATGTTTATAAAGAAGGTGACACCTATTTGTGTCTTCTCTTAACTATTTGGGGAATTCATGTACCATTGGTGTCATGTGCATGTGTCTCTGTGTGGCGTGTTTTAAGCTGTGCTCACTCTGATCCTGCAGGTGGCAGTGTGTACCTGGCCTTGATCACATACAAGAATAATTTACCTGCTTTAGGAGGTTCCACCATGTTTCTAGAATCCAATTTGAAACAATCTAACCAGACACTGAAGAATATAAGTTAAGATTTTAATTCACCCCCTTTTCAGAAGTAAAACGCCATCTTAGGATATTGTACTTAATGGACAATGGGTACTATTTTTCTGAATTTCCTAATTATTTACATTTTCCTCCAGCCATTTTGGAAACCACTATACAGATTGTATTTAATAAAAATGTGCACTTTCTAAAAAACAAAACCCAAAATTT